>OX451738.1:1291843587-1292428620 GCA_948472305.1 Vicia faba | reverse complement strand
CAAATAAAAATCGCCACCGTGCTTTAATGTTTCCAAAGGAAATGGGAAAAGAACGAATAACCTAAAAAAGTGGGGGAGAGAATCTAAGTATGGGGGTTGGTTATGCAAAGGAAAGGTATTAGCACCCTAAACATCTATGGTACTCTACATGAACCTCTTTGAAAATTTATGTATCTTTTTAATAAGCATTGTATATTAAAATAGATGGTAGAGGTGAGAAGAGAAGTATTTTTTTAAATAATTTTTTCACCCGCCGCGGTTGCCTACCTTTAGTGTCTACGTACCTCCTTCCGTGAAATAGGGAATCATGGTACTCGTAGTTCACCTTTAAAAATTTTAAAACAAGTGCGTTGGTTAATTTTAAGAGACGAGACATCATCGTCATATCCAAGTGGAAAACATACTTACTAATCACGATTATGATAAAGGAGAATTTGCGTCATCTCAAAGTGGATGATATAGTATGGATTGTTAAATGAACAAAGCCTCACTCGACACCCACGTGGAAAATATCTCGCTTCACTATATATCATAGAAGTATAGTAGCTCGCATCACTACAAGGATTGCCAAGAGTCTAATCTTTTGAGAAAAGAGTTTAAAGTAAGAAGCCAAAGTGGAAATAATGGCTTGAATGTGATTGATTGACTTTTAGTCTTCTCACAAAAATGTAAAAGTATGATAAAGTTGGTTAAAATTTGATAAAAAAATATTTTTGAAAATGCATGGACCTAAGTCTAAGTTTATTATGAAACAGTTAAAGTTAGAAAACAAGATGAGTTTTGAAAATGAGGGAGAAGGTTTTAGAAATTAAACATGATAGGAGGAGATGAAGGGACTATCCTAAAGAATAAGATAAAAACTAGGGAAAAGAACCATCTAACCAACAAGAAGTAAACACTTGACACAATGAGTGAATGTATAATTCCCATACATTGGATTGAAACCAAACAAGAAAATATACTAAACCTCTTAAGAATACCAAGCTTGAGATGCATTAAGTCTTCACAAAAATTGGGCAGAGTAACGGTTGTATATAGAAGAATTCTCAATCACGGAAAAAGCACATAATCAGAATAACCTGCATACAAGGAAAAACAACCCAATGTCTTAGGGTATACCCCAAGAACTCCAGACAAAATAACAAACAAAGTCACAAGGTCCCAAGGGTATCAAGGCTTCTAATTCTAAATCCAAGAGGTCCACAACTCCATAGTGCCAAGGATCGTAACCAAATAGTCCATGTAACCTTAAGGATTTTTATTGTTCAAGTTTATTATTAAGTATCTTCAAAAAGAAAATGAAAAGCTTAAGTGAGCAAAGATAAAAAAAAATGACATGAAATGTAAATTCCAAAATAAATGGTACATGAAAGTAAAGGCATAGAGTAAAAGCATAAAGTAAAAGTCAATTGTTAGTGAGTTAGAAATTGTAGGTTAGTTGAATGACCATCTTGAAACTTGCATTTGAGAACTCATTAGAGGATTAATAAAATCAAAACTTCTCAACAACAAGTTTCATTTTCTTTTTGTTAAGTATATCTTTCATTTCAACTTCCCGAGGAAACAACATATGATCAACGCTGCTTATATGATCTTTCATTTTCTTATATGATAAGACCAAAGCCTCCTAACAATGAACCTCAAGGTTATTGGATTAAAGGTTTCAAATTAAACATACTTGGGCTTGCAAACATGGATTAGGACCACGAATAATCATTTCTCGAATCAGGACAAAATTTAGCGCTATGTTAAACAATTGTAAGTGGACTTATTTAGAAGTCGCACATATTTTGAGGTCGGTCAATAGCAATATATGTACCATATGTTTAGAGAAATTATATATAGGTTATTGTCCAACAACATGTAGCACAAGTAAGAAAGGGATAAGATGAAGAGGGAGGGGATTTATTAGATGAAATTAAGGTTTAAAATATCATCAACATCATTCATCCATTTTTGTGGATTTTATTTTTTTAACCTATCAACATCCAAGATCCAATGAGGTTGAGGAATTTATCACCAAATAAAATCCATGTAAGGACCAAAAAAAAAAAAAAAAAAATTCAATAAAACAGTATTAAATAGTTAATAAAAGGAAAATAATTGGTAAAATACACAAAGTATTTTAAAACATCAAATAAAAATCTTAAAAAATAGTCAGAGGTAAAACATGAGTAAAAAATAGTTGACAAATTTTTTTGGAGTTTTTTAAAGTCAAAAACTATTTTTAAAATTTAAATAAATAAGCAAAATAAACCAAAATTTGTAAAAGAAGTAAATTAGGAAATTGAAATAAAATGAGGTCACCAATATTTGTTCAGAGGTCATTGGATCCTTCCATAAATTTTTAGAATTTAAGAAGACCAGAAAGTATTTTTAAACAATTAAAATTTGGCAAATAATACAAAAAATTATGAAAAATATCAAACATCAAAATAAAAATATTAAAGAATATTCACAAACTTAGAAATAATTCAAAGTATTTTTTTATATTTTTTTTATAATATTTGTATAAAAATAAGAGAGTTATGAATTTTTAAAGATAAAAGGGATTTAAACAATAGTTTTGTAAAATAAAATAAGTAAAAAAAACCACATGCGTTGGATCTAACCCACTTATACACGCTGGCAGATCTAATAGATCTCAGGAGAGGGAGAATCATGAATCCAAGTCAATGTGCGCGTATGGTTGAAGAACGACACATACATCATCTTCAACCTCCATCCTCATGCAAATAGAGAAAAAATGAAATCCTTAAATCTGTAAATCTATGCGTTCATAATGGTGCCATCAGATGTGTCTACTTGAGATAATAACAACCATATGCTCGCGGAAAATTTATATAAATCACAATGTAATCGATTTGAAAAAAACCAGAGAGTTTTTGAAAATTTTGAAATAAAAAATAGAAGCATCTAATGTATTGATTCACCAAAATTAAGTTGATAGCAAGCATCAGTGAACATCATAAACCATTCCAGTAATTTGAGTTAGAAGATTTGGTGCCTTAAACTACCTGAATGAAGTCACATGAATTTACTCTGTAATTAGACTTGGCTAGCACGATTTAGGACACCTCAAGGCTTGGATCTTCTTCTATTAGCTTCAATGAAGTTCAAGGATGAAGAATCAATAAAGAAATTGGATTGAAAAGTAGAGTAAACATGAAATCGAAAACTTAAAAAAGTGAGTTACGGAGAGAGTTTGGCAAGGTGATTTTGGATTTACAAGCTTGATAAAATGATTTAGATAGAACCCTTTATTTATAGGTAAGTGAATGATGATGAGAAGCGAGGGAAATTGTGAGCAAATCGTGTAAACCAAGCCAGTTGTGATCATGCCAAACATGTAAGTTGAAATGCACCAAAACGACCTCATACCAAGTGAAATTATTGTCAAAACATATCTAGATAATTAGTTAAATGTGTTTATCTACTAAATCTTGAGTAATTAGACCTGTAATCCAAGTTTACTCGTGGTAAAAATTTCTGACTTGAAACAAAAACAAATTTCATGGAGCCAACTTCGACAATGTATAGCTCACTACCCAGGGACCTTTATGGGATGATTCTTGAATCATTGAAAAGATCATGTAACACTATTTATAATTTTATAAGAAATAATTCATTTGGATGCTTGAGGTGAAAGTTATGCTTGGCCAAAATCAAGAGAAATGCGGTGACTTTTATACTTAGAAAAATTCTATGTTTTTTCTTCAAAAATGACCTGTAATGTTTTGATTCCAAACAAGGTATTACTTTAAAATTGAGCTTTAATAATTGATGCTAGATTGAATTAGATTCCCTAAAGAGAATAGTGAGACTTATATCACTCAAAAATTCAAAATATTGAACCAGTTATGATCTTGTAAAATTGATGAAAATCCATGAGGTGACCTATAATCTTTTGAACTCAAAAAGCATCTTCCAATCATTTAAAAGCTTATCACCGAAAAGAGAGTTAAAGTTAACATATTTAAGATCATTGTGAAAAAAGAATGAGCTCAATATGATAAAAATTTACCAAGTTATGACCCCTTGTAGTCACATAAAAGAATGTGATGGTCTATCTGAAGGACTTGTAATCTTTCTCAATCATTGGTGATATTAAATGTAAAATTTTCTTGAAAATCTTGAAGTGATTTGTTAATAACCCTTTAAAGAGAAACATGTATTTGGAATCACTAAAAAATCTCAAAAGATGAACACGATATAGCCCTTAGAAGTTCAAACCCTAACTTTTAAAGCATCAAAATGACTTGGGACCCCTTTCGACTTTTAACAATCTTTCTTGCACAATTGCTTTTGCTATGTGAAGAGAAGTTGTTGTGGATGATAATAAGAACCCGTAGCAAAAATAATCACTTTAAAATGTTGAGAATTGAGAAAGTTATGCACTTGTAATCAATGAATCAAGAACTTGTTAAATTAGGTCAAATTTCTTGAATCAATCTTGCATCTCTTGACCATACTTAGCAATGTAGAGTATGATGAGACATATTAGGATTTGAAATCATGTTATCTTGAAACACACACATAGGTGAAGCTTAAATCTCAATGAATCTTTGTTAAAGAAGGCATGGAAAAAAACTCATGAACCTATGAATAACCTTGATGAAATGTGTTGTGCCATCACCTATGAAGAATTGAAAAACACAAGAAGGGGGTTGAATTGGAATCTTAAAAATCAATTCAAATAACACGATAATTTTTATCCTGGTTCATTTGAACTCAAACTACTCCAGTCCATCCGCCAAGGTGATTTCGCCTCTCTCCAACGAGGTCTTAATTCACTAATCAAACTTGATTACACAACTACTTTGACTACTGCCAAAGTCTTGTTGAGTATAACCACAACCCGGTTTATCTCAAGGAATTCCACTAAACAAAATATGAATAAAGTAGTGTACATTATGTTTTTATTTACAAAAAAAGTATCACAGACTTGTTATGTATTACATAGTTTAAAGAGTAGTATGAATGAGGAGTAGCAGCATTGAAGTATTGTGTAAAATGGTGTGTAAATCGTAAATGATTTATCCTCATCCCTTGTTTAAATAGACGTAGCAATCTTGAGTATTTGGAAACTTGATAAATGTAAGTTAATGTGCTTTACTCAAATAAAAGATCCTTGTCTGTTTGTAGACGTTGCATTTGATATTGCTTTGATGAATTGTATTGCTTCAGAACATTAAGGAATCTGTTTGGTACTTGCTTCAGAACTTTGGAAGGTCAGAGTCATAAGGTCCTGTTTGCAGCGTTAGACTTTCTTTCACAGTTAAAATGTCTTTCTCTTAGCGCAAATTCTTATCTTCATTCATCAGAACTTCTGAGAATAGTCTACGTTCACAGCAGGAACATCCTTGTAGCTTAACTTCTGATCTACTTCCATCAGAACTTCTCTACAAAATATAATATAACTTTAAAGTGCATAATTTTTCTTTGTGTTTGTTATCATCAAAACTCTAACGAGGGTTGTAGAATCAAACTATGTTCTAACAACCTATAATGCCAACATCCATAGATCAAATATGTATACATTGTATTTGCTAGTTAAAAGTCAATCAACACAAGATAAACAAATCAGGGTGTGTGATGATCCCATATAAGAAAACCTAAAGATAGGAAGAAGAACCATAACCTAGTGTGTGATCTTGATATGATTGGGTTAACATTGAAATGATGAGAGATCTTAGGGGCAAAAATTGGGGTATAACAGCTGCCCTTATTTAAGTGTCTTCATTGGAGTAACAAATCTTAACAATGAATTATCTCCCATAATGAAGAGACTACCACTAACAAATCTCAACAGCAAACTATCTCCCATAATGACGAGACTACCATTCATTGGAGTAAACAAATCTCAACAATGAATTATCTCCCATAATTATGAAACTACCATTAATTGGAGTAACAAATCTCAACAACGAATTATCTCCCATAATGTGGAGACTACCATTCATTAGAGTAACAAATCTCAATGATGAACTATCTCTCATAATGATGATACTACCATTCATTGTAGTAACAAATCTCAACAACGAACTATCTCCCATACTGACGAGGCTACCATTCATTAGAGTAACAAATCTCAATAATGAAATATCTCCCATAATAACGAGAGTACCATTAATTGGAGTAACAAAACTGAAAACGAACTATCTCTCATATTGAAGAGACTACCATTCATTGGAGTAACATCTTCTCTGGCATTAACAAGCTTAGTAGGTAAGAACATGTTGCTCAAATAAAGAGACCGACACTTGCTGTTATGAGAAGGAATTGAAATAATGTTGTTGGGAAATGAATTTTGATTTCCTAGGGAAATACCAATGTATTCCTGGTGAGGAGATAAAGTCTTCTCGTGTAAAGTAAATGCAAATTCTTAATCCAGGGCTCAAAGCCTACAAAAATCAGAATAACAAAGTTGTCGGGGACCGTGAATTCAAGCCAGGAACAAACCAGAGTGAAACAGTCATCCAAGACACTATCCAATGAGGAATAAACTCAAATGGGGATCAACTTCCATCCAAATATTGAGTTGGGTAGGTAGGCTAAAGAAATTCTTCCACGAGGGATATCTTAGTGGGAAAATTGAAAGGATATACACTTTTTACTTAAGGTCGACAACCTATTGGAAATAGGGTAGCATAACTCTGCAAATAGGGAAATATGTCAATTAAAATAATAACAAACACAAATGAGAAATGGATTTTTAAAATTCAACTATACATGATGTATGTATGAATTTATGAATGTTATCATGTATGTGATGACGACACAGTTACATTGTACTGGGGATAACAAGACAAAACCAACTTGGATAAAAAATAAAACTCGGCTAAATCACATCTAGGATGAAGATTCCATAAGAGAGTGTAGCGATAAAAATGTAGCGGGGTAAATCGGAGATCGAATTATTGATTAATTCGTCTCACAAAAGCAAGAGTCGCCACCGCGCTTTATTGTTTCCAAAGGAAAAGGGAAAAGAGCGAAATAAAACCCTAAATATGCAATGTAAATAAAATACAAATACAAAGCGTTTTTGAAAAGAGATCTTATGGTTCGGGGGTTGGTTATACAATGGGAAGGTATTAGCACCCAATGCATCTATAGTACTCTATAGGAACCTTTTGAAATATCTGTTTTATTTAAAATTGATCGCTTGATTGAAAATAAATCGTTTTGGCCGAAAAAGGGATACGGACGGTTTTTTTTTTGAAGATACGACGACCTAATGTCGATGTTTTGACTTAAAAGGTGTGAGTCTTGAAAAGGTTGAAATTTTGAAGGAAGGTGAATATTTGAGGAAAATCAACCTAAGTTTTTAATGAATGAGGGTATTCGCTCGATCATTTTTGAGGATATGAAGTCAACAAAAAATTAGACAATTCCCTTTGGATTGACGCAAACAGAATAATCAAGTAAATGCGAGATATTTAAACAGAAAATGATACACAACAATTAAATATGAACATGCATTTTATATGATTTTTGTTTAATATGCGAAAAGAAAAAGTTTTAATTGGTTTTCATTTTTTACGCATTTTTAATAATAAAAGGTAATGAGAATTAATAGAAATGTTTTTAATGTTTTTATATATTTCTATTTTTTATGTTTTTATTATATTGATATTTAATCAAAATGAGGGGAATAAAATAAAATGTTTTTTTAGTCTTCATTTTCATATGTTTTTTAGAAATATTAAATATTGGTCAAATTAAATAAAACTTATAAATCAAAAAATCTAATTAAAATAAGGGAGACTAAAATTTAATAAACTTAAATAATATTTGGGTAAAGTGTCAAAATTATCTATTAAAAAATCATATGTGTATTCCTAAGAAAAAATTAACTAATATAAATTAATTAAACTAAGAAAAAAGAAATACAATTGAACCAATAATCTATAAAGGAAAAAAAAAGGGGGTGAATTAGCAATTAGAAAAGGGCTGGAGTATAAGAGAAGACTTGGGTTGGATTGAGAAATGGAGCGGGTCGTGGGTTAAAGGGGGTCCATGGGATTAAATTGAGATTAGGGTTGTGTTTGTTTGATAAAAGGATTTAGGGTTTGGTTTAAGGCAGAACGGCGCCTCTTCACGATCTTCATCTCTCTCTCGCGCAGCTTCTTCGCTTCTTCGCCTCTAACGCCGATGCTTCCATGTTCCGGCCACCCACACCAAGTTTCTCTCTTCCCTCCATTGTTGACGCGGCGGCTTCGAGCGGAGACGGTAAGGACCAAAACATTTTCGTTAGCGTTAATGTTGATTCAATTCGCGTATAAGCTTTACAGATTCGCTGTTGATTTTACAATTTCTTAGTTGATTTTATGGCTTCTTGGTTGATTCTGACTAGTTACCATTTTTACTGTCCATGTCGATTTGAATGATGTTTTCAAGGAATAAGAATGAAAGAAAAGCGTTACCTAGGTGGAGAAGGAGGAGGAGCTTGGGGGTGATGGAGGCCGGACAGCAGGGAGGCAACGGGCGCACGCGGTGGTGAACGGTATTTGATTTCCTTCCTTTTGCTTGAATGCTACTGTGTTTGCTTGTTGCCCAGTGATGTGTACACTGAGGGCTTCACCGTTTTGCCTTGAAATGTTGCTTTGGATATGCTGTGGAATTGGATGATAACTCTCTCTTCTTCTTGAATACTGTTGTCTATGGTGGGTTTACGAAAATGGTATGGCTTGGACTTGTAAAAGGTTTTGACAGGTTTTTGTATGTAGGCCTTTACAGTAGGGATGTCGTTTTTTACTGGTATGAGGATTGAGCTATGTTTTATGGTTTTCTTTTTTTGACAGCATGTTAAGGCATTGGTTGTTTATGATGATGGGTGGTGTTGACAGTGGGATAGTGATATTGGCTATAAGGGGCTCAATCAGTTGGTAATGTTTTGTATGGTTTGGAAAATAGTTTTCTCAGTGATCATGCAGGTTTTGACATGGTGAACTGGTTTTCGGGTAGGTTGGACAGGGGCAAAGCTTTTACTGATGTGAGGCCATTGCAGGTTTTTGTTGGTTTGGTGATGGCTATTTTGAATGATTGTTCTCCAGGTTTTTTGAAATGGTTTGAGGTTATGAAAAAAATGGTTTTTGGTTATGTCTTCTGACTTGTATATTTTGTTTTCTCTTATGCTGTTTTGTGTGAATGTGATCCTATGTTTTCTCTTATGTTGTTTTTGTCAATATGTTCCTTTCTTGCTCTTTGTTGTAATATAACAGTTCTCCTCTCTTCTCTTGCGCTACAGGCCAGGAACTTTGAAACAAATCTCTTGGGATCTCCCTGAGCATTCTGCACTACTGTCCACTCAGTTTGCCTTTATTCTTCTTCTGTGCTATTATACTTACTGGCTATATTTCTTAGTTTGTTTTGTATATCTCTTTCTGCCTAAGCTAAGCCTGCAAATCCCACACTTCTCCCTCTCTTTTTCTCTCTCAGAATGGCTTTGACAAAAGTGTGATAAGCTGTCTATTTTCTGAAAATGCAGTGGCTGGAAAATGATGAAAGAAAAAAGGAAATTTTTTTGCTTGCAAGAATAGTCAAACTGCATATTGTTTTTTTAAATCACATGTCTGCTTCTTGATGTAGGCCACGTTAGAAGGCATGCTTGCATATGGTTACTACATATTTGCTTATGCTGTATGCTGTATGCTGTATGCTTTGAAATTATATTTGGGATTAAAACTAATGTGGTTAGCTTAAGTATGCAGTTTTTTGGAAAACAATTTATGCATATGTTTTGAAATCCTTTTCCTTTTTTTTTTGTGAACCGGGAGTAATCCCGTGATTTGCAAAAAATAAAATAACTGATTCCGGCCATTACATTTAATGATGAACATTAAAATTTATTTCCTGCATTTAATTATTTATTTGAATTCTAATTCTTTTCTTTTAATTGTGCAGGTAAAATTAAATGAGCGGATACGCATTGGATTGGAAACTTTAGAATTAAGATAGACTAGTTTATTTCATTTTAATTTTGACAATTCATTGTTGTAATTTATTGCAATATATACAATATTTACAAAATAACTTGTACAAAAAAAATGAATAAAAGAAACTATTTGTCTATTAATTCTTCTTCTTTATTTATTTATCGTTTATTATTTTATCCAAATGAATAATAATTGAAAACAAATCTCCAATTACCTACATTCAAAATAATAAACAGATAAATAATAATTACCATTGACCAACTAATACCTTCGATTATTTAATCCATCATTCTCAACTAAATTATAATAATTAAAATAGGATTTCAATTATTTAATCTAGATTTCAATTATTTAATCTAGAACGACGAACGATTAAACAGTCGTTATTGACCAATGAATTTCCTCAAATGCTTATTTATATTATTCATAACCTTTAAATTATAGAATAACTAAGAATAAATTCTAGTTACTTAAATTTAAAAATAATGAGTAAATAAATAAAACGTCCGCACAATTAATGCGCCTCTTTTCTGATGTTCATTTTATTATCCCTACATCTTTAAACTAAATAATAATCAAAAAAAAAATGAATTTCAATTATTCAAGTTTTAGATAATAGATAATTAATAAACATCATTTTTGCACGAATCGATTAAATGATTCAATGTTCAGCATAAATAGCTCTTGGCCCGAAAAAGTCATGAAATTTAAAATCGATGGATCAAAACAAATGTAATGTAAAGATGCGGATAGGAGATGACGTCTTAGGTCAAAATTTGGGGTACAACAGCTGCCCCTATTTAAGTTTCTTCTATCCGGAGATGTGAAGATTAAAATCTTCGTGTCGACGAGATTGAAGGTACTTAAATACATAATTACGCAAATTTTGTCCTAAGATGCCGTCATCACGCGGTGGTAAGAATGCAACGATCTAACTCACAGAGAAAGATACTGTGAAACGAGACAATGTTGAGGGGATCGAACATCAACAAAACACAAAGACATGAGTTATACGCTACTGGGAGAACGAGCTATCGACTTCAAACGACAGACTCCTGACAGCGAATAAAACTGAGGGAATACGACCTCTAACCCTAACAAAGAGAGCACCTTGCATAGGCCATAACAGATTATTGATCCAAATAGTGAATTCGCAACTCAAGGTCGACGGTTGACAGGGAGTATCGAATTGCTGATAACTGGTTACCGACTTCTGGAGGTGTAGATTCGTACCAGACTTCTCTGCGAGACTTCAGAGGCATACTCATTAATGCTGAGGTAATGAGACTGTAGATACGAAGGTTGTTCTCATAAAGAAAACTGCCAGCTGTTGGCGTCCAAAGAAAATACCGATAACAAACAAGTCGCTCCAATAAAGAAGCCGCCGCTTGCTGTCGTCCAAAGAAAATACCGATAACGAACAAGTTGCTCAAATAAAGAAGCTACCACTTGCTGTCGTCCAAAGAAAATACCGATAACGAACAAGTTGCTCAAATAAAGAAGCTACCACTTGCTGTTTTCCGAAGAATAATAACGTACTGGTAACACGTACTGGTAACTCATGAAGAGTTTGCTGCTTGTCGCTTTCAAAAAGAGTAAATGACGCACTAGTAGTTCATGAAGAACTGCTGCTCGGCGCTTCCCAAAAAGGGTAAAATGACGATGACGCACTAGTAGCTCATGAAGAACTGCTGCTCGGCGCTTTCACAAAGTCATAACTGACGCACTAGTAGCTCATGAAGAACTGCTGCTCGGTGCTTTCCAACGGAATAAAATGACGCACTAGGAGCTCGTGAAGAACTGCTGCTTGGCGCTTTCCGAAAGCTAAAATAACGCACTAGTAGCTCATGAAGAACTACTGCTCGGCGCTTGTCGAAGATAGTAACGTACAAGTTGCTCGTGAAGAGCTACCGCTTGTCGTTTTCCAACATAATTCAGAGGGGAACTGCGATGATATTGGCAGAGAATAAACTCTTCATCAAAGAGAACCCTGAATCAATCCTTCCCGAGGAGATCACATATTTAAAACGTGCAAAATAAATGCACCAACCCTCTAGGTCGCAATTTCACTGGGGAAAAAACACTGAGGTAGCCTATGCAAGAGGCAACAACTTCATTCAGGAATGACCAGAGAGAAAACAGTCAAACAAGACTCCTCCCAAATGAGAAAGTAAATCGATTGGGGAAATTATCCTATCGAGAAATGGACAAGGTAAGCTAAAATAAAAATCATCCACGAGGATTAGCTCAGTTGGGGAATTAGAAAGGAGGCGCACTTTATGCTTAAGTTGACACCCTATTTGGAAGGATCAAATACGTTATTTGAAAAGGACACAACTAAGGTGTACGAATTTAATGACATTAACAAATACAACTGTGTGTGCATGATGCGAGTGTGGATGAATAAATGAATGTCATGTATATGCTGACAAAACAGACAGATGGGATATCTTGGAGATAGTAAGGTGTCATAGCAACGTAAATGCTCGGCCACTCTTGAAAAGATGGAAGATAAACGGAATACAAAGCAACGTCGGGAGATGTCACGCTACAAGGCCCAAGTCTTCTGAAGAGGCGAACAATCAAATCCAATCTTCTAGCACCAATAAACCACTGGCATAAGACGAAGTGTACCGCACTTCAAAATCTCCCAAACAAAGGTAGCTAAAACCACACTTAACTGGAACAACTGGGGAGTCACCAAATTTAGCACCACCATAACCAAGCATGTACACAGCCAACACTTCATGACGATTTTGAAAGAAAACAAATTCATCATGCAAGTATAAATTACGGTACTGTTTTGCATTTCATGGCTTGACCATTTTCGGAATGACTGTTAATATTCCCTTCGTTATTCACGACACATTTTAGAAATAAGAATGTTTTAAGTAAATTTGTTTCAAGTATTTCCATAAAATTAAAATTTTGCCCACAAAAGGTAAATGCTCAAATTTCATTAATACGATGGTAGTTCGCTAACAATGCGACTCCAACGGTTTACAAAAGTTTGGGGAAATAGTATGTGAAATAAGAGGTCATACAAAACAATGATCACTATTCTCCCTAACAACTTTGAATTCCAGAATATGTTCAAATGCCAAGACTGGTTTGGCCAGGAATTTGCCTAAGCGAAATACTTCTTGACTGCATCGGCGTTCAGGGGACGCGGGAGGTCTTCGCCATCCATATTGGCGAGAATCATGACACCTCCGGAGAAAACTTTCTTAACAACAAACGGTCCTTCATAGTTCGGAGCCCATTTGCCCCTAGAATCGGGTTGGAAAGATAATATCTTCTTGAGCACGAGGTCACCTTCTCTGAACTCGCGCGGCCGAACCTTCTTATCAAAAGCCTTCTTCATTCTTTGCTGATACAACTGACCGTGACACAAAGCCGTTAATCTCTTTTCTTCGATTAAATTCAACTGATCGTACCTACTTTGACACCATTCGGCCTCGGAAAGCTTGGCTTCCATCAACACTCTCAGAGATGGAATCTCAACCTCCACGGGGAGTACTGCTTCCATACCATAAACTAGGGAGAAAGGAGTCACGCCTGTTGAAGTTCGAACTGAAGTACGATAACCATGTAAAGCAAACGGAAGCATTTCATGCCAGTCCTTATAAGTTACCACCATCTTCTGGACGATCTTCTTGATATTCTTGTTAGCAGCTTCAACAGCCCCATTCATCTTCGGCCTGTAAGGAGAGGAATTATGATGCTCGATTTTGAACTCTTCACAAAGCTCCTTCATCATCTTGTTATTCAGATTCGACCCATTGTCAGTGATGATCTTACTCGGGATACCATACCGACAAATAATCTGATTCTTGATAAATCTGACTACCACCTGTCTGGTTACATTAGCATAAGATGCGGCTTCCACCCACTTAGTAAAATAATCGATCGCTACCAAGATGAAACGGTGACCATTTGAAGCTTTGGGTTCAATCATCCCAATCATATCAATGCCCCACATGGAGAAAGGCCAAGGTGAAGATATAACATTGAGGAGGGTCGGCGGTACGTGCATCCTGTCCGCATAAATCTGGCATTTATGACACTTCTTCACATACCTGCAGCAATCAGATTCCATGGTCATCCAGTAGTAACCAGCTCTCAACATCTTTCTAGCCATTGCGTGTCCATTGGCATGAGTGCCAAAGGACCCTTCGTGCACCTCTTGCATCAGCATGTCTGCTTCACGTCTGTCTACACATCTGAGCAAGACCATGTCGTAATTCCTCTTATACAACACTTCTTCATTGAGAAAGAAACTGCTTGCTAATCTTCTCAACGTCTTCCTATCTTTGTTGGATGCCCCAGGCGGGTACTCTTGAGTTTGAAGGACACGTTTGATGTCATAGAACCAAGGTTTGTCATCGGTGACCTCTTCTACTGCGAACACATGAGCAGGTCGGTCGAGGCGCATAACCCGGATTGTAGGCACGTCGTTCCAATCATTCACTTGAAACATTGAAGACAAAGTAGCCAAAGCATCCGCCATCTGATTCTCATCCCTAGGGATATGATGCAATTCCACCTTGTTGAAGAAGGTTAACAACCTTCTAGCATAGTCTCTGTACGGGATCAAACCAGGATGACGAGTTTCCCATTCTCCTTTGATTTGATTAATCACCAATGCCGAATCTCCGTAAATATCTAGAATCTTAATCCTCAGGTCCACTGCTTCTTCGAGACCCATAATACACGCTTCATACTCCGCCATGTTGTTCGTACAGTCAAACTTCAGTCTTGCCGTGAACGGGATATGAGTACCTCGGGGAGTAACGATGATTGCCCCAATTCCATTTCCATAGGAATTCACAGCTCCGTCAAATATTAAACCCCAACGGGATTCAGGATCAGGTCCTTCTTCAGGTAACGGCTCTTCACAGTCTTTGGCTTTCAAGTACATAACATCTTCATCGGGGAAGTCAAACTTGATGGACTGATAGTCTTCAATTGGTTGGTGAGCCAAATGATCGGCCAAAATACTCCCTTTGATCGCTTTCTGAGTGTGATACTCAATGTCATATTCAGATAACAACATCTGCCAACGGGCTATCCTTCCAGATAAGGCGGGCTTCTCAAAGATATACTTGATTGGGTCCATTTTGGAGATCAACCAAGTAGTGTGATTAATCATATACTGGCGCAGACGGCGAGCAGCCCAGGCTAAAGCACAACAGGTTTTCTCAAGCAATGAGTATCGAGACTCACAGTCTGTGAATTTCTTACTCAGATAATATACAGCGTGCTCCTTTCTTCCAGTCTCGTCCTGCTGACCAAGCACACATCCCATGGAGTCCTCTAATATGGTCAAATACATAATCAAGGGCCTTCCTTCCACCGGAGGAATCAAAATGGGAGGCTCGAGCAAATATTCTTTGATACTATCGAAAGCTTTCTGACAATCCTCTGTCCACACACATCCTTGGTTCTTGCGGAGAAGCTTGAAAATCGGCCCACAAGTAGCAGTCATGTGAGATATGAACCTAGAAATGTAATTCAATCTCCCAAGGAATCCTCTTACTTGTTTTTCCGTCTTGGGTGCGGGCATTTCCCGAATAGCTTTGACTTTATCGGGATCCACTTCAATACCTTTCTGACTGACAATGAAACCTAAAAGTCTTCCTGAACGAACGCCAAAAGTGCACTTATTGGGATTCAGACGGAGTTTGTACTTTCTCAGGCGCTGGAATAGCTTTAACAAATGCTCTAGGTGATCTTCTTCAGTCTGTGATTTGGCAATCATATCATCCACATACACTTCGATCTCTTTATGCATCATGTCGTGGAACAAAGCAGTCATGGCCCTTTGGTACGTTGCACCAGCGTTCCTCAAACCAAACGGCATAACTCGATAACAGAAAGTTCCCCACGGTGTAATGAAAGCGGTCTTTTCCATATCCTCCGGCGCCATCTTGATTTGGTTGTAACCAGAGAAACCATCCATGAAAGAAAAGACTTTGAACTTGGCAGTACTGTCGACCAATACATCAATATGAGGTAATGGGAAATCATCTTTCGGACTAGCTCTGTTCAGATCTCTGTAGTCTACACACATCCGAACCTTACCATCCTTCTTAGCAACAGGCACGATGTTGGCTAACCACTGAGGATAGACCGACGTCACAAGAAAACCTGCGTTGATCTGCTTCTGAACTTCTTCTTTAATCTTGTCGGCCATGTCAGGACGAGTCCTTCTCAACCTCTGCTTGACCGGTGGATACTCAGGTTTCAACGGTAAACGATGCTCCACAATGTCGTTGTCCAACCCTGGCATATCTTGGTAAGACCACGCAAACACATCAACATACTCTCTGAGAAGCTCCAACATCTGCTCCTTAACTTCCGGGATAAGCAAAGCTCCGACTTTGACTTCCTTTCTATCCTCTTCATCACCCAAGTTGACCAACTCTACAGGTTCTTCAAATGGTTGAATGACCTTCTCATCTTGCTCAATCAAACGGGAAATCTCGACAGGAACCTCTTCACCATCCTCTCCTTCGGCTCTGAACACAGGGAATTCAAAATTGGGAGAGGGCATAGGATCATTGTTTTCGATGGTTAAGTCATGAAGTAATCTGCACACATGATTATGCTTTATTTTAGAAATCGATTTGTGCAAACAAAACAAAATGCTCTTAATCAATTTTCATTATTATTTCCCGAAAAAATGAAAAATAAAACAGCAGTGGACAAAATAACATTTTTATTCATTAAAGAGGAAATACTTGAAACAACAAGCCCAGACATTTCTCTTCTGCCTTGGGCAGAGCAAAAGGAGTTATTTTCATAGCCCGACACAAAATACGTTTCGCCTTGGGCAGAGCGATTTTTTTAAGAAAAAATGAACAAAACATTACTCGGAAACGTGCATAACCACAGGAATATCGACAGCTATCCAGTTTTGGCAAGCCAATCCAGGCGTCACAAACACGGGCAAATCCTCCTCGGAATCATCATCTATGACAGCATCAACCTCAGGATGTACAAACCCTGCACTCCGAAAGACCTCTTGAATTGGACGAATAACCACCTCTTTCTTGACCCTCGCAGCTATTGGATGAAAACCCAAACCTTCCCCAGACTTGTTCTCGGGTAACGTCAACACCTGGCCCCATCCTTCGGCCGAACCACTCTCCACCACACGCCGTGCATCCTCAAAAGAAGAGATGGATGCCCCCTGCTTCTTCACGGTATCCTTAGCAACAGATAGGCCCTGAAACTGGGTCCCGACGTCCTCGTCAGCATCAATAAAAGAAAACGATGATAAATGACTTACCACCATGGCCTGCTCTCCCCCAATCATCACTAGTTTCCCATGCCTCACAAATTTTAATCTCTGATGGAGCGTGGAGGTGACTGCCCCGGCATCATGGATCCAGGGACGGCCCAATAAGCAACTATAAGCAGCACGTATGTCCATCACTTGGAAAGTGATTTGAAAAGTATGGGGACCAATCACTATGGGAAGATCCACTTCACCGATAACCGTCTTCCTGGAACCGTCAAAGGCTTTAACAATTACCCCGCTAGGCCTCATAGGAGCACCTGGATATGAAAGTCGAGACAACGTGGTCTTGGGCATCACATTCAATGACGAGCCGGTATCCACTAACACGCTTGATAAGGTATCGTTCCCACAACTTACTGAAATGTGCAGAGCCATATTATGGTTTCTCCCCTCCTCCAGGAGTTCTTCATCACTGAAACCCAAGTTGTTACACGAGGTTATATTCCCCACAATCCCGTCAAACTGATCAACTGTCACATCATGGTCTACGAACGCCTGGTCCAACACTTTCATCAAGGCTTCTCTGTGTGCCCCAGAATCTCTCAATAAGGCAAGCAAGGAAATCTTGGAAGGTGTTTGCAGAAGCTGGTCCACAATTTTATACTCGCTTCTTTTGATAAGCTTTAAGATTTCATCTTCTTCAGGGTGAGGGATAGGTCCACTGGATCGACCTACCTCAACCCTTGGTTCATTTCTTACAGGGATCTCCGCCGGCATGGGCCTCCTTACTTGAACTTCTGGTCTTCTTGTTGGTACCGCGGCAAAAACACGCCCACTTCTTGTCACTCTACTTACATCGGCAATATTAACGAAAGACGGTCTAGTTGGTATGGGGACCTCTACCCCATTCTCGATCATGGTGGCGTTATACTTGTACGGCACGGCTTGGTCTGAGCTATAAGGCACAGGGCCAGGTGGATAAATAATCAAAGGATCAGCAGACGCAGTCTGGCTGTTGTAAGCAATCTCTACTGATTCTGGTAAATTAAACTGTGGGGTTATCACATTCACTTCATCTTCAGGATTTCGGTCATAGGTAATAGTAATAATTCTCTGATCTAGCAACTTCTGAATGTCCTCCTTCACAATAGGACAATCCTCTTCTCTTGAACAAAACTGGCAAACGTCATAGTCATGTTGGTGCCTAACAAAGGCAAGTCTTCTCAAACTTTGGTGTAACCTGATCAATGATTCTCTGATGTGCTCGACTTGGAAAACTCGGAACTTCCCCGGGCAACCCTCCACCATATTCACAGAAGCTGCCCCATGTCGGGGCAAAGGGTTATCTCTGACATTTGGATTCACATCCTTAAAAGACAAGATGCCATGCTTAATTAATCTCTGCACATCCGCTTTCAACGCAAAGCAATTCTCAAGGTTGTGCCCCGGTGACCCTTGATGATATTCACAGAATTGATCCGCCTTATACCACGGGGAAGCACTGTTCGGTGCGACAGGAGGTGGTTTTGTTGTGATGAGATTCTTTCTAATGAGAGCGGGAAACAATTCAGTATACGTCATAGGAATGGCATCAAACTGCGGCTTTCTGGGCGAACGGTTCTGATGGTTGAGCGGATAGGCCTGTTGTCGAGGCTGCTGTTGAAAAGGTCGTTGTTGAGGTGGCGGAATCTGATGAGATGGGGCTACCAAAGCCGGGCGGACAGCCGGAGTGACTGCCGCGACGTGAGAGTAGCCTCTCCTAGGCCTACCTGGAAACAAAGCACTAACATCTTGCTCCTTCCTCTTCGGGAAAACACCTCCGAACTTCTTCACACTGCTGGACGTACTCCCTTCTTTAATCAAACGTCCTTCACGAATTCCTTCCTCTAATCGCATACCCATGCTCACCATCTCGGTAAAGTCACTGGGCGCGCTGGCTATCATCCTCTCATAGTAAAAGGATCCCAAAGTCTTCAAAAATATCTTAGTCATCTCCTTCTCCTCCAGAGGTGGATGGATCTGAGCAGCAATTTCACGCCACCTCTGGGCGTACTCCTTAAAGGATTCTCGGTCTCTTTGCGACATTGCCCGGAGTTGATCCCTGTCCGGCGCCATGTCAACATTATACTTGTACTGATGGACAAAGGCTTCACTGAGATCGTTAAAATTGCGGATTCGAATGCTGTCCAATCCCATATACCACTTCAAGGCAGCACCCGTCAAACTATCTTGAAAATAATGAATCAATAAATCATGATTATCAGAATACGTGGACATCTTCCTCACGTACATTGTCAAATGGCTTCTAGGACACGAATCCCCCTTGTATCTTTCAAAGTCTGGTGTTTTGAACTTCGCCGGAATCTTGACATTCGGAACCAGGCAAAGATCATGTGTGCTCTTCCCAAACAGCTCCTTCCCCTTCAAGGCTCTAAGCTCTTTCTGCATTTCCTGGAACTGATCCTGAAATTCCTCCATTCTATCAAAAAGGCCCATACTTTCAGCAGGCTCGGCAGGATAAATTGGTTCATTCAAGTATGGCACTGAGTGGACCACAGGAGCAACGGTCGTCATGACTGGTTGCGGAAAGGGTGTTACAGATGGAATTACTGGCGGCAGTGCAGTCGTCTCTGGTTGAGGAAGAGACAATGCAGGCTGAAATATAGGTTGGGCGGTAGGCTGACACCCTTCCGGCATAAAGTTGTAAGGCATTCCCCAAGGAAAACCTTTCGGCATCTGATGCTGGATCGGAGAGTTGATTTGAGTTGCGGAGGCAGGAGCGATAACAATCTCGGAAACCACTGGAGTTGAAGTCTGAATCTCGGCAGCCGTAGTCAATGGCTGATTCTGAACAGCCACCAAACTTTCCACCAATGCTGTTAACTTTTCCATCTCGGCACGAAGCGTAGCAACTTCCCCACGGAGCTCTTGATTTTCCTGTTCCAAATCTTCCATTCTTTTCTGACGACTGGCCCGAGTGTCGTGTTGGTGAGACAGCTTGGCAACCTTCGGTGGAAAAAGAACAAGAATGAGACTCTAGAAAACATGTGATGGGGAATGTGAAATGATGCATGATGGTGATGCAAATGATGACTCATTTCAAAAGTTTTTTTCAAGGAACTTTTAGTAACTTTGCATACATCAATGGTAAAGGAATTTGGAACGACAAAAACTCAATCCGTTAATCGAAAGCGATAAATTACAACTTACAAATTGGAATAGTAAATTACAACCTTGGAATAACAAATCCACTAATGAAAGCGATAAATTACAACTTACAACCTGAAAACCATAATAAAGTGAGAAATTACATTTTAAAACATGAAGCAGTAAATTACAACTTGGAGCATGAAGCCCGAAATAAGACCATAAGTTACAACTCCGGAGCATGAAGCCCTTAAGAGAAACAATAAATTACAACTTCGGAGCATGAAGCCCTTAAGAAAACAATAAATTACAACTTCGGAGCATGAAGCCCTTAAGAAAACAATAAATTACAACTTCGGAGCATGAAGCCCTTTTACATAGTTTTACAAAATGACATCAATAAAATAAACTAAAACTAAAGCTCACTCAGAAACCTCAGATGACGGACCAAACACCAGCTGCAGTCGGAGCTTCTTGATCTTTTCTTCATAAAAGTCTTCTAAATCTTTCTTTTCCGCTATCAGTCGATCAATGATTTCTTCTTGTGGGTTAGGAACGAGAGCCAAGTTTACTGAACATTCCCTTTTCCTCTTCCTTTCACTCGCGTATTTCTTCAACAAGGCATCCTTCTGGCGAAGCTTCTCATCGTGGTCAACGAATCGGCCGTCTTGAATAAGCAACAACTCCTTCTTCTCTTTCAGCTGTCGAGTCAGGACTCGATTCTCGTATTCGGACATATGGTACTTTTCCTTCCAAGCATCCCTCTCGGACTTCATCCTAGCCAGGTTCCCTTGATATTCTCCTACATCTGCGATTGGGATAGCAACTGATGATGGTGCGATGGCAGGGAACAAAGGTTTCTCAAGTTTATACGGCATCTTGAGAGCATTAGCCCTAGCACGGACCCACTGCAGGTAAGGTTCCAAAGAAACGGCACCTCTATGTCCCAGCATATCTCTCCCTTTCTTGTGGATATGGCGCCAAGCTCCTTCAATCTCTCTCTTAGCAGTCTGATGATCTTGTCCTTCCTGAAGAAAGAAACCACTCACATGGATACTGTTCGGCTTATCTCTCATTGGGTACCCGAACTGACGGCGCGCTAGAACAGGGTTGTAGTTGATTCCACCCTTCGTACCAAGAAGAGGTACATTGGGAAAAGCACCACAGCTGTCAATGATCTCTACGTCATGGTAAGCTCGATTGTACCAGTCAATGTCGAAATGAGTGAGAGCCATAATCTTTGGCGCCCAACGCGGTTCTTTCTCGAGATCCCAGAAAGCATCGGACCCAGGTAAATGCGAGACGTACCACTGATACAGCAACGGCACGCAACAAATAATCATTCCTCCTTGACGAGAGTTTCGCAGGTGGATGGAGTAATATGCATCTCCTAGCAGCGTAGGGACCGGATTTCCAATCAGGAAAACCCTGATGGCATTGACATCCACAAATTTATCAATGTTACGGAATAAGAAAAGACCATACGCGAGTAAAGCAAACACGTCCTCGAAGGCAACGGTATCCTTTGTATCAGCAAAATGACGAGCTTTCTTCAACAGAAACTGAGCCGGCAAACCCCGGATTCCTCCTTTCGTAGTCATATTCTCCTCTATCTCTGACTTCTTCAGATGGGTGATGACTGCTATCTCATGAGATTTAGGCTCCTCTTCTAACCCAGAAAAAGGAACACGGTCGACGATCGGCAAACCAAGGATATAGGAGTACTCCTCTAAGGTAGGCATCAACTGATAATCCGGGAAGGTGAAACATCGATACAAGGGATCATAGAACTGAACCAGAGTGTTGAGGATGCCTTTCTTCATCTTGCGCTTCATGAGCGGTACGATGGACCCATATTTCTTCTGAAAATCTGTCGGACTCTCTATCTTCGGAATCAAACTCTTCAATTCTTCAATCTCGGGCTCCTTGAAGCTAAAGCTTCGAGTATTTCTCCTTCCAAATTCCATAGTACCCTAAGACGTTTGCAAAAATCATTCCAAAGTTCCTTGAAAAACGAGTTTTTACAAAGATGTTGATGAATGCATGAATGAATGATAATGCGACAGTCACACACAAATTTGCAAACATGGGGTTTAAAGGTTCAAAGTTCAGCATGGAGTCGAGGGTAAAGCCCACCCAAAGGTATGTACTAATGTTTCGATCACACCTGTAAGACAAGGTTCTAAGAGTTCCCAGAGTCTGCATCCCTCTTTCGGATATTACCAACGTCTTGATTACTCAATAATTAGCAATATTCTCAAGAGAAACTCGTCCGAGCGTAGCATCGCGTAACAACTACTTCTGAATTACTCCGTGGTAGTCTCCGCGCTACACCTAAAAGGCCAAGATGGGTTAGGGTTCTACGGTCCTCAACTTCTCGGGCTCCTAGGTCGAAAATAATAATGTCTTCCCGATTACTCGGTAAACAAATATTAAGTCCAAGAGGGCCTTCCATTGAGTGGGGGATCTCATGCCTCCTTCTTCGGGATTACTCCCTCAAAGTTAACATGACTATACCGCCCGTCCTATTCCTTAAGTGTTACTTAATCCGGGTATAGGATTTGTCCTTCAAAAAACCCAAACACCCCAATTTAAACATATAATCAAGCAAATCAAATAATAGTAAAACAGATAAGACAAATTAGGCCTAACCCACTTAGGGATGGACCAGCAAGAGGTCAATCTTTCCCCAGCAGAGTCGCCAATTCTGTAGCGATAAAAATGTAGCGGGGTAAATCGGAGATCGAATTATTGATTAATTCGTCTCACAAAAGCAAGAGTCGCCACCGCGCTTTATTGTTTCCAAAGGAAAAGGGAAAAGAGCGAAATAAAACCCTAAATATGCAATGTAAATAAAATACAAATACAAAGCGTTTTTGAAAAGAGATCTTATGGTTCGGGGGTTGGTTATACAATGGGAAGGTATTAGCACCCAATGCATCTATAGTACTCTATAGGAACCTTTTGAAATATCTGTTTTATTTAAAATTGATCGCTTGATTGAAAATAAATCGTTTTGGCCGAAAAAGGGATACGGACGGTTTTTTTTTTGAAGATACGACGACCTAATGTCGAAGTTTTGACTTAAAAGGTGTGAGTCTTGAAAAGGTTGAAATTTTGAAGGAAGGTGAATATTTGAGGAAAATCAACCTAAGTTTTTAATGAATGAGGGTATTCGCTCGATCATTTTTGAGGATATGAAGTCAACAAAAAATTAGACAATTCCCTTTGGATTGACGCAAACAGAATAATCAAGTAAATGCGAGATATTTAAACAGAAAATGATACACAACAATTAAATATGAACATGCATTTTATATGATTTTTGTTTAATATGCGAAAAGAAAAAGTTTTAATTGGTTTTCATTTTTTACGCATTTTTAATAATAAAAGGTAATGAGAATTAATAGAAATGTTTTTAATGTTTTTATATATTTCTATTTTTTATGTTTTTATTATATTGATATTTAATCAAAATGAGGGGAATAAAATAAAATGTTTTTTTAGTCTTCATTTTCATATGTTTTTTAGAAATATTAAATATTGGTCAAATTAAATAAAACTTATAAATCAAAAAATCTAATTAAAATAAGGGAGACTAAAATTTAATAAACTTAAATAATATTTGGGTAAAGTGTCAAAATTATCTATTAAAAAATCATATGTGTATTCCTAAGAAAAAATTAACTAATATAAATTAATTAAACTAAGAAAAAAGAAATACAATTGAACCAATAATCTATAAAGGAAAAAAAAAGGGGGTGAATTAGCAATTAGAAAAGGGCTGGAGTATAAGAGAAGACTTGGGTTGGATTGAGAAATGGAGCGGGTCGTGGGTTAAAGGGGGTCCATGGGATTAAATTGAGATTAGGGTTGTGTTTGTTTGATAAAAGGATTTAGGGTTTGGTTTAAGGCAGAACGGCGCCTCTTCACGATCTTCATCTCTCTCTCGCGCAGCTTCTTCGCTTCTTCGCCTCTAACGCCGATGCTTCCATGTTCCGGCCACCCACACCAAGTTTCTCTCTTCCCTCCATTGTTGACGCGGCGGCTTCGAGCGGAGACGGTAAGGACCAAAACATTTTCGTTAGCGTTAATGTTGATTCAATTCGCGTATAAGCTTTACAGATTCGCTGTTGATTTTACAATTTCTTAGTTGATTTTATGGCTTCTTGGTTGATTCTGACTAGTTACCATTTTTACTGTCCATGTCGATTTGAATGATGTTTTCAAGGAATAAGAATGAAAGAAAAGCGTTACCTAGGTGGAGAAGGAGGAGGAGCTTGGGGGTGATGGAGGCCGGACAGCAGGGAGGCAACGGGCGCACGCGGTGGTGAACGGTATTTGATTTCCTTCCTTTTGCTTGAATGCTACTGTGTTTGCTTGTTGCCCAGTGATGTGTACACTGAGGGCTTCACCGTTTTGCCTTGAAATGTTGCTTTGGATATGCTGTGGAATTGGATGATAACTCTCTCTTCTTCTTGAATACTGTTGTCTATGGTGGGTTTACGAAAATGGTATGGCTTGGACTTGTAAAAGGTTTTGACAGGTTTTTGTATGTAGGCCTTTACAGTAGGGATGTCGTTTTTTACTGGTATGAGGATTGAGCTATGTTTTATGGTTTTCTTTTTTTGACAGCATGTTAAGGCATTGGTTGTTTATGATGATGGGTGGTGTTGACAGTGGGATAGTGATATTGGCTATAAGGGGCTCAATCAGTTGGTAATGTTTTGTATGGTTTGGAAAATAGTTTTCTCAGTGATCATGCAGGTTTTGACATGGTGAACTGGTTTTCGGGTAGGTTGGACAGGGGCAAAGCTTTTACTGATGTGAGGCCATTGCAGGTTTTTGTTGGTTTGGTGATGGCTATTTTGAATGATTGTTCTCCAGGTTTTTTGAAATGGTTTGAGGTTATGAAAAAAATGGTTTTTGGTTATGTCTTCTGACTTGTATATTTTGTTTTCTCTTATGCTGTTTTGTGTGAATGTGATCCTATGTTTTCTCTTATGCTGTTTTTGTCAATATGTTCCTTTGTTGCTCTTTGTTGTAATATAACAGTTCTCCTCTCTTCTCTTGCGCTACAGGCCAGGAACTTTGAAACAAATCTCTTGGGATCTCCCTGAGCATTCTGCACTACTGTCCACTCAGTTTGCCTTTATTCTTCTTCTGTGCTATTATACTTACTGGCTATATTTCTTAGTTTGTTTTGTATATCTCTTTCTGCCTAAGCTAAGCCTGCAAATCCCACACTTCTCCCTCTCTTTTTCTCTCTCAGAATGGCTTTGACAAAAGTGTGATAAGCTGTCTATTTTCTGAAAATGCAGTGGCTGGAAAATGATGAAAGAAAAAAGGAAATTTTTTTGCTTGCAAGAATAGTCAAACTGCATATTGTTTTTTTAAATCACATGTCTGCTTCTTGATGTAGGCCACGTTAGAAGGCATGCTTGCATATGGTTACTACATATTTGCTTATGCTGTATGCTGTATGCTGTATGCTTTGAAATTATATTTGGGATTAAAACTAATGTGGTTAGCTTAAGTATGCAGTTTTTTGGAAAACAATTTATGCATATGTTTTGAAATCCTTTTCCTTTTTTTTTTGTGAACCGGGAGTAATCCCGTGATTTGCAAAAAATAAAATAACTGATTCCGGCCATTACATTTAATGATGAACATTAAAATTTATTTCCTGCATTTAATTATTTATTTGAATTCTAATTCTTTTCTTTTAATTGTGCAGGTAAAATTAAATGAGCGGATACGCATTGGATTGGAAACTTTAGAATTAAGATAGACTAGTTTATTTCATTTTAATTTTGACAATTCATTGTTGTAATTTATTGCAATATATACAATATTTACAAAATAACTTGTACAAAAAAAATGAATAAAAGAAACTATTTGTCTATTAATTCTTCTTCTTTATTTATTTATCGTTTATTATTTTATTCAAATGAATAATAATTGAAAACAAATCTCCAATTACCTACATTCAAAATAATAAACAGATAAATAATAATTACCATTGACCAACTAATACCTTCGATTATTTAATCCATCATTCTCAACTAAATTATAATAATTAAAATAGGATTTCAATTATTTAATCTAGATTTCAATTATTTAATCTAGAACGACGAACGATTAAACAGTCGTTATTGACCAATGAATTTCCTCAAATGCTTATTTATATTATTCATAACCTTTAAATTATAGAATAACTAAGAATAAATTCTAGTTACTTAAATTTAAAAATAATGAGTAAATAAATAAAACGTCCGCACAATTAATGCGCCTCTTTTCTGATGTTCATTTTATTATCCCTACATCTTTAAACTAAATAATAATAAAAAAAAAATGAATTTCAATTATTCAAGTTTTAGATAATAGATAATTAATAAACATCATTTTTGCACGAATCGATTAAATGATTCAATGTTCAGCATAAATAGCTCTTGGCCCGAAAAAGTCATGAAATTTAAAATCGATGGATCAAAACAAATGTAATGTAAAGATGCGGATAGGAGATGACGTCTTAGGTCAAAATTTGGGGTACAACAGAGAGTAAGCACCAGCCGAGGAAACAAATTCCTAATTCATGGCTTAACTCCATTGGGAAGAAACATAGTTCAAAAAATAATGAAAGCATAATCAGATAAAAAACAATGCAGCTGCAGGGGAATATCATACAGACTTCAACTTGGGAACACAATGCCTCATCGTTTAGTCCTCCGTTGGAAATTCCAATACTAAATTTACTAGGGAAGGTGAAAACCAAATCACTAAGACTTCAACTAGGGATCTCATACCGACTTTGTTGGGGAGGAAAACATCACATCATTGAGGAGAGCTTAACTACATTATCCAAGACTAAGGATAATAGTCTATGTAAACTTCTCCGGGTAAAAACTATGAAACTTCATGGGGATATTCATCTTAAAGGGAAACATCATCTTCCATTCATCTAGAGATCTAAAGAAGTTAACATCAGAACAAGAGATCAAAATTATGGGGATTTTAAACCAACCTCAACCCATGCTGAGAGAAAATCCAAAAAGTTGACAGCCATCTCAAAACTCTTTAGAAAAGAATATTGCCCTTGCCAAGCTATTTGGGAAATAAACAACAACAACAATGTTATTACTACAAAGAGTGGTAATTTGGGTTCTCACTTAACCTGAATATGATCTGAGCTAAGACTTAACTAGGGAAAGATGAGATCACCAACCCCACACCCAAATATATCAATTGGTATTAAATCCAAATATCCAGCGCACAAATGGATCACACGCATATCAGAAAGAGTAATCCTAAGATACATCTTAAAGAACCCCTTTAGAACTCTAGGGTTAGTCCATCATTGGAATCACTACTTTTGTTACACTTGAATCACAAAATCAGAAGTAAATGGTGATTTGAAAATCCTTTTCAAAAACATGTTTTTATTATTAAGTCTTTTTGTTTTGAAAATTACTATCAATAATAAATGAAATTTTTGTAAACAAAATAAAACAAGAACCACGAAGAATTGGATAAAGGCTCAAACTTTATTAATAGAATGGTAGCCCGTAAATTGCGTGACTCCATGAATGATTACAAAGTTTGGAAAATCGAAAGTATATGGAAAAGATACATTGAAATACAATGACCACTATTCTCCCTAACAACTTTGAACTCTTGAGCAGAGGCTTTAGTTGAAGTGATTAGAGTCTGAGAGTAATAATGTTTCAATGATCCAGTCTTGTCTAACGCAGTTACTTTCCAAGAAATCCCTAACTTTTGCCTAGGTTTCCCTTGCGGGTTTTAAACCCACCGGGAAGATTTATTCTGTTTATGTCTCTAAGTTTTTCCTAAACCGCCCTTTGGGGTTTTCAGCCTACCGAGATGCTCTTTTTTGCATAACTTTCCCTTTTGAGTTTTAACCTTAGTGAGCTTGTTATTTTATTTTCTTAGGCAAAGTATTTCTTGACAGCATCAGGATTCATGGGACGTGGTAACTCCTCGCCATCCATAGTTTCATGAATCAACACACCGCCCGAGAAGGCTTTCTTGATAACATATGGGCCTTCCTAATTGAGAGTCCACTTGCCCCTAGAATCAGTGTTAAAAGACATGATATTTCTAAGCATAAGGTTTGTTAGAACATAGTTTGATTCTACAACCCTTGTAATAGTTTTGATGATAACAAACACAAAGAACAATTATGCACTCTAAAATTATATTCTGTTTTGTAGAGAAGTTCTGATGCAAGAAGATCAGAAGATAAGCGTCAAGGTTGTTCCTACTGTGAATGTAGACAATTCTCAAAAAGCTCATATGAAAGAAGATCAGAAGTTGCGCTAAAAGAAAGATGTTTTAACTCTGATTACACAACTCTGGGAAAGTAAGTCTAACACTGCAAACAGGATCTTATGGCTCTGACCTTCAAAAGTTATGAAGCAAGCAGCAACAGATACTTCAACGTTCTGAAGCGTTACAAATCAAATATTTCCATTTCAAGAGTAACGGCTAGAAGGGAACGATGATCCTTATTTTTGGAAAGCACCTTAACTATCATTAATCAAGTTTCCAAATGATCATCCATGTTGCGCCTATTTAAACAAGACTTGAGGATAAATTGTTTACAATTTCATAACACTCAACAATGCTTCAATCTTTTCTAATCTTCATACATACAATACTTTCAATTGTGTAAAACATCAAAATACTGTGATATTATTTTGTAGGAAAATAATATTGTACATTGTCTTATTATTATATTATTTACTGCATTTCCTTGAGAAAAATCGGGTTATGGTTATACTCAAGAAGACTTTGGTAGTAGTCAAAGTAGATTTGTAATCAAGATTGATTAGTGGATTAAGACCTCGTTGGATAGAGGCGAAATCACCTTGACGGGTGGACTGGAGTAGTTTGAGTTCAAACGAACCAAGATAAAAATCAACGTGTTCTTTCCATTGAATTTTAAGATTCCAATTCAACTCCCCATTCTTGTGTTTTTCAATTCTTCAATTGGTATCAAAGTGCCTAGTTCTGAGTTCAAGCACTTAACTGTGTCAGTAAAAGATACAAGCTAAGAAAAACACTATGGTGGGACCAAGTCAGAACATCAGCAATGACTACCATGATGAGAAAGACAGAATCAACGATAAACCTCCAATCTTTGATGGAGAGAACTTTGATTATTGGAAAGACATAATTGAATGTTTCTTTTTGGCTCGTGATGCTGATCTCTAGGATATGGTGATTGATGGGTACATACATCTTGTTGATGAATGTGGTCAGAAGTCGAAAATGAGAAAGATCTTAGAATTGTTAAAGTCATAAGTGATCATGGTGGAGGATTTGAAAACAAAAAATTTGAAATATTTTTTAATGAGAATGGCATCTCATGATTTCTCTTGTCCTAGAACTCCCCAAAAAAATGGAGTTGTACAACGAAAGAATTTAACTTTACAAGAAATGGATAGAACCATGATCAACGAGACTAACATTGCTAAGAACTTCTGGGAAGAAGCAAGTAACACAGTGTGTTACATTCAGAATAGAATCTCCATAAGACCTATTCTGGATAAGACTTCATATGAATTATGGAAGAACAAAAAGCCCAACATCTTGTATTTCAATCCATTTGGATGTATTTGTTTTATTCTTAACACCAAAGAACGTCTGAATAAGTATGACTATAAAACACAGAAGTGTATTATGTTAGGATACTCTGAATGCTCAAGAGGCTATAGAGTATACAACACAGAAACACAGATTATAGAAGAGTTAATCAGTGGTATATTTGATGACAAGCTTGGCTCTCAAAAGACAAAGTAAAATGAATCTGTTGCAGATATAGAAGTCCAATTTACAGGTACTAAAGACACTGCATCAGAAGTTCCCAATAAAGAATCACAGACAACATCATAAGGAAATATCACAAACATTACAGCAACATCTGAAGAACCTCTCCAGAAAAGACTATCCAGAAGCAGCCTAGCTCATCCTGAAGACACAATTTTTGGGAAATAAGGAAGACCCAATCAGAACAAGATCCACATTTAGAAGCTCTGAAGAATCTCCCATGGGATTAATATCTCTGATTGAGCCAACTTCCATTGATGAAGCTCATTTGGACAATTATCGGATACTTGCTATGCAGGAGGAATTAAATCAATTCACCAGAAATTATGTGTGGGATCTGGTTCCCAAACCAAAAGGGTTCAACGTCCTTGGAACAAAATGGGTATTTAGAAATAAGTTGAATGAACAAGGAGAAGTCATCATTAACAAAGTACGGCTGGTTGCACAAGGTTATAGTCAATAAGAGGGTATAGACTATACAGAAACCTTTGCTCCAGTCGCCAGGTTAGAATCTATCATACTTTTAATTTCCTTAGTTGTGAATAATGGCATCACTCTCTATCAGATGGATGTCAAAAGGGCATTCTTAAATGGATACATTGATGAAGAAGTTTATGTGAACCAACCCCCTGGTTTTGAAAATTCCAAACATCCAGAATATGTTTTCAAACTAAAGAAATCACTATATAGTCTGAATCAAGCTCTCAGAGCTTGGTATGAAAGACTAATTAGCTTTCTGTTAGAAAATGACTTCACCAGAGGGAAAGTGGACACAACCTTATTTTGTAAGTCATTTAAGAATGACATTCTAGTTTGTCAAATTTATGTAGCTGATATTATTTTTAGATCTACTAAAGCCTCTTTGGGAAGAGAATTTTCTAAGTCTATGCAGGCAGAGTTTAAAATGAGCTTGATGGGAGAACTCAAATTCTTTCTTGGCATTCAGATCAATCAAACTCTAGAAGGAACCTACATACACCAGAGCAAATACGTCAAAGAACTTCTTTAGAAATTCGACTTATCAGAATGTAAGCCATCTGTTGTACCCCAAAATTTTCCCTCTCACTTATCAAGAATTTTCTCACAAGATCTCTTGGGCTCAAGACTGCATTAGGGTTTGACCAGCTCAAGACACCTCCTCATGCACTGATGACCAGAATTAGGGTTTGAGTTTGCCCAAGTATTTTTGGACTATCAATTCTTCATATGACTTACAAGGATCATTATGGACCCCTAAGATTACTCATTTCAAGTTTCAAGTCTTGAATCACACTTTTGATCAGTCAAATGAATAATTGACCTAAAAATCAGCTGTATTGGGGAAAAAGTCAACCATAGCCAATTTACAGTCAAACTTAATAATTTTTGATCCACGTCAACATTTTAGACTCATATGTATCATTTGATCAAGTTTGGACCATAATTCCTCAAGAAATTTGATCAAATCTTCAAAAGAGCAAAATGGTCAAAATTAGGGTTTTGACTAAGAAGGGGCAATTTCTGATTTTTTACCTAGCAAATAGTCAATTGGTTTAAGGCATAATCTCAAGAGTCCAATTGAATCATTTTGACCTAATGGAATGGTTCAAAACATTGCAAATCCATTGGATTGACAGATGAATTTTTCAGTCAACTGATCAAAAGTCAACTGTATACTGAAAAGTCAAACTTTGACTTTTTAGTCAAAGTCAAGTGCCAAAGGTCATAATTCATCAAAGCATGTCAAAATATGAAACTTGTTCATAAATAAATCAAGGATTTAAGATTTTGTTTTGAAGAGCTGAAATTTCTTAACTTAGAAAATTTTCTAAGTATAGAAAATTTCTTATTTTTTCTCAACTTTGAGCCAAATTTACACCTTGATGCAAGATGATTCAAAGGAAACTTCCAACATGAAAGTTGTAGATCCCCATGAAATCTACAATTTTTCTTACAAAAATTTCTCCTAAAAATGCTTGTATCTCAAGATATAATTTTGTGAATACATGCTCATGAACTAAAATAAGTTAGTGAAATTTTGCCCTAGTTAGGCAGATTTTTGACCTAACTTCATGCCATTTTTTCACATAGTTCCAAAGATAATTTTCAAAACCAATTCAAAGATGAGTTGTAGAGCACATTGCAAGCTTTCCAAAATGTCACAGAACTCCTTGAGATCATTCCTGAGTATGGAGATTAGAAGAGATGAACAAAAATTCAAATCCAAGCCTAGACTGCATAATCTTTGCTTTGCAGGCCTCAAACTTGTTTCTCACTCCATAATTAAATGTTTACTCAGCTGCTAGAGCTTTAATCCAAACACTTGAGCCTTTTTCCAAGTTATAATTCCATTTTTGGAACAAAGTTTCCATTTCCATTTTGATAAAGCATTACTTTTTCAATTCTTAACTTCTTGAGCCTCTCAATGATTTTCTCTGCACACAAGCAAAGTCAAAACCAAAAGAAACTTGCCTAAAGCCTCTACCAAATCAGATCAGGCTTGTACCACACTTAGAGACTTGTCTCCTCACATTTCTTCAAAAGCAAGTTATAGAGCCAAAAGGCTATAACTCAAAAACCTGGAGTGAAGTTGATCTCTAACCTTTTCCATACATATACACAAGTGTATTACAACATAACACACGAATGCTAAGACTCTAAAAGATTCCAAAACACTTTGCAAATGAAAATCTGCCATAGCTTGACAGTTTTGAACCTTACACAACCATCTCCAAATCCACTCGTGCATATTGAGTTTTAACCACCCAAACAATTAATACACTTCATATCTAAGGGATCCAGACCCATATTCCCTCACTGTAACTCCTCCTCCTCCATCCACCATTTTCAAAAATCAAGCTTGCAGGTTGACTTGAGTAGGAAGATTCAGGGACTTTCAAGATAAAGTAAGGATTGTAATACACTTAGGGAGGTCCAGGCAAGCTAAACAAATCCTTAGGCCTTCTCAAAACTTGATCAAACTCCATTCACGATCCCAGCTGCAAGAGGTAAAAATTCAAACTCCTATATCTTCATACAAGCATCATTTGGTCTTGATTTGTGAAAGAAAAATGTAGATATCCTTGCTCTAAAGCTAACTATGTTCAAATTTTTTATTTATATTAGCTGTGCATAGAGAATTTTGGATTTGAAATTTCTGCAAAAGTTAGGTTTAAAATTAGGGCTAGTAAAATTAGATCTTATCTTTGACTTTTAGTTTACATAAATTATATGGTTGAACTCGTGGGAAGAAACACTATAACTTTCATGTTTGAACTTTCCATTTTTATGGAGAAATGAAGATACAGGTGATTCGGCTATGGCTCAAGGTTGAAGATGAAGTTGCCTTCAGGAGGCGTTTTCTAATATATATTTATGCTTTGTTTATATAAACGGATGTACAGCCACCACAGTGGTAAGGCAACACGCGTAAATGCTAGAGGTCATGGGTTCGAGCCTCAGCGTGCTGCCTTTTGCATTTTATCACATTTTTGCTATTTTTTTGTCCCTTTGCAGCGCTAGGATTTTTGCTTCATGGGCCTATGTTTTTTTGCTAACATTCTTTATCCTGTTTACTTGTGACACCCCTGGTCCAATATCATTTTATTTATTTATTTTATTTTCTTAAATATATTTTTCTTAATATTAAAAATCCTAAAAAATATTAAAATGATAGATTTGTATTTTGGCTCATTTTATTTTATTTTTCTCATGTAAAATATTTTTATTTAGTTATATATTATCTATTTTCATTAAATAACTTTGTAAATTAAATTAGAGTTAGCTTAATATTTATTTTTTCTTTATATCCATTAAATATTTATTTTAATATAAAAAAGGACTAAAAATACCTCATAATGCCATATATTATTTTCAAGACAAAAAATACAAAAAAAATCCTTTTCATAAAGAAACTTATTTTCTTTTAATCAAATAGAATTAGGGTTTATTCAAACAAATATTTTCTTAAATAATTCCTTTCCTTAATTAATTTAAAGTTAATCTTGATTTGTTTACTTTTCTAGTTAGGTTTAGGTTAAAACTTTTTCACATGAAAACCAAACAAAAATCTTCTTTGCATTTACATATCTTTGCATATTTAATTCACCTTGTATATTATTTATTCTAATATTTGTACATATTCAATTTGGTTGTAATAGATTAATTAGGTTTATATTATTGCAATCCCCATTCATAAATTGTATACCCCCCTCCCACAAATGTTTGTAATAGCGTAGTAACTTTAAATTTCACAATTTATCGCTTTTACATAAAATACTAGTAATTAGGATTTGTATGGGAAGATAAAAATTAATCAAATAGAAAACCCTAATTCAAGACAAAATCAAGCATGGAAATGACACACTTGCACACAAGCACCCCTAGGGTTACTCCACTTGGTTGCCTTATACAAAATGGTGATATTACGCATGTAAGGTGTCTTAGCAAAAATAAACAAATACAAGATCATAGTCTCTCGATGACGCTATTCAAAGTTTCCTTACAAAAATGATCTTAATCCCTCAAAAAATGCTAAGATACTTTGCAATATTGCTAATCATGGCTATATGATAACCCACGCCCGTCCCGTTAACATTCAAAGATAGGGTTGCTTACCAAATCAATGGTAAGTCAACAATATCAAAGAAAAGGTGAAAATGAACAAGAAAGACATTTGAGTAGGTAGATTGCTTTTAGTTACTTGCTCCATTTCAAATCAAACATCCTTGATATTTTCAAAACAAACACACACATTTCCAAACATCTTACAAACATTGAAAACATTTTCAAAAGATCAACATCTTTGTATACATTCTCACGAACGATAATCATTACAAATATTGCCTAAACGATGGCCTCTTTACAAATACTTTCAAAAACCACACAAATCACAATTTCAAACAAAAGCAAGTGATTTAGAAAGTAACTAAGAGGCCATGGAAAACCATGGATGAACAAGGTGCTAATACCTTTCCTTTTCATAATCTACCCCCCGAACTCAAGAAACAATCTCAAAGGTCTTTCCCGTGCTTTTTCAGCTTTCCTTTTGGATAAAAGAAAAGTCAGTGGTGACTCTTGCTAACCGCAACATTTGCGATCAAACGCAAAACAATCAAGTCAGTTCTCCCACCGCATTACAGAACTGGAGACTCTGCTGGGGAAATTCTAAAAGTGGGGTTACCTTAGGGCTAGATCATATTTACTTTCTTACATTGTTTGACTTGTATGCTTTACATTATGGTTCTTTGTTTGGGTTTGAATCCTCTACCCATATTTGGGATACATCATAGGTAAGTAGCAATACATTGTGGAAACTGTGCGGGGTATATCGACATGGTCTAAGCAATAGCTACGTTAGTGCGACATATTTGTGAGTACCGTTAGACTTTGAGTTAATCAAAAAGAATACGGGGCCGCTGAGTGATGTCATGAAGCACTAATGAACTTCTAGAACCTTTACTTGACTAACTTGGCCTTTAGGATGTAGTGAGATGACCGGCTTTGGTGCAGTCCCAAGTTGGTAGATACTCGATACTACACTCATTGAGGTTTGGTTTATTGGGATATTTCGGTCGCCATTAAAGAGGCTTGAGCTGAAACAATGACCAAGGAAACAAACCAGTGATATTGAGCCCCTTAGAACCCAGTTACTATTAACTAGGACAGGTTTGAGCCAACTAAACTTCAAGAGGGTACTTACCTATAAAACTCCATGCAAGCCTAAACTAAGGACTTGTTTGCTTTTTTTGTATATGCATACTTGTATATGACATCATGAACATCATGAACATCATATGCATCCACTAACTATTTCAAGGATTTTTGGATTCATCTATGTTCTTGTTTTGTAGGATATGGATTCACTTCGCAGGAAAACTATTCAAGTCAACCTTGTGAGAGTCCCTCCACAACTTAAGGAGCTAGTTTCAAGGATTCCTGAAAACTCTATGTTCACCGAGACACATGGTCGTCTACTCAACTGGTCACCTCCAACACAGATGAGGACATGATGAAAGTGCTCTTTCAATTCTTTGATCCTTTACACCATTGCTTCACATTTCCCGACTATCAACTTGTGCCTACTTTGGAAGAATTCTCCCAACTCTTGAGGATTACCATTCTCGATCAACTACCTTTCAACGGTACGGAAAGAGATCCAAAACCAAAAGAGATTGCTCAAGCTTTACACTTGCACTCATCTGATGTCATAACCCATTGGGAAACAAGGAGTGGTGTCAAAGGTTTCCTAGAAAAGTTCCTGTTTGAGAAAGCCCAAAGCTGTTGGAATTCCTTAGACTTGCAAGCCTTTGAGGAAATTGTGGCTCTTCTCATCTATGGGATGGTTTTATTTCCAAATCTTGACCAGCTCATAGATGTGAACGCCGTCAAAATCTTCATATCACGCAACCCGGTGCCTACATTACTAGGGGATATCCTACACTCATTTCACACTCGTACAATGAGGAAAAGAGGTGTTCTTATGTGTTGCACGCCTCTCTTGGAAAGATGGTTTATTTCTCATCTTCCCCAATCTGTATTAAAGAATTAGCAAGGTTCAAGGTGGTCGCAAAGGTTGATGATGCTCAAACATTCAGACATTCATTGGTGCTCTCGATCCAAAGAGAATGTTATCATTGTCGATCGTTGTGGAGAATTCCCTAATGTCCCTTTACTTGGCATTAGGGGAGGTATCACCTACAACCCATGCTTAGCCTTAAGGCAGTTTAGTTATGCCCAAAGGGATAGCTTGCACGAGATGTTGATTCAAGGTTTGGTATTCGACTACGACAACGACGATCAAGGTCTTCGCCAGAGATTTATCCAAGCTTGGAGGATGCTAAACAAGGTGGATAGTAAGACTTTGGGACACAAGAATTCCATCCCTCTTGAGCCTTACCTCAAATGGGTATGAACTCGCGCTCAGAGTCTTATGATGCCTTACCCCTCCATTCTCCCGATAATCATTGAGCCTGTTAAGGAAGGATATGTTCCATACACTATCCTGCATCCTAACATGCCCACATCTCTTGAAGACCTACAAAGGGATTGGACTCAACTAAAAGGAAAGCGAGATACTTTTGAAGCCCAATTCTACGCAAGCGAGAAGAAGGTTTTGGAACTCACTAGGCTACTTCATGAGGAGCGGACTATGAATGCCTACATTGCACCAAAGAGGATGAATACTACTTTTCTATCTTAGAGCTTTTGTATTATTTTTCCCAAGGGGAATTGATGTACTCAAACTTTATCTTATTAATATAACGTGTGTTTACTTTTTGTATAAAGCAAATTTGAATCTTTGAAATCCTTGAAAGCATTGCATATGCACATAACATTCATCATAACATAAGCAAGTTTTTGCAACAGGTCTCCTCATATCTCTATTGTTTATTTCAGTAAGATGGATCTTGAGCAAACAGTGAAGGATCTTCAAGCTCAGAATACGCAGTTCCAACAGTTTCTCATGACCCTAGCCAAGGGGCAAGAAGAGTTGAAGACTCTGTTGGCTAAAGAGAGGAAAAAGAAAACAAAGAAGGTAACCGGAGTCTTAAACATGGGAAGAAGATTTCATGGGCAGACAAGAAGGACTTTGGACTTTGCAACAACATCTGGTGAAGGAGAATGGAAAGGCAAGGAAATAGTTGTCCCATCAGAATCAGAAGAGGAGGAAGAAGAAGAGGACTAATCTGAGGAACAATACCCTCCAACTAATGTTAAGTATAAACATCTCGAAGAGCGATTGAGTGCGATGGAACTCCAAAAGGTACCAAACTTGGACTTTGAGGAATTGGGTTTGGTGTCGGGGATTGTGATTCCTCTGAAATTCAAAGCACCTGTATTCGCTAAATATGATGGAGTTTCATGCCTTAAGATGCATCTCCGGTCATATGTGAGGAAAATTCAACCCCATACCGCTGATAAAGACTTATGGGTGCATTTCTTCCAAGACAGTCTGTCTGGGACTCAACTTGACTGGTTCTACCAACTAGAAAGGGCTAATGTTTACAATTGGGAAGATCTTGCTACATCTTTCTACAAGAAATACCAGTACAATGCTGATTTGGTGCCTACCCGTACTCAACTCCAGAGTATGGCCATGGTGTCCAGTGAAGGTTTCAAGGACTATGCACAAAAATGGAGAGATTTGGATGGAAGAGTTCAACCCCCTCTATCTGAGAGAGAATTGGTGGACATGTTCTTGGGCACCTTGTCTGGTCCCTTCTTCAATCATTTAATCGAAAGTTTATCTGCATGCTTTACTGAACTAATATTGACCGAAGAGAGGATAGAAGCCGATATTAAGAATGGAAAGATCCAGAAAGACACATCTTCTTCAGCAGCTTTAAAGAAGCCCTTTATCGGAAATAAAGAGGTGGTTGTCGTATATCTACAAAGAAACCAAGATAGGGCCGAACGCCGACCAATGGTGGGGGCTCTTATGATTCCAAAGCCTGCGTCTGATCAACAAAGAAGTATTCAACCAAGGGTGGAAAGGCCAGTCACGCAGTTCACCAAAATTAACATGACTCAGTATCAAGTATTACCATATATGCTACGATCCAACTTGGTGACCTTGAAAGAAGCTCCGAAAAACCCCAATACAACATCTCCTCATTATCATCCCAATGCCCGTTGCGCATATCACTCTGAAAGTCCTGGTCATGATACTAACAACTGTTGGGCCTTGAAGAACAAAATTCAAGACCTCATCAAAGCTAAAGAAATTGAGTTCGATGTGCCCGAGAAGCCAAATGTCATTTCTGCTCCTATGCCCAAACATAGCTACAATACTAATGCCATTGAATAATATTTGTTTGTTACCTCCGTTGATGAACTCATGACCCCACTTCTGACTGTTAAAATGAACTTGTTGAAAGTCGGTGTGTTCCCGGGCTATAATGAAGTTTTCCATCTCTGCTTGTCCTCACCAACTGGCTGTCCTTTGTTAAAAGTAGGCACTCAGTGCCTGATAGATAACAAAGAGATTTTGTTTGAAAAAACTCCTGTTCCACCTATTCCTGTTGAATATGTTTCTATCATTACCATTTCCGCCAATTCTTCCAGGGTCTCCACCAAAAGACCCGTTAGAATTACATCAGTTTCCAAAGCAACTCCTTTAATAATCACAATGCCTGGACCAGTCCCATACTCATCAAACAAAACCATACCATGGAATTATGGAGGGGATGTCTACTATCGTGGTATCAAGCAGGACTGGCCAGCCGCCGAAGATTCAAGCTCCGAGAAAATCAACTCCGACATCAGTAACATTGCAGGAACTAGCAAAATTACCCGAAGCGGTAGGATCTTTTCTCCAAAAAATTTTCCCCCAAAAGTAGTTTCTGGACCCGTAATCATTCCTACCGTTGCTCCTCCAAAATCTGTTCCCGGTCCCACATTTATCTCCAACAATACTCCAATTGACAAAGCTGTTACAACCCCTGTAATCATTCTTACTGACACTCCTGCTGCCGAGTTAACCGAGGTTCGAGGAAAAGGTGTTATGGTTGAGCATGTCCCGACGAAGGCTCAGTCATTGACTATCCCTGAGACCTCCAAGAAAGAAATGGAGGAGATATTCAAAATTATAAAGAGAAGCGACTACGATGTAGTTGAACAACCGGGGAAAACTCCCTCTAAGATCTCCATGCTGGCATTACTACTATGTTCCGAGGCACATGCAAAAGCCTTGGTGAAGTTCTTAAAAACCGCCCATGTACCTCAAGAGACATCTGCTGATCAATTTCAAGACTGCATGGCCAGCCTAACTGCGGACAATGGTTTAGGTTTTTCAGATGCTGATCTGACACTGAAGGGAAGAAAGCATAATGAGGCATTGCATGTCTCAGTGGAATGTAGGGTGTGATACGGTGGGAGAACTGAATTGAGGGTTTTTCGTTTTATCGCAAATGTTGCAGTTAGCATGAGTCGCCACCAACTTTTCTTTTATCCAAAAGGAAAGCTGAAAAAGCACAGGAAAGACCTTTGAGATTGTTTCTTGAGTTCGGGGGATAGATTATGAAAAGGGAAGGTATTAGCACCCTTTTCATCCATGGTTATCCATGGGCTCTTAGTTACTTTCTAGATCACTTTCTTTTGTTTGAAATTGTGCTTTGTGTGGTTTTTAAAAGTATTTTTTAAAGAGGCCATTGTTTAGGCAATCTTTGTAATGATTCTCGTTCGTAAGAATGTATACAAATATGTTTATCTTTTTGAAAATGTTTTCAATGTTTGTAAGATGTTTTGGAAATGTGTGTGTTTGTTTTGGAAAATAGCAAGGATAGTTGCTTTGAAAATGAGCAAGTAACTAAAAGTAATCTACCTACTCAAACGTCTTTCTTGTTCATTTTCTTTTCCTTTGGTATTGTTATCTTACCATTGATTTGGTAAGCAACCCTATCTTTGGATGTAAACGGGACGGGCGTGGGTCATCTTATAACCATGATTAGCAATGCTACAAAGTATCTTAGCATTTTTTAGGGACCAAGATCATTTTTGTAAGGCAACTTTAAATAGCGTCATCGAGGGACTTATGATCTTATACTTGTTTGTTTTTGCCAAGATACTTTGCATGCGTAACATGGTCATTTTTGTGTAAGGAAACCAAGTGGAATAACCCTAAGGGTGCTTGTGTGCAAGTGTGTTATTTTCATGCTTGATTTTGTCTTGGATTAGGGTTTTCTATTTGATTTGTTTTGATCTTGCAATTCAAACCCTAATTACTAGCATGGCATATAAAAGCGGTAAATTGCGTAATTTAAAGATTACTACGCTATTACAACATTTCATGGGAGGGGGTATACAAATTATAAATGGGGATTTGCAATAATGTAAATCTAATTAAGCTATTACAACCAAATTGAACTTGTACAAGTATTTGAATAAATAATATACAATATAAATTAAATATGCAATGTTTATGTATATGCAAGAAAAGAAATTTGCTTCGTTTTTCATATGCAAAAGAGTTTTGACCTAATACTAATAATTTAAGAAAATGAAATTATTTTTATAAATTGGTTAACCCTAATTTCTAATTTGTAAAAGAAGATAAAGTTCTTTAAGTATTATTTTTTGTATTTTTATCTTAAAATAGTAAATAATATTTATGAAAATATTTAGTCTTTTATATGTCAAAAGGAGATAAAAATTATCCTAAGTCTATTTTATTTTACAAATTTATTTAATAAAAATAGTTAATATACAATTTAATAAAAATATTTTTTATGTGAAAATCAAATAAAATAAACAAAATGCAATATTTATCATGTTTTATATTTTTTATGATTTTTTATGCTAAGGAAAAAATATTTAATGAAATAAATAAAAATAAAATAAATGAATGAAAATAAATTGGGCCAGGGGTGTCCTGAGTAATCAGGAGGTAATATTAGGAAAAAAAACATAAGCCCAAATGAAAAAGTGCCCAGCGCTGCAAAAATGAGAAAAATGGAAAAACGTGAGAAAATATGCAAAAGGTAGCGCCAAGGTTCGAACCCATGACCTATGCATTTTCAGCGTGCTACCTTGCCACTGGGGTGGTTGTACATCCGTTAGTTCATATGAAATAAAAAACACATAACATATAACGCCTCCTTGCCCTGTACTTCATCTTCTTCCTCAAGCTAGCCAGAACCTCTGTATCTTTCTCATTTCTCCATGAAAATGGAAACTTCAAACATGAAAATGGTAGTACTTTTTCCCATGATTTCAACCATGTAACTCATGTAAACTAACAATCAATGATCAAAGCTAATTTCAATGGCCCTAATTTTAAACCTAAATTTTACAGAAATTTGAAATCTAAAATTCTCCATACATAATGAACATAAATGAAATCTATGCACATGGTTGGCTTTAGCACAATAATATCTACATTTTTCTTTCACAAATCGAGACCAATGGATGTCTGTATGAAGAGATAGAAGTTATAGTTCTTACTTCCTTCAGCTGAGATCGTGAATGGAGTTGGAGTGGGTTTTATGAAGGCCTGAAGATCCCTTTAGCTTGCCTGAACCTCCCTGAGTATGTTTCAATCTTCACATTGTCTTGAAAATGCCTGGATCTCCCTATCCATGTCAACCTGCAAGCTTGAAAACAAAAATGTCAGATGGAGAAGGAGGAATTACAGTGGTGGGATGATGGTCTGGAACACTTAGATATGATGTAGGTTAAGTGTTTAGGTGATTATAACTTGAAACACACGAGTGGATTTTTGGATTGCTATGCTTGGTACAAAACTGCAAGTTATGGCAGGTTTTTGGTGATAGAGAGTTTGAGAGTCTTTCTAGCCTTTTGCAATCGTGTATTAGGTTGCAATGTGTTTGTGTATAAGTATAGAGAAGGTTTCAAATCAATTCCTCAACAAATTTCTGAGTTGTAGGCTTTTTGCTCTATTGCTCACCTTTTAAGAAAAGTGAGGAGACAACACTCTACATGCTTGTACAGGCCTGGTTTGAGTTGGTACAAGTTCTATACACTTTGCTTTTGGTTTATAGGACTTGTGTGTGCAGAAAAACAAATGCAAGGCTCAAGGAGTGAAAAGTTGCAAAAGTTATGCTTTATCAAATTGGAAATGGCACCTTTTTGCCAAAAATGGAAATGTTCATGTACAAAGCATTGAATGCTTGACTTTAGGGAATGAAACCTTGTGAAATTAATTAATGGTGGAGTGACAAATGAGTTTGAGGCCTGTAGAGCAAGGATTATGCAGCCTAGGTTCAGATTTGAATTTTGTTCTTCATGAAATGGCTTGAAATCAAAGTGAGGAATTGCCAACTTCATCTCTTCGATTCTCCCTACTCAAGAATGATCTCAAGGAGTTCTTGGACATTTTGGAAAGCTTGAAATATGCTATATAACTCATATTTGAAATGCTTTTCAAGGTTCCTCTTGGAACTAGGTGAAAAGTTTCCATAAAGTTAGGTCAAAAACCTGCCTAAATTAGGGAAAATTTTCACTAAGTTATTTTAGTTCATGGGCATGTATTCACAAAATCATATCTTGAGATACAAGCATCTTTAGGAAAAAATGTGTGAATTAAAGTTGTATATTTCATGGGGATCTACAACTTTCATGTTGGGAACTTTCTTTGAATCATCTTGTATCATGGTGAAAATTTGGCTTTAAGTTGAGAAAAAAATAAGAAATTTTCTATACTTAGAAAAATTTCTAAGTTAAGAAATTTTCAAATTTTAAAACAAAATCTTCAATATTTGATTCCTTGATGAACAAGTTTCATATTTTGACATTTTTTGATGAATTTTGATCCTTGGCATTTGATTTTGACCAAAAAGTCAAAGTTTGACTTTTCAGTATACAATTGACTTTTGATTAGTTGACTGCAAATTTTATCTGTCAATCCAATGAAATTGTAATGTTTTGAACCATGTAAATAGGTCAAGGTGATACAATTGAACCCTTGAAATCATGCTTCAAACCAATTGGTCATTTTCTAGGTCAAAAATCAGAAATTGCCCTTTCTTATCCAAAACCCTAATTTTGTCCATTTTCCCCTTTTGATGATTTGATCAAATTTCATGAGGAATTGTGGTCCAAACTTGATCAAATGATACATATGAGTCTAAAAAGTTGATATGGATAAAAAATTATGAAGTTTTACTGTAAATTGGCCATGGTTGAATTTTCCCCCAATACAATTGATTTTTAGGTCAACTGTCCAATTGATTGATCAAAAGTGTGATTCAAGGTTTGAAACTTGTCATGAGTAAATTTAGGGGTCCATAATGATACTTGAAAGCCATATGAAACATTGGTAGTCCAAAATCCTTGTGCAATCCCAAACCCTGATTTTGGGTCATCAGGGTATGATGAGATGTCTTATGAGAAAAGTCTTCATAAATGAGAGGGAAAATTTTGGGGTACAACATAGGGGCACCACTCTGGCGCATGTTTTGGTGGACACTGGATCATCTTTGAATGTACTACCCAAAAAAGCTCTTGATAGACTTGACTGTGAGGGGTTGACTTTGAAGCCAAATGTTGTACCCCAAAATTTGCCCTCCCATATTCTTCAAGATTTGCCAAGGTCAAGGTTCAAAATCTCTCAAGGGTTGCACAGTCCAATGGCCTCATAACAGTCAAAAATTAGGGTTTTGATTCTGGCAAAGAAGTTGAAGTTTCCAAGGGTCCAAACAAGTCCCACATGCCTATAAACATTGTCAAGCATCCTTATGTCAAGTTTCAAGACTTACAGCTCAAGATTGCACAATCAAAAACCCTAATTGCTCAATAGTCAACTGCAGGGGCAAAATGGTCATTTGACAGTCAAAAGTCCAAATTTTTGGTCAAAATCTTATTTTGAAGCCACAAACATCATTTGATCAATTCTTGATCATGATTCTCAAAGCATGGCTCAAAAAGTCTCAAGATGCAAAAGTTTCTATTTTTGGACAGTTGAAAAAGTCAACTGTAACTTGACCAAGGCATAACTTCCACATGGTTTATCAGAAAAATTACATCCAAAGCTCATTTTGAATAGAATGACATTTCCTACAACTCCTCTTCACACTTAAAGTCCAAGAAATGCTCTCACAAAAAGTTATCAATCTCAACATTATAGGTCATTTTCAAAAGTCAACAAAAAGGCACTTTAAGTCAAAGACCATAACTTGATATTGGTAAATCAAAATGACATGGGACCAAAGGCATTGGTTATAGGACTTCAAGACCTTTCCAAAATGTCCAATAACATGATCAAAGCTTAAACATTGAGCAAGATATGCCTTGTGGAAGTTGGGAAATATTTGGGAATTTTGAAAAGTCAACTTTGCTTCAAATGCCTCAAAATTGCTAATGGGCCTCAATTTCTTCCATGAATCATTATCCAAAAGCTATGCACGACCCATTGACCCAAAGGGGAGTTATTTTCTTATTTTTAATTAATTAATTGAGTTTTTAATCCTATTAATTCATTTAATTAAAATTAAATATAAGAAAAATGCTAAAACATGTTTTCCAAATCCTTTTGTGCAGCATATTCTCTCATTAAGGCCTCAATATTTCGTGCATACTCAAAAAGGCAAGAATCTTCAATGATTGGCATAAGAAAGGTATGAAAAAGATTGAAAAAGATGCTTGAAAAATCAAATCTCAAAAACATGAATGCAAAGGAATATGGGCTTGGATTGGTAACCTAATTCACTCCACATATATGCAAGAACATAACCCTAATGCCACAACAATGCAAGCTGCGCCCAAACTCAAAGAACAAACTTGCATTTTTTCATAAAAAAGTTAAAACTGAAAACATAGTTCCAGTGTGATTCAAGGCCTATAATCCATTACAAAGGCTTGCTGGGACTTTCTCGATCGTGTCTCAACCCTTTTCCACTCTCCATATCCAAGGAATCGGTATAACTAAATCAAATTTTTCTTGAAATATTGAATAATCGTGTTTCGATTTCCAGGCCTTGTTCATGCATTTTTATTATTGTTTTACACTAATATGATCATACTGAAGCTAATGGTGCCATTGAATTGAATTGATATCACCTGTATCCAAAGTTGCCATGGAAATTTTCTAGGGTTGCAGAAGCTGTGAATTGGGGTTTCCTTCATCTGGAAAAATTGGACCATGAGACCAACACCATTGAAACCAGGACCTTCCAACGAATAGAAATTAACCCTCGCGCCCTTTTTCTTTTTCACCATATGCTGTTCGCTATTTTTCGCAGGTTTGATTTAGTGGGGGTTTAAAACCCCCGCTATCTATTTTATTTACAGAAGAAAAAGGAGGACGAAGCTTAGGTGTCTATGCGTGAGTGGTGCATTCAAATCATTGGCGCGTTTTTTCGTTTGTCCCAGGATAATTGCACGTTTTGCATATATTGATCAGTGTCCATTAACTTAACAAACAAACGCACTAGCTCACTTGGTTAGCACGCTGGCATGCAGGTATTGGGACCTGGGTTCGATTCCCAGGTCCCCCCACTTTATTCAATATTTTGTTCTTTAACATGATTCTGTGCAGCACGCTTCCAAAAGGCTACCATGCAACTCCAGATCTTTGCTTGCCACATGTCCCTGAAGGCCAATCTAATGGCCATCACCAGCAATCCACCATACGCATTGGTCAACTGTTTCTCACACAAACGCTGAAAGTCAACCTGGGCCCAGATTTCTTGGGCCAACCTACTTCAATAAGCCTCCAAATTGGGCAGACACCCCCCAATGTTTGTATATCTTTTAATCTCTTTTCTTTTCTTTTCCATTCTTTAATTCTTTTGATCACTCTTTTATTTAATTTATTTCAAGTAATTTTCTTTTCATAATAAAACCAGAAAAAATCATAAAAAACAAAAAATATGTTTTATTAATATTAATTTATATTAATTTTATAAATAAATTCTAATAACCAAATTAGTTTAATTTTAGGTTTAATTTTAATATTTTTCTTTAATAAACTAAAAAATGTAGAAATTAGGGTTTTAATACTTTTATTCTTTTCTTAATAAATAACTTTTTTTTTCATCGTTATTAATTATTAATTATCTTGTAAATAAACATGCAATTAATTAATTAGGGTAAATTAGGTTAAAACTTAAACATTTTTTCTTTAATAATTAAAAACAATTTAGAACTAGGGTTTTATTTAATTGCAAATTTTAATTAATTTTCTTTATTTCCATAAAATACCAAAATAACATAAAAACAACCTCCTTTTCTCATTAAATCATTAATTAACCTTTAATTTTAATTTAATTTCTTTAAAGGGTCCAACGCCCTCGCGCTCGATTCTAATTTCTTTTCGCACGTTTACTTTTATTTTTTCTTTTTCATGTAATTGCCCCAAAGCCTTGTAATAGATAATTAGGATATTTACTTTCCGCACTTTTATTTAAATCGGGTTTTGTTAATTTGGCGATGTATAGACCCGCGCCTTGTAATAGCGTAGGACCTCTATTTTTCCGCATTTTAATTTCCGCACCCTTAACTGCTAATAATCACATGAAAGAATGTATGCCCAAATAAAATCAAAGCGTAGCTCACTAAATGCATGACAAGACAAAATATAACTGAAAATGACACACAATTCACACACCACTCCTAGGGTACGCCTCACTGTTGCCTTGCCCCCTCGAAAAGTGGTCGTCGAGTATAGGACGTTTTAGTAAGTCCTTATGTCCATGAACATGGCATAAGGGTAGCTTCTAAGGTGTCCTACTATTGCTCTGGTGACCACATTGTTGCCTTGCCCCTCGAAACGTGGTCGTCGACTATAAGACGTCTTAGTGAGTCCTTATGTTCCATTGATCTGGTTGCCTCGAAACAAGTTTCCTCGGAATAGTTGCCTCGGAATAAAAGATCAATGGCATAAGGGTAGCTTCTAAGGTGTCTTACCGTTGCTCGGTGACCGCACTGTCCCTACAAACTCGAATTGACCCGAACACCTCCAACGGTGGTGCTACCTACCTCTCAATGATGGGATGGCACTACCTTAAGGACATTTACACAGACTAATTCCTTAGGGTAGGTAGATGACTCGTAGATACTTGCTCCAATTCAAAATAAATCATAAACTTCTTTTCACATCGACACTTTTCAAAAAGCTTTGAAAATAACTTTTCAAACACTCTTGAGGACTGATACAAGAGTCGAACTAAAATTTTAAAACGAAACTTTTTCAAACCCACTCACCTTGAAAAGAAAGCACTTTTGAAAACACAAACGAGCAAGTATCTAAGAGCCCATGGATAACCATGGATAGAAAGGGTGCTAACACCTTCCCTTTCTATAAATCTACCTCCCGAACCGAGAACTAATATCAATAAGGAATTTTTCTGTGCTTTTGTCCTTTCCATATTGGAGAAAATAAAAGACGGTGGCGACTCTTGCTTCCGCGACATTTCGCGAACCAGCGTTAAACAGTCAGTTCCAGATCCACCGATCACAGAACTGGCGACTCTGCTGGGGAAATCTTATAAAGTTCGGTGTACCTTAGGATAGTTCATAACTGTGTTTTCAATTGCTTTGACTTGTTTGCTTTAAATTGTGGGACTGTCTTGGAAGTTCTATAGGTCCTAACCCGGATCTGGGGATACCTTCTTAGAAAGTAGCAACAAGGCTGTGAGGGAACTGTGCGGGGTATACCGACATGGTTGAAACAGTCTGCTACGTTGATGTGGCACTTTGGTGTGTACCGGTAACCCTTGAGTTCAGTCAAGGAGAGTACGGGGCCTCTGCGTGGTGTCGTGAAGCATCAACTGACCTTAGGAACCTTAATTGAACAATCTTGGCCTCTTTGGGGTAGTGAGATAACTGACTTTGGTGCAGTCCGAGGTTGGTTGATACTCGATACTACACTCAATTGAGGGTTGCTTTCCTGGAATATTTCGGTCGCCAGTTCAGTGGCTAAATCGAAACGATGAACAATGAAAGCAATCCAGTGATATTGGGACCCTTAGAACCCGGTTACTTCTAATAGGACAGGTTGAGCCCACCAACTTCAAGAGGGTAATACCCAGACCCCATGCTGGCCTAAACTCTAAGGGCTTGTCTTGTGTGACTTGTGTGCCTTACCATGTTTGCCTTTGTAAATATTTGTGATGTGTTTAATCATAGCATCATGACATCATACAGCATCATATGCATTGGCTAACCATTTCAGGGGTTCGAATCTTCATCTTTGTTTTTGTTTTGTAGGACATGGAAACTGTTCGCAGAAAGACAATTCAGATCAGCCTTGTAAGGATCCCTCCTCAGCTTAAGGAGCTTATATCCAGGATTCCCGAGAGCTCTTCATTCAGTGAGAGGCATGGAAGACTCATCAGCTTGGTCAACACCAACATTGAGGAAGATATGATAAAGGTCCTGTTCCAGTTCTTTGACCCTCTGCATCACTGTTTCACTTTCCTGGATTATCAACTGGTGCCTACATTGGAAGAGTTCTCCCGGCTTCTGAAGATCCCTATCCTTGATCAACTACCCTACAACGGTACGGAAAAGGAACCCAAGCTTGAAGAGATTGCTAAAGCCTTACACCTACAGTCATCTGACCTCAAGGGACATTGGGAAGTTAGAAGTGGTATCAAAGGGTTCTTAGCCAGGTTTCTGTTTGAGAAGGCCCAAGAATGTTGGAACTCCCTTGACCTACAAGCTTTTGAAGAAGTTGTAGCCCTCCTTGTCTATGGTTTGGTGTTGTTCCCAAATCCAGATCAGCTTATAGATATCAGTGTTGTCCAGATCTTCATGTCCAGGAATCCTATACCTACTTTGCTCGGGGACATCCTTCACTCATGTTACACTCGAACCATGAGAAAAAGGGGTGTTCTTATGTGTTGTACTCCTCTCCTGGGAAGGTGGTTTATTTCGCACCTTCCACAATCAGTCTTGAAGAATGAGCGGTGTTTGAGATGGTCACAACGATTGATGACTCTTACACATGCAGATATACATTGGTGCTCTCGGTCCAGAGAGGATGTCACTATCATTGATCATTGCGGGGAGTACCCTAATGTTCCTTTACTTGGAATCAGGGGAGGTATTACTTACAACCCATGCTTGGCTTGGAGACAGTTTGGTTATGCTCGGAGGGACGACCCTCATGACATGTTAATTCCTGACATAGTGTTCGACTTCGACAACGATGCACAAGGACTTCGCCGGAGATTCATCAGAGCTTGGAGAATTCCAAATAGGATAGACAGCAAAACCCTGGGGCACAGGAATTCCATCCCGTTGGAGCCTTATCTCAAGTGGGTACGAGCCCGCTCCCAGAAGTTAGTGATGCCATATCCTCATGTTCTCCCTGTGATCAAGGAGCCAGTTTTGGAAGGTGAAGTGTCCTACACCATTCAACATCCTGACATGCCCACGTCCTGGGAAGAGATGCAGAAGAGCTGGATCCAGCTTAAGGAAGAACGGAATTCTCTTGAGACCAGTCTACATGCTAGTGAAAAGAAGGTCTTGGAGCTCACCCGCCTTCTGCATGAGGAGAGGAATCTCAACACTTACATAGCTCCAAAAAGGATGCGTAGTGTATTTTGGGATTGATTTGTTTTGTAATGTTTGCCCATGAGGCTTTGATGTATCAAACAATTATTTCCTTAATGATAACGTGTGTTCCTTTTTGTCTACAATAAATTTGAACTTTCGAACCCTTGAATGCATTGCATAAACTCATATCATTCATCATGTGCATAGCAGGTACTCTTCTTTTCAGGTTGCTTACTGTTCTTCGCTGTTTATTTCAGCATCATGAACCCTGAATCATCAACCGAGATGTCTATCAAGGCCCTTCAGGCGCAGAACGCACAACTTCAGGAGCTGATCATGGGTTTGGCTCAAGGTCAAGAAGAGCTGAAGGCTTTGCTCCTGAAGAAGGAGAAGAAGAAGAAGAAGAGAACCGTTCTGTTCAACTCAGGCCGGAGGTTTGGTAACACACTACAAAATGAGGAAGCTGGTTCTTCTGTAGGCAAAGACAGTCCCCAGGGGGGAAGAGGTCCTAGTCCGGTAGTCTCTGATAATGAGACTGATTTCAACGAGGAACAGTATCCTCCAGCTAAAGACCGGTACAAGCAGTTGGAAGATCGTCTGAACGCCATGGAGATCCAACAAGTGCCTGGTTTGGATTTCGGAGACTTGGGTTTATCTACTGGTGTGATCATCCCTCACAAGTTTAAAGCACCATCTTTCACCAAGTATGACGGGGCGTCTTGCCCTAAGCTGCACCTCAGATCTTATGCGCGGAAGATTCAGCCGTACATTATGGATAAGAACTTGTGGATCCACTTCTTCCAGGAGAGTCTTTCAGGGACTCATCTCGAATGGTTCTATCAGCTGGATGGAACCAAGGTTTGTAATTGGGAGGAGTTAGCTACTACTTTTTACAAGCAGTATCAATATAATGCCGACCTTGCTCCTACACGTACCCAACTCCAGGGTATGTCGCTAGGATCAGGCGAAGGTTTTAAAGAGTATGCGCAGAAGTTGAGGGATTTGGCTGGCAGGGTGCAGCCTCCGTTAACAGACCGTGAGTTGGTAGATATGTTCTTGGGGACCCTATCCGGGCCATTCTTCAATCATCTTATCGGTAATTCATCTGCAGGGTTCACTGACCTCATTCTGACTGGGGAAAGGATAGAAGCTGGCATGAAGTCCGGTAAAATTCAGAAAGGTGCATCTTCAAGTTCTGAGAAGAAGCCCTTTAAAAAGGAGGCCAGTGCTGTGTATGGGCCTAGAAGGCAAGATAAACCAGAGCGCCTCCAATCTGTCAACGCGGTGGTGATTGCTAAACCTGCTGCCGCTCCTCGGCAAACCAATCAACAAAGGGCTGAAAGACCCAGAAGAGAGTTTACCCGGATGAGTATGACTTTATCACAAGTCTTGCCGCAATTGCTATCAACCAACTTGGTGACTGTCAGGGAGGCCCCGAAGTATAATCCAAATGCCCGCTGTGCTTATCACTCTGATAGCCCGGGGCATTCTACTGATGATTGTTGGGCCCTAAGGAATAAGGTGTAGGACCTTATTGATGCGAAAGAGATACAATTTGAGGCGCCTGAGAGGCCAAATGTGGTGACTGCTCCTATGCCCCAGCATGGAGTAAATGCCATTGATGAAGACTTGTATGCCGTTTCTGTGAATGTTGTAGCTACCCCTCTGACGACTGTTAAGAGGAACCTACTGCTGGCCGGTTTATTTCCGGGTTGTAGCGAAGGTTGCTTTTTGTGTGCTGTGTGCCTTACTGGTTGTCCGCTGCTGAAGTTAGGCATCCAAAGTCTGATGGATAGCAAGGAGATTTTGTTCAAGAAGACCGATGTTCCTTTTGTTCCTGTGGAAGAAGTATCTGTCGTTACAATTTTCAACAATCCAATCAAGGCTCCCCCGAGGAAGCCAGTTAAAATCATGACTGTCGCACCCATTGTTATTACTATTACGGGGCCTCTCCCCTATGAATCTGATAAGGCTGTCCCATGGCACTATGGGGCAGATGTATATGTACATGGTATAAAGCAAGAATTCAACATTGGTACCAGCATCAGCAATATCACTGGTCCAGCAAAAGTTACTCGCAGTGGCAGGCTCTTCTCGCCTGACATTGCGCCACCAACTATTCGAAGACCTCTCATAATTACGCCTGCAAGTGCACCTGTTTCCACTTCTGATCAAGTTGTTTCCCCTGCTGCCGAGTCATCTAATGCTCGGGGCAAAGGGATTGAAGATGAGCCTGCCCGGATGGAGGCACCAAAGTCTGTGAATGTTGAAGCCTCTCAGCAAGAGATGGAGGAAATTCTTAAAATAATCAAGAAGAGCACCTTCAATGTCGTTGAACAGCTGGGGCATACCCCCTCCAAGATCTCTATGCTCTCCTTGATGCTGTGCTCAGAGGCCCATGCTAAGGCCCTGATTTCATTTCTAAAGACGACCCACGTGCCACAGGAAACATCTGCAGACCAGTTTACTGATTGCGTAGCCAATTTGACAGCTGACAATGGTTTGGGTTTCTCGGATGCTGACCTTACCGCTAAGGGAAAGAACCACAATGATGCCCTGCATGTCTCTATAGAATGCAGGGGCACTACTCTTGCGCACGTGTTGGTGGACACCGGTTCTTCCCTGAATGTGCTACCCAAAAAGGCCTTAGACCGGTTGGATTGTGAAGGCCTGGAATTGAAAACCAGCAACATCATTGTCCGAGCCTTTGACGGATCAAAGAGGATGGTTCATGGAGAAGTAGACATTCCTATCCGTGTGGGTTCTCAAGTATTCGACTCAACATTCTATGTGATGGATATTCGTCCGTCTTATTCCTGTTTACTGGGTCGACCTTGGATTCACAAAGCTGGGGCAGTGAACTCTACCCTACACCAGAAACTCAAGTACCCTGTCAGAGGGAAGATTGTCACTGTGCAGGGGGAGGAAGAATATATGGTGAGCCATTTGAATTCCTTCCGGTATATCGAGATGGACGGGGAGTTTATTGAAACCCCCTTTCAGCATTTTGAAGAGGTACCTCCAACATTGGCAGCAGCGGAAACAGTGGTTGAAGAGGACTTTCCTTCGAAGATGGCTTCCCTGAAGGACGCCCGGGCTGTAATCGAGAAAGGTGAATGTGCTAACTGGGGTAGGCTCCCTGATTTCACTCCTAAAACTGACAAGTTTGGACCGGGTTTTACTGCAGAGGCTCAGAGGGATGTGTGCAAAGCTAGAACCAGAAGACCTCCTGTGCTCATCACCAATCCAAGAGTGAATGCTGTTGGGGATGAAGACGAAGTGGAAGAATTAGAGTTCGATAGCTGGATCTACCCGACGACTGACGGTGGATTGAACAATTGGACCGCCAAAGATCATACTCCTGTTACTTTTGTTACGCAGTAATGAATTCCTTTATTTTTGTTATTTGTAATAAACAATGAATTGAAACTCTATGGCCCGGTGTCTTACCCGGGGCACCGTGGCTTCATTTATGAGGGTATATTAATTGTCATCTCATATATCATGAATAAAGACCTTGGACGTTTTCTCGCACTTCAAATCTTATGCTCCTTTTTCTTTCTTTCCTTTCTTTATATATTGCAAAACAGCTGTATTTACACACACTCACCCATACAGGTTCCAATCCACTCTGGATCTCACTGGTAACGACTCTGCTACTGCCAGTTATGACTTCGAAAATCCGATCAACTTAGCCGAAGACGAAGGTGAAGATGATTGTGAAGTGCCTGGCGAGCTTGCAAGACTGTTGCTCCAGGAAGAGAGGGCAATTCAACCACATGAAGAGCCAGTGGAAATGATAAATCTGGGTACTGAGGCGGACAGAAAAGAAGTTAAAATTGGTGCCAACCTAGAGCTCAGCGTGAAGCAACGGTTGACTCAGATGTTACATGATTATGTGGAGATCTTCGCCTGGTCCTACAAAGACATGCCCGGGTTGGATACTGATATTGTGGTCCATCACTAGCCTACCAAGGAAGACTGCCCTCCGGTTAAGCAAAAGGTCCGCCGTATGCTTCCAGAGATGTCTGAAAAGATCAAAGCTGAGGTTATGAAGCAATTTGATGCCGGGTTTCTTGCAGTGACTTCTTACCCTCAGTGGGTTGCTAACGTGGTGCCGGTACCTAAGAAAGATGGTAAGGTCAGAATGTGTGTTGATTACAGGGATATGAACAGGGCCAGCCCCAAGGATTATTTTACCTTACCTCACATTGACGTCCTGGTTGACAATACTGCCCAGCACAAGGTGTTCTCTTTCATGGATGGCTTTTCAGGGTATAATCAGATCAAGATGGCTCCTGAAGATATGGAAAAGACTACCTTTGTTACTCAGTGGGGCACCTTCTGCTATAAGGTCATGCCGTTCGGGTTGAAAAATGCTGGGGCAACCTACCAACGTGCCATGGTTGCTTTATTTCATGACATGATCCATCATGAGATTGAAGTATATGTCGACGATATGATTGCAAGGTCCCAAACTTAGGAAGAACACCTTGATCATCTGCAGAAATTGTTTGACCGTTTGAAACTGTACAAGCTGAGGTTGAACCCGAACAAGTGCACCTTCGGGGTTAGATCTGGAAAGTTGCTAGGCTTCGTTGTAAGTGATAAAGGTATTCAAGTGGACCCTGCCAAGGTTAAAGCCATTCAAGAGATTCCAGTTCCTAAGACAGAGAAAGATGTCAGAGGCTTTTTAGGACGCCTGAACTACATTGCCCGGTTCATCTCACACCTAACTGCTACTTGTGAACCAATCTTCAAGCTGCTGAAGAAAGATCATGTAGTACGTTGGAATGATGAATGCCAGGCCGATTTTGACAGAATCAAAGAGTATCTCCAAGAACCACCCATTCTTATGCCACCGGTTGAAGGGAGACCTCTGATATTATACCTGACAGTACTTGACAACTCAATGGGGTGTGTGCTGGGGCAGCATGACGAGTCTGGCCGAAAAGAGCATGCCATTTATTACCTTAACAAAAAGTTCACTGACTGTGAGACCCGATACTCAGTGCTCGAGAAAACTTGCTACGCTTTGGTATGGGCTGCTCGCCGGCTGAGACAGTATATGCTGACTCACACTACCTTGTTGATCTCAAAGATGGATCCTATAAAGTACATATTTGAAAAGCCTGCTTTGTCTGGGAGAGTAGCCAGATGGCAAATGATCTTGACAGAATACGACATCCAGTACACGACTCAGAAAGCCATCAAAGGAAGTGTATTGGCAGACCACTTGGCACATCAGGCAGTAGACGACTATCAGTCAATGAACTTTGAGTTTCTGGACGAGAGCATCATGATAGTGACTGATTGTGAAGTACCTGGACCAGATGAAGGACCTGAGGAAGGATCCCGATGGTATATGCACTTTGACGGAGCCTCCAATGCTTTGGGTAATGGTATCGGCGCTGTGATCATATCCCCTCAAGGCACTCATACTCCACTTACTGCCCGGCTATGTTTCAACTGCACCAACAACATGGCGGAGTATGAGGCATGCATCATGGGTCTTCAAGCAGCGATCGACTTAAGGATCAAGTTTCTGAGTGTCTTCGGAGATTCCGCTCTCGTGATCAATCAGATCAAAGGCGAGTGGGATACGAAACATCCGAATCTTATTCCTTACAGAGAATGTGTGTTGACAATGATCCCCCATTTCATAGAGATAACTTTTGAACATTTCCCAAGAGAGGAGAATCAGCTGGCGGACGCGTTAGCTACGATGTTTTCTATGTTCAAAGTCAAGTGGGACAATGAGGCTCCCCGGATCATCATCTGGAAACTGGACGAACCGGCATACTGTTGTGATCTTGAGACTGAATTGGTGACTGAGAAACCTTGGTACCATGAGGTGAAGAGGTACTTAGAAGCTCAGGAATACCCTGAAGGTGCATCTGTCAACGATAAGAAGTTTCTGAGAAGGTTCGCAGCGAAGTTCTTCCTTAGCAACGGCATCCTGTACAAGCGAAACCATGATTCGACCTTACTGTGTTGTGTGGATTAACATGAAGCAGAAAGGATCATGGCGGAGCTACATGAAGGTACCTTCGGAACACATTCCAGTGGACACACTATGGCAAAGAAAATCCTTTGGGCAAGATATTACTGGTCCACCATGGAAGCCGACTGTTACCAACATTCTAGGACATGTCCCAAGTGTCAGATGTATGCAGATAAAGTGTACGTTCCTCCAGTCCCTCTGAATGTTCTGACTGCACCTTAGCCTTTTTCAATGTGGGGCATAGATATGATCGGCGAGATTAAACCTACGGCATCCAATGGGCATCGCTTCATCCTGGTAGCGATTGATTACTTTACGAAGTGGGTTGAAGCAGCTTCTTATGCCACTGTAACCAAGAATGTTGTGGCACGGTTCATTCGGCACAATCTGATCTGTCGATACGGCGTCCCGGAAAGGATCATTACAGACAACGGTACCAATCTCAATAACAAGATGATCACTGAGCTCTGCGAGCAGTTCAAGATACAGCACCACAACTCTTCTCCTTACCGGCCGAAGATGAATGGGGTTGTAGAAGCAGCGAACAAGAATATCAAGAAGATTGTGCAGAAGATGACAGTGACCTATAAAGATTGGCACGAGATGTTACCGTTCGCTCTTCACGGGTACCGTACCTCAGCAAGGACATCAACCGGGGAAACTCCTTTTTCCTTGGTCTACGACATGGAGGTAGTCTTACCGATCGAAGTACAGATACCCTCTCTCCGGATAATGAAGGATGCAGATCTGAGCGAAGATGATTGGATCCAGACACGACTTGATCAGCTAAATCTAATCGAAGAAAAGAGACTTGCTGCTATTTGTCATGGTCAGACGTACCAAAAACGGATGATCAGGGCATTTAACAAGAAGGTCAGACCACAAGAGTATCAAGTCGGGGATCTGGTAATCAAGCGTATCATCCTTCCTCAGAGTGATCCAAGGGGCAAATGGACCCCTACCTACGAAGAGCCATTTGTGGTTAAACATGTGTTCTCAAGAGGAGCCATGATCCTAACCACCATGGATGGTGACGACCTTCCTCACCCCGCCAATGCAGACATAGTAAAAAGATACTACGCATGATAAAAGACACGCTAGGTTGACATACCTAGGCAAAAATTAGGGCTTCCCGGCGAACCAAAAGGGTTCGGGAAAAATGAAGGGATGAAATGAAAAAAATCTGTACACCCGGAAAGTCGAAAACCTGAAAAGGCGGCTTGGGCAAAAATGGGTATCCCAGTGGACTGAAAACCCGAAATGGCGGTCCAGGAAAAAGTTAGGGATAAAGCGTAATACTATGTCTCATTGGATCACTTTGCATCCAGAATCTGGTATCTACATCAAGCGCAAAAGGCATCAATCAATCAGCTTCATCTTCAACTAGGTCATCAAGTGATGAGACGCTCGAAGATATAAAGGCGATAGCAGAGTTGGAACCCAGTGGGATTATTCTTTTCACATAGCTGTTTTGTTTTCCCTTTGTAAAAATTTGTATAAACTCTTTTGTTCGGCGGCGTTTTCTTACTAGGACGTCAGCCTATTGTACATAAACGCCTATTTACAGGCAAATTCAAAAATCAATACAAATTCACTTTTCAGATCAATTGCCAATTGTTTTTTCCTTTTCCTGTTTTGTTTTGCGAAGAACATCCAAGGTTCAATTTGTGATATATGCATTTGACAAATAATTGCTAACTCATAAATATTTGCATACGAAACAAAGGATTAATTACAGGTAACGTTAGAAACAGGGGCAATAATGAGTGGTCTAAAAGATCTAATTGTTCTGTCCACCAAGGTATCAAGGTAAGTTCGGCTGAAGAACATAACCAGTATACATTAATTCCCCAGAGAGTGAGTCAGCAAGTCAATACACTCTCCCCAAGCAAAGCTATACAATCAGCCTTAAGGAAATTGGGTATCCCCCGCAGATCTCAATATTCCCCAACACAATATACGAATATTCTTAACAAGCATCCCTGGCAGTTTTGGTCTAAGACTGTTCCCCGGTGGTATACCAGACATTCAGTGGAATCTCTTCCCCAATATATCTCAAAGATTTCCCCAGGAGAGTCCAGCATAGTTCAAGATTTCCCCAGGAAAGTTCGAATCCACCTACCCAGCAGTAAGCTTATCCCCAGTAGGTTCTGGAAGCTTATCCCCTACAGAGCACGAACGCGTCGCCCAACTTTATTCAAAGGTTATTTCCCTACCAGGATATAACTGGGTTATCCTCAGCCAAAAGCCACGGAAAGACCATCCTCAGTGAAATCTTCTTATCCCCAGCAGAGTCTATTAAAACTTCCAACACAACAATGGTATCCCCAGCGGAGTTATCATCAACATCTCAACAGAGTACCTCTCCTACCACAGAGTACTGTTCCCCAGCAAGGTAGCCAGAGTACTGTTCCCCAGCAAGGTAGCCAGAGTACTGTTTCCCCGCAGAGTAATCTCTTCATCAAGTTTCGTCCCCAACGGAGTCATCTTCTCCTACCGGTTCATTCTTGCAATCACTCCCCAGTGGAAACAAAAGCTCCGACATCAGCCCAGGATATAACTTCCTGGCACCTGTCAAGGATTTACTTTCCTAGACAAAAACATACATTCATAAACATCGCATTTCCATACATTATAGCATGCATATACGCATCATGAACATACAATCTCATTTATGTTGAGAACATCATTGCCTGATCCATATCATGCATTGCATATGACTGACCTTTACCTTTCAGAAAAAAATCCAGTTAAGTTCTCAACTATATCCAAGACTTTAGTCTGGTTCAGTTAAATCGACCCTAAGATTGTTTTGATCCTTATCCAGTCAAAGTTAATCCAAGACCTTCTATGGTTCAGTTAAATCGACTCCTAAAGATTTTTCTGATTCTTATCCAATCAAAGGCCTTCTCTGGTTCAGTCAGATCGACCCTAAGATCTCCCTGATTCTTATCAAGTTGAAGATTCCAAGACCTTGCCTGGTTCAGTTAAATCGACTCCTAAAGATTTTTCTGATTCTTATCCAGTCAAAGGCCTTCTCTGGTTCAGTCAGATCGACCCTAAGATCTCCCTGATTCTTATCCAGTTGAAGATTCCAAGACCTTGCCTGGTTCAGTTAAATCGACTCCTAAAGATTTTTTTGATTCTTATCCAGTCAAAGGCCTTCTCTGGTTCAGTCAGATCGACCCTAAGATCTCCCTGATTCTTATCCAGTTGAAGATTCCAAGACCTTGCCTGGTTCAGTTAAATCGCCTCCTAAAGATTTTTCTGATGCCGATCCAGTCAAAGGCCTTCTCTGGTCCAGTTAAATCGATTCCTAAAGATTTTCCTAATGAAGACTCAATAGAAGACATCCAAGATTCTCTCATCGTTACTGTTGAGGTAGTAATCGCCCAAGGTTCTCTCATCGTTACTGTTGAAGTAGTAATCGTCCCCGGGTTCTCTCATCGTTACTGTTGAGGTAGTAATTGCCCAAGGTTCTCTCATCGTTACTATTGAGATAGCAACCATCCCTGATTCATTCATCACCTTTTGAAGCTCCAGACTCGACTCCTGTATCTCGCCAAGGCACGTCTGAAGAGGTTTAAGGATTCAATTCCTGTAACCAGTCAGGGCACATTTACACAAAGAGTTTGAAGACCCACTCCTGTAACAGGTCAGGTAATCATCTTTCTTTTTCAGGTACGCAAGTTCTCGCTAAGGAAACTCTTACACGATCGACAACCAGATGGAATCTATAAGCCCATCCACCTATCCATCACCTCTCAACATGGCATCTGTAAGCCCATCTTCCTATCCATCAATCTCCAAATGGCATCTGTAAGCCCATTCCCACCATCACACTGCTAACATGTGAGCGCAAATTTCTGGGCACTCTAGTGTTCAATCATCTTCCACCTTCGGATTACGAAAGGCACGACAACTAATCTACATCCTCAGGCCTAAGAAGATTGAACAGGGGCAACTGTTGTACCCCAAAATTTGCCCTCCCATATTCTTCAAGATTTGCCAAGGTCATGGTTCAAAATCTCTCAAGGGTTGCACAGTCCAATGGCCTCCTAACAGTCAAAAATTAGGGTTTTAATTCTGGCAAAGAAGTTGAAGTTTCCAAGGGTCCAAACAAGTCCCACATGCCTATAAACATTGTCAAGCATCCTTATGTCAAGTTTCAAGACATACAGCTCAAGATTGCACAGTCAAAAACCCTAATTGCTCAACAGTCAACTACAGGGGCAAAATGGTCATTTGACAGTCAAAAGTCCAAATTTTTGGTCAACATCTTATTTTGAAGCCACAAACATCATTTGATCAATTCTTGATAAAGATTCTCAAAGCATGGCTCAAAAAGTCTCAAGATGCAAAAGTTTCTATTTTTGGACAGTTGAAAAAGTCAACTATAACTTGACCAAGGCATAACTTCAACATGGTTTATCAGAAAAATTCCATCCAAAGCTCATTTTTAAGAGAATGACATTTCCTACAACTCCTCTTCACACTTCAAGTCCAAGAAATGCTCTCACAAAAAGTTATCAATCTCAACATTATAGGTCATTTTCAAAAGTCAACAAAAAGGAACTTTAGGTCAAAGACCATAACTTGAGATTGGTACACCAAAATGACATGGGACCAAAGGAATTGGTTAGAGGACTTCACGACCTTTCCAAAATGTCCAAGAACATGATCAAAGCTTAAATATTGAGCCAGATATGCCTTGTGGAAGTTGGGAAATTTTTGGGAATTTTGAAAAGTCAACTTTGCTTCAAATGCCTCAAAATTGCTAATGGGCCTCAATTTCTTCCATGAATCATTATCCAAAAGCTATGCACGACCCATTAACCCAAAGGGGAGTTATTTTCTTATTTTTAATTAATTAATTGAGTTTTTAATCCTATTAATTCATTTAATTAAAATTAAATATAAGAAAAATGCTAAAACATGTTTTCCAAATCCTTTTGTGCAGCATATTCTCTCATTAAGGCCTCAATATTTCGTGCATACTCAAAAAGGCAAGAATCTTCAATGATTGGCATAAGAAAGGTATGAAAAAGATTGAAAAAGATACTTGAAAAATCAAATCTCAAAAACATGAATGCAAAGGATTATGGGCTTGGATTGGTAACCTAATTCACTCCACATATATGCAAGAACATAACCCTAATGCCACAACAATGCAAGCTGCGCCCAAACTCAAAGAACAAACTTGCATTTTTTCATAAAAAAGTTAAAACTGAAAACATAGTTCCAGTGTGATTCAAGGCCTATAATCCATTCCAAAGGCTTGCTAGGACTTTCTCGATCGTGTCTCAACCCTTTTCCACTCTCCATATCCAAGGAATCGGTATAACTAAATCAAATTTTTCTTGAAATATTGAATAATCGTGTTTCGATTTCCAGGCCTTGTTCATGCATTTTTATTATTGTTTTACACTAATATGATCATACTGAAGCTAATGGTGCCATTGAATTGAATTGATATCACCTGTATCCAAAGTTGCCATGGAAATTTTCTAGGGTTGCAGAAGCTGTGAATTGGGGTTTCCTTCATCTGGAAAAATTGGACCATGAGACCAACACCATTGAAACCAGGACCTTCCAACGAATAGAAATTAACCCTCGCGCCCTTTTTCTTTTTCACCATATGTTGTTCGCTATTTTTCGCAGGTTTGATTTAGTGGGGGTTTAAAACCCCCGCTATCTATTTTATTTACAGAAGAAAAAGGAGGACGGAGCTTAGGTGTCTACGCGTGAGTGGTGCATTCAAATCATTGGCGCGTTTTTTCGTTTGTCCCAGGATAATTGCACGTTTTGCATATATTGATCAGTGTCCATTAACTTAACAAACAAACGCACTAGCTCACTTGGTTAGCACGCTGGCATGCAGGTATTGGGACCTGGGTTCGATTCCCAGGTCCCCCCACTTTATTCAATATTTTGTTCTTTAACATGATTCTGTGCAGCACGCTTCCAAAAGGCTACCATGCAACTCCAGATCTGTGCTTGCCACATGTCCCTGAAGGCCAATCTAATGGCCATCACCAGCAATCCACCATACGCATTGGTCAACTGTTTCTCACACAAACGCTGAAAGTCAACCTGGGCCCAGATTTCTTGGGCCAAACTACTTCAATAAGCCTCCAAATTGGGCAGACACCCCCCAATGTTTGTATATCTTTTAATCTCTTTTCTTTTCTTTTCCATTCTTTAATTCTTTTGATCACTCTTTTATTTAATTTATTTCAAGTAATTTTCTTTTCATAATAAAACCAGAAAAAATCATAAAAAACAAAAAATATGTTTTATTAATTTAATTTCTATTAATTTTATAAATAAATTTTAATAACCAAATTAGTTTAATTTTAGGTTTAATTTTAATATTTTTCTTTAATAAACTAAAAAATGTAGAAATTAGGGTTTTAATACTTTTATTCTTTTTCTTAATAAATAACTTTTTTTTTCATCATTATTAATTATTAATTATCTTGTAAATAAACATGCAATTAATTAATTAGGGTACATTAGGTTAAAACTTAAACATTTTTTCTTTAATAATTAAAAACAATTTAGAACTAGGGTTTTATTTAATTGCAAATTTTAATTAATTTTCTTCATTTCCATAAAATACCAAAAAAACATAAAAACAACCTCCTTTTCTCATTAAATCATTAATTAACCTTTAATTTTAATTTAATTTCTTTAAAGGGTCCAACGCCCTCGCGCTCGATTCTAATTTCTTTTCGCACGTTTACTTTTATTTTTTCTTTTTCATGTAATTGCCCCAAAGCCTTGTAATAGATAATTAGGATATTTACTTTCCGCACTTTTATTTAAATCGGGTTTTGTTAATTTGGCGATGTATAGACCCGCGCCTTGTAATAGCGTAGGACCTCTATTTTTCCGCATTTTAATTTCCGCACCCTTAACTGCTAATAATCACATGAAAGAATGTATGCCCAAATAAAATCAAAGCGTAGCTCACTAAATGCATGACAAGACAAAATATAACTGAAAATGACACACAATTCACACACCACTCCTAGGGTACGCCTCACTGTTGCCTTGCCCCCTCGAAAAGTGGTCGTCGAGTATAGGACGTTTTAGTAAGTCCTTATGTCCATGAACATGGAATAAGGGTAGCTTCTAAGGTGTCCTACTATTGCTCTGGTGACCACATTGTTGCCTTGCCCCTCGAAACGTGGTCGTCGACTATAAGACGTCTTAGTGAGTCCTTATGTTCCATTGATATGGTTGCCTCGAAATAAGTTGCCTCGGAATAGTTGCCTCAGAATAAAAGATCAATGGCATAAGGGTAGCTTCTAAGGTGTCTTACCATTGCTCGGTGACCGCACTGTCCCTACAAACTCGAATTGACCCGAACACCTCCAACGGTGGTGCTACCTACCTCTCAATGGTGGGATGGCACTACCTTAAGGACATTTACACAGACTAATTCCTTAGGGTAGGTAGATGACTCGTAGATACTTGCTCCAATTCAAAACAAATCAAAAACTTCTTTTCACATCGACACTTTTCAAAAAGCTTTCAAAACAACTTTTCAAACACTCTTGAGGACTGATACAAGAGTTGAACTGAAATTTTAAAACGAAACTTTTTCAAACCCACTAACCTTGAAAAGCAAGCACTTTTGAAAACACAAATGAGCAAGTATCTAAGAGCCCATGGATAACCATGGATAGAAAGGGTGCTAACACCTTCCCTTTCTATAAATCTACCTCCCGAACCGAGAACTAATCTCAATAAGGAATTTTTCTGTGCTTTTGTCCTTTCCATATTGGAGAAAATAAAATACAATGGCGACTCTTGCTTCTGCGACATTTCGCGAACCAGCGTTAAACAGTCAGTTCCAGATCCACCGATCACACCAACCAATATAGTGGTAAGGGCTTTTAACGGTTCGATGAGGATGGTACATGGGGAGGTAGACATTCCCATAAAGGTGGGAACCCAAAATTTCAATTCAACTTTTTATGTGATGGACATCCGCCCTTCATACTCCTGCCTGTTAGGCCGACCATGGATCCACAATGCTGGCGCTGTTACTTCTACGTTGCACCAAATGTTGAAGTATCCAGTTCAAGGGAAGATTATCACCGTTCATGGAGAGGAAGAATACATGATCAACCATCTCAATTCCTTCAGATATGTGGAATTGGAATGTGAATTCATTGAAACTCAATTTCAACACTTTGAAGAGGTCCCTCAAGAGGTGGCAGTGACTAAGGTTGTTCCCAAGATTACAAGGCCTCCACTCCGAATGTCGTCACTGAAAGATGCTAAAGCAGTGGTGGAAGAAGGTGGATGCATTATCTGGGGACAACTTCCAGATATCCCATATAAGTCTGACAAGTTTGGCCTAGGTTTCACTTCAAGTGCTCAAAAGGTTGTACGCCGTGCCCGTGCTGGAGGGCCACCCTTGAAGATCAGCAACCGTGAAGTCAACACAGTGGAATATGGTGAGGATGGTTGCAACCTGGAGGAATGGATCTTCTCGACTATCAAAGGAGGGCTCAACAATTGGGAGGCTAGAGACTTCATCCCGATCACTTTCATCCCTCAGTAATTTGTCTTTACATTTTATTGGATATGTAATATTCAAAATAATTCGCACTCTTAAAACCTTGTGTCTTACCCGAGGCACAATGGTCCATTTGCAAGGGTTATTATCTCATTTTTCATATGACATCAATGAATCATGGACGTTTTTGCATACAAACTTTTGTACTCATTGTTTTTTTTCTTTTACATTTTACTTTCTTTCAAAGATAGCTATACCCTTACACACACCCACACTCACAATGCAGGTATACATCCATTATGGATCCCATGGATAATGATACTGCTATGGCCTTTCGTAATTCTGAGAATCTAATCTACCAAGCCGAAGACGTAAGTGAGGAAGATTGTGAAGTACCAGGGGAACTTGCCAGACTCCTATAACAAGAGGAGAGAACCATTCAGCCTCACGAGGAACCCGTGGATACGATCGACCTAGGTACCGAAGAAGATTAAAAAGAGGTTAAGGTGGGTGCCAATCTAGAACCCAATATCAAGAAGCGTCTGATTCAGTTGTTACATGATTATGTCGAAGTCTTTGCCTGGTCGTACAAAGACATGTCAGGACTTGATGAAGATATTGTTGTACATCATCTGCCTACAAGAGAGGATTGTCCGCCAGTAAAGAAAAAGGTTCGTCGAATGAGGCTGGATATGTCAGAAAAGATTAAAGCAGAAGTCATGAAGTAATTCAATGTTGGATTCTTGGTTGTCATCTCTTACCCCCAATGGGTTGCCAATGTTGTTCCCGTACCCAAAAAGGACGGAAAGGTGCGAATGTGTGTAGACTACAGATATTTGAATATGGCAAGCCCTAAGGATGACTTTCCACTCCCCCACATTTATTTCCTAAGTGACAATATGACACAGCACAAAGTGTTTTCCTTCATGGACAGATTCTCAGGTTACAACCAAATCAAAATGGTGCCTAAGGATATGGAGAAAACAACATTTGTCACCCAGTGGGGCACTTTCTGCTATAAGGTGATGTCATTCGGACTAAAAAACACTGGGGCAACCTATCAGCGTGCCATGGTAGCTTTATTTCACGACATGATACATCACGAAATAGAGGTCTACATGGACGATATGATAGCCAGATCTCAAACAGAAGAAGAGCATCTTGATCACTTATAGAAACTGTTTGATAGACTGAAGAAGTACAAGTTGTGGTTGTATCCTAACAAATGCACATTTGGGGTACGATCTGGTAAACTCCTAGGCTTTATCGTTAGCAACAAAGGTATCGAGGTCGATCCTGCCAAAGTTAAATAAATACAAGGGATGCCTGCTCCACGCACTGAAAAGGAAGTCAGAGGATTCTTGGGACGTTTGAACTATATTGCCAGATTCATTTCTCACCTAACGGATACTTGTGAGCCAATCTTCAAACTATTTAAGAAAGATCAAGTAGTCAAGTGGAATGATGAATGCCAAATTTCTTTTGACAAAATCAAAGAATACTTACAAGATCCTCCTGTGTTGATGCCACCAATCGAGGGAAGACCGTTGATTATGTATCAGACTGTTTTAGAAAACTCAATGGGGTGTGTATTGGGGAAGCATGACGAGTCTGGACGAAAAGAGAATGCTATTTACTACCTGAGCAAAAAGTTTACCGACTGTGAAACCAGATATTCACTGCTCGAGAAAGCTTGCTGCGCTCTGGCATGGGCTGCTCGCCGGCTAAGACAGTATATGCTGACTCATACTACCTTGTTGATATCTAAAATGGATCCGATAAAATATATCTTCGAGAAGCCTGCTTTTTCTGGGAGAATAGCGAGATGGAAGATGATCCTGACAAAATATGACATACAATATACTACCCAGAAAGATATAAAGGGCAGTGTATTAGCTGATCACCTTGCTCACCAAGCTATAGAAGACTACCAATCCATGAAGTTTGAATTCCCGGATGAAGACATCATGACATTAGACAACTGTGAAGAATTCAGACCATATGACGGACCTGAACAAGGATCTCGATGGACCCTATTCTTTGATGGGGCCTCCAATGCACTCGACAATTGTATTGGTGTTGTACTCATATCTCTGAAAGGGTGTCATACTCCATTTACTGCAATACTTTTCTTCAATTGTACAAACAACATGGAGGAATACGAAGCGTGCATCTTTGGTCTCAGAGCAGCCATAGACTTGGGAATCAAATCCTTAGATGTATTCGGAGACTCAGCTTTGGTTATCAGCCAGATCAAAGGGGAATGGGACACCAAACACCCTAACCTTATTCCTTACAAAGAACATGTTTTGACATTGCTACCACATTTTGAGAAGATTACCTTCGAGCATTTTCCGCGAGAAGAAAATCAACTAGCAGACGCACTAGCCACAATGTCATCTATGTTTGAACTTAATTGGGATAATGAGGCTCCCCAAATCACTATCAAACGAATGGATGGACCAACACACTGTCACGAGATTAATACTGAAGAAGTAGTGGACCAACCTTGGTTTCACGAAGTCAAGGGGTATCTCGAGGCTCAAGAATATCCAGAAAGAGCTTCAATCAATGACAAAAAGTTCTTAAGGAGATTCTCTGATAAGTTCTTCCTTAGTAACGGCATCCTGTATAAACGCAATCATGACTCTGTGTTACTTCGATGCGTAGATAAGGTTGAAGCTGAAAGGATCATGGCTGAATTGCATGAAGGCACTTTTGGTAACCATACCAGCGGGCATACGATGGCAAAGAAAATCCTACGGGCAGGCTATTACTGGTCTGCCATGGAAGCAGATTGTTATCAACACTCTCGAACCTGCCATAAATGCCATATTTATGCAGATAAGGTGCATGTGCCTCTGGTTCCTCTAAATGTCTTGATGGCTCCTTGGCCCTTTGCTATGTGGGGAATTGATATGATTGGGGAAATCAAGTTGACGGCCTCTAATGGACATCGCTTCATCCTAGTCGCCATTGACTATTTTACAAAGTGGGTGAAGGCATCTTCCTTCGCTTCCGTCATCAAGAACGTCGTTGCCCGTTTCATCAAGCAAAATATCATCTGTCGGTACAGTATCCCGGAAAGGATAATCACTGACAATGGTACAAATCTCAACAACACTATGATCACCGCCTTGTGCGAGCAATTCAAGATTCAGCATCATAATTCTTCTCCCTATCGACCAAAGATGAATGGTGTTGTCGAAGATGCAAATAAAAACATTAAAAAGATCATACAGAAAATGACAGTCACAGACAAAGACTGGCATGAGATGTTACCATTCGCTCTCCACGGATATCGTACCACAACTCGCACATCAATCGGGGCAACACCATATTCTCTGGTTTACGGCACAGAAGTTGTCTTTCCTATCGAGGTCCATATCCCCTCTCTCAGGATTATAAAGGATGCATGGCTGAACGAAGACGACTGGATCGAGACTCGACTTGATCAAATGAACTTGATTGATGAGAAGAGACTTACTGCTATTTGCCATGGTCAAATGTATCAAAAACGGATGATCAAGGCTTTCAATAAGAAAGTCAGGCGCCAGGAGTATCAAGTTGGGGATTTAGTGATCAAACGCATCATACTGCCACAAGGTGATCCTAGGGGCAAGTGGGCTCCTACCTATGAAGGACCATTTGTAATCAAAAATATTTTCTCTGGTGGGGCAATGATCTTGACCACCATGGATGGTGACGACCTGCCACACCCTGCAAACGCGGACACAGTCAAAAGATACTACGCATAAGAGGCCCGCTAGGTTGACATACCTAGGCAAAACAAGGGCATCCCGGCAAACCAAAAAGGTTCGGAAAAAAATTAGGGATAAAACAAAAAAAATCTGTACACCCGGCAAGTCGAAAACCCGAAAGGGCGACTTGGGCTAAAAAGGGTTTCCCGGTGGACTAAAAACCCGAAAGGGTGGTCCAGGCAAAAGTTATGGAATTAAAGAGTATGACTATGTCCCGTTGGATCACTTTATGGATAATATTTGGCTTCCACTGACAAACTCAGAGTTTCTAATCAATTCAATCAGCTTCGGACAAGGCAACAAATAAATAAGACGCTCGGAGATACGAAGGCTATAGCAGAATGGAAACCCCATGGGATTTTTGTACACATAACTATCTTTTTATCAAAATTTTCATTTTTTATGACATCATTTTCTTACCAGAATGCTTGTTTCCTTGTACAAAAATACTTACTCAAAGTCAATACAAAGATATCCCTTTGAAAGTGCAAAAACTATTTGTCTTTTCTTTTCGCTTTTGTTTTATTTACAAAAATGTCCAATGATTCATTGTTGAACATATGCATTTGAACATAATTACTGTTTACAAATAAACAAAATAAAAAAAGAGGCAGTTACTGATAGGTTGAAAGGATATGGAAATACCTCTAGGCCATCCCACAAGTAATCCCTTGCAGTATGTCATTTAAATCCCCAGCGGAACAAAGTTTCAAATTATTAATCCCCGGTAGAAGTCGTCAAATTTCTCAGGATTCCCCAATAGGATTTTACAAGCAGCACATGGCATTTCCCTTACAACAAAGTTTATTTCTCAAAACGGAAATTCATCAACACTTCGACTTCAAAGCATGAAGACTTACATATCCTCAACAACAGTCAGGGATTTATTTTCCCCAATCTAACTAAAATGCAGAAAATTAGCTCACATACGCATACATTGCATCCTTATATCATAAACATTGATAAAGCAAAGGCATGACATCATACATTTCATGCAACATGACTTTTCATTTTAGCTAACATTTTACCCTTTTCAGGATAAGATTAACAGCTACCATTAACAATATTCAAAACTTGATACAGTTCATATACGCTCCAGACACAGATGCCATTCTGATACTCATTCAGATTCAACTTTCAGATATAGTACAGATACGTTCTAGACACGGATGCCATTTTGATACTCATTCAGATTCAACTTGATACAGTTCATATACGCTCCAGACACGGATGCCATTCTGATACTCATTCAGATTCAACTTTTAGATACAGTACAGATACGCTCCAGACACGGATGCCATCCTGATACCCATTCAGACTCAAACTTCAAATGCAGTACAGATACCCTCCAGACACGGATTCCATCCTGATACTCATTCAGACTCAAATTCAAGATACAATACAAATACGCTCCAGACACGGACGCCATTCTGATACTCATTCTTTCAACTTACAAATTACAATTCAACAATCCCTCTTGGATGGCATCTGCAAGCCCATCTCCTACAGCTTTCTATCACCTCTCCAAATGACGTCTTTAAGCCCATTCCCTTAACTCTCACATCACCAAGTGCAAATTTCTGGGCACTCTAGTGTCCAATCATCTTCCACCTTCGAGTCACGAATGGAAAAACTCACCAACCTAACTCTCCAGGCATAAGAAGATTGAATAGGGGCAACTGTTGTACCCCAATATTTTCCCTCTCACTTACCATGAATTTTCTCACAAGATCTCTTGGGCTCAAGACTGCATTAGGGTTTGACCAGCTCAAGACACATCCTCATGCACTGATGACCAAAATTAGGGTTTGAGTTTGCACAAAGATTTTTGGACTATCAATGATTCATATGAATTACAAGGATAATAATGGACCCCTAATATTACTCATGTAAAGTTTCAAGTCTTGAATCACACTTTTGATCTGTCAATTGAACAGTTGACCTAAAAATCAGCTGCATTGGGGAAAAAGTCAACCATTGCCAATTTACAGTCAAACTTCATAATTTTTTATCCACATCAACATTTTAGACTTATATGTATCACTTGATCAAGTTTGGACCATAATTCCTCAAGAAATTTGATCAAATCTTAAAAAGGGCAAAATGGTCAAAATCAGGGTTTTGACTGAGAAGGGGAAATTTCTGATTTTTGACCTAGCAAATGGTCAATTGGTTTAAGGAATAATCTCAAGAGTCCAATTGCATCATTTTAACCTAATGGCATGGTTAAAAACATTGCAAATCCATTGGATTGACAGAAGAATTTTTCAGTCAATTGATCAAAAGTCAAATGAATACTAAAAAGTCAAACTTTGACTTTTTAGTCAAAGTCAAGTACCAAAGGCCATAATTCATCAAAGCATGTAAAAATATGAAACTTGTTCATCAATAAATAAAGGATTTAAGATTTTGTTTTGAAGAGTTGATATTTCTTAACTTAGAAATTTTTCTAAGTATATAAAATTTCTTATTTTTTCTCAACTTTGAGCCAAATTTTCACCTTGATGCAAGATGATTCAAAGGAAACTTTCAACATGAAAGTTGTAGATCCCCATGAAATCTACAACTTTTCTTCAAACAATTTCTCCTAAAAATGCTTGTATCTCAAGATATAATTTTGTGAATACATGCTCATGAACTAAAATAACTTAGTGAAATTTTGCCCTAGTTAGGCAAATTTTTGACCTAACTTCATGCCATTTTTTCACATAGTTCCAAAGGGAATTTTCAAAAGAAATTCAAAGATGAGTTGTAGAGCACATTGCAAGCTTTCCAAAATGTCCAAGAAATCCTTGAGATCATTCCTGAGTAGGGAGAATCGAAGAGATTAAGTTGGTGATTTATCACTTTAATTTCAAGCCATTTCATGATGTATAAAAATTCAAATCCAAGACTAGACTGCATAATCTTTGCTTTACAGGCCTCAAAATTGTTTCTCACTCCATAACTAAATGTTTACTCAGCTGCTAGAGCTTTAATCCAAACACTTGAGCCTTTATCCAAGTTATAATTCCATTTTTGGCACAAAGTTGCCATTTCCATTTTGATAAAGCATTACTTTTGCAATTTTCAACTTCTTGAGCCTCTCAATTGTTTTCTCTGCACAAAAGCAAAGTTAAAACCAAAAGTAACTTTCCTAAAGCCTCTAGCAACTCAGATCAGGCTTGTGCCACACTTAGAGACTTGTCTCCTCACTTTTCTTCAAAAGCAAGTTATAGAGCCAAAAGGCTATAACTCAGAAACCTGAAGTGGAGTTGATCTCTAACCTTTTCCATACATATAAACAAGTGTATTGCAACATAAAACGCAAATTCTAAGACTCCAAAAGACTCCTAAACACGTTGCAACTGAAAATCTTTCATAGCTTGTCAGTTTTGAACCTTACACAACCATCTCCAAATCAACTCGTGCGTATTGAGTTTTAACCACCCAAACACTTAATACACTTCATATCTAAGGGATCCAGACCCCTGTTCCCTCACTGTAACTCCTCCTCCTCCATCCACCATTTTCAAATATCAAGCTTGCAGGTTGACTTGAGTAGGGAGATTCAGGGACTTTCAAGACAAAGTAAGGATTGGAATACACTCAGGGAGGTCCAGGGAAGCTAAACAGATCCTCAGGCCTTCTCAAAACTTGCTCAAACTCCATTCACGATCCCAGCTGCAAGAGGTAAAAACTCAAACTTCTATCTCTTCATACAAGCATCATTTGGTCTATATTTGTGAAAGAAAAATGTAGATATCCTTGCTCTAAAGCTAACTATGTTCATAGTTTTTATTTATATTAGCTGTGCATCGAGAATTTTGGATTTGAAATTTCTGCAAAAGTTAGGTTTAAAATTAGGGCCAGTAAAACTAGATCTTATTTTTTATTTTAGTTTACATAAATTATATGGTTGAACTCGTGGGAAGAAACACTATAACTTTCATGTTTGAACTTTCCATTTTTATGGAGAAATGAAGAAGATATAGGTGATCCGGCCATGGCTCAAGGTTGAAGATGAAGTTGCCTTCAGGAGGCGTTTTCTAATATATATTTATACTTTTGTTTATATAAACGGATGTACAGCCACCCCAGTGGTAAGGCAGCGCGCGTAAACGGTGAAGGTCATGGGTTCGAGCCTCAGCGTGCTCCCTTTTGCATTTTCTCACATTTTTGCAATTTTTTTGTCCCTTTGCAGCGCTGGACTTTTTGCTTCATGGGCCTATGTTGTTTTGCTAACATTCTGCATCCTGTTTACTTGTGACACCCCTGGTCCAATATCATTTTATTTATTTATTTTATTTTCATTTTATTTTCTTAAATATATTTTTCTTAATATTAAAAATCCTAAAAAATATAAAAATGATAGATTTGTATTTTGGCTCATTTTATTTTATTTTTCTCATGTAAAATATTTTTATTTAGTTATATATTATCTATTTTCATTAAATAACTTTGTAAATTAAATTAGAGTTAGCTTAATATTTATTTTTTCTTTATATCCATTAAATATTTATTTTAATATAAAAAAGGACCAAAAATACCTCATAATGCCATATATTATTTTCAAGACAAAAATACAAAAAAAATACTTTTTCATAAAGAAACTTATTTTCTTTTAATCAAATAGAATTAGGGTTCATTCAAACAAATCTTTTCTTAAATAATTCCTTTCCTTAATTAATTTAAAGTTAATCTTGATTTGCTTACTTTTCTAGTTAGGTTTAGGTTAAAACTTTTTCACATGAAAACCAAACAAAAATCTTCTTTGCATTTACATATCTTTAGCTTTCCTTTTGGATAAAAGAAAAGTCGGTCGTGACTCTTGCAAACCGCAACATTTGCGATCAAACGCAAAACAATCAAGTCAGTTCTCCCACCGCATCACACCATCCAAGACTCCAATGCATCCCACATGCATTCTGAAAAAGGAAGAGGTAAGTAAAAAGGTAGAACAGAAGAACTACAGAGCTGTTAAGTGAATTTTCAAGTATCTGAAAGGTACTACTAATCTTAGTTTGTTTTATATAAACACCAGTGAATACAAATTAGTAGGGTACTGTGATGCTGACTTCGCTGGAGACAGAGTAGAAAGAAAAAGAACTTCTGGAAGCTGTCAGTTTGTGGGAGAAAATACTATCTCATGGACCAGAAAGAGGAAATCCACAATTGAATTATCAACTGCTGAAGTTGAATACATATCAGCGGCTGGATGCAACACACATATTCTCTGAATGAAGAGTCAGCTTGAAGACTTCAATATATTTGAGAGTAACATTCATATATTATGTGATAACACTTATGCAATTTGTTTATCTAGGAATCCTATTTTACATTCTAGGGCTAAGCATATAGAAATAAAACATCACTTTATTAGGGACTATATTCAGAAAGGAATTATTTCCTTAAAATTTATTGACACAGACCATCAATGGGCTGATGTCTTCACTAAACCACTTTCTGAAGATATGTTTAATTTTATTCTGAAACATATCAACATGAAATTATGTCTAGAATAAGAGTATTATTTATGTATTATTTAACCCTCATAATTTTATATAATTTTTTGTGAACATCTGATTAACAATTCTTCAAAAGTTAGAAGGACAGTTGCATCAGGATCTATCTAAAAAGATCTGAATGGTTCATTTCAAAGATAGAAGCATGCAATTCACATCATCAACATATGTCATCCTCTCACAAGTTTCCTTCTAAGGCTGAACACGGTTCAAATTTTGAAGGGATTAAAGCTTTGATTGGATGCATTGAGATGCGTGTTATTGGTAATTGTTTCATATCTCCATGCCATCTCCCTATTTTTAGGATTCATAAATGCTGTGTAATCATTATTTTTTTCTTCTTTTCTTGCTGATTAAGTTTTCAATTTGCTTATAAATACACATTCACTTTCACTCTCACTTCTTCTCACTACTATTTTCTCCCTAATTTTTTCGTTTACAAAACCATCTTTCAAAAACCCTCAGTAGTTTGTGTCAACAATGGAATTATCTTTAAGCGCTAAGAATCCTCATTATGCAATTGGTTCATCTTCGTCAACTGCAGAGAGATACGAAGAACTGTCAAGAATGCTTTTGACCCCCATTGATTCTCTAGAGGTTCTATGCGAACTCATCATTGACTTTGAAAGCATGAAGGAAAACAACTTTGATCTTACAACAAATGTGGAATTTCAAGGATGGAACAGATACTTTGATCGTCTTATGGGTCCAGTTTTCCCAAAATTGGTCAAGGAATTCTGGATTCACGCATCCTCTTCAAATCATCAAGTAACTTCATATGTAATGGGGAAGAATATTACTATCACTGAAGAAGTGGTTGCAAAGTTGATTGGTCATAACGGCGGAGGAATCTGTTGCACCGATATGGCTGAGAAATGTTCTGACCTAACAATTATCTCGAGAGAAATTTTCACCTCTGGGCAGCCATCTAACAAAATCAAAGATCTGAAGGACTACTTCAGAATATGGGCAAAAATCATTGTGGGTTGTATCAACCACAAGAAGCCAACAAGCTCTCCTGATTACATAAACATTGATCAATTATTTTTGTTATACTTCATTGCAACAAAGGCGAAAATAAACCTTCCTCATTTGCTATTCAACCATCTAAGAATAAGTGTGAAGGAAACCAAAGAAGATGAAGGAACCAAGAGGGATTGGATACCTCTGGGTAGGCTAATTTCAGATATTCTGACTGAAAACAAGTTAGTAGAATATCTGACGGAAGCTCAGCAATCAACACTCTGGAGGCATGTGCTGGTAAACCTCTCAATGCTAAGAATATGAAGAAGATGGATATCATTGACAGCATTAAGAAGGATCCAACCATTGCATTAAAATAAGTCATCACCTCAAGAAGTGTCCCTCTGAAAGACTTCCCTCTATTCTCTCAAATAGATGGTTCACCAAAAATCATTATCAAATATCTAAAAGCATGCAATATGGATGGGACTAATACAGAGTAAAACATTCGTGATTTGCATCAACATGCTTCAGAAGTAGAAGTTGTCCTCAAGAAGTCAAAAAAAAGGAAAGTTGCATGAGAAGAATCTTCTTAGAAGACACCAAAAGCTGCTAAGAAGAAAGGTAATTCTTCTTTTAATTATGTTGTAGAATCAGCGATTTTGCCAACATCTGAAACACCTTCCTCACCAAAACCAATAGAAAACCCCTCACCACAAACCTTTATTGATTTTGATATAGAATTTGACCCTTCAGTCACTTTAGAAAACATTCTGAAAAAACCACACTCTCCTAACCCACATCTTGAACAAAATTAGCCAGAACATGCTCAAGTTCTTTCTGATATTGAGCAATTTGATCCAGAATTTCAAGCTCCCCACATAGAAAATCCAAACTTCCAAGCTACCCACTCTTAAAATCCAAACCCTAACGCTTCACAACCAGAAAATCCATATGTTGACTCTGATACCACAACACTAATTCCTGGAATAATAGAACCACTCAAGGTTCGACAACCTCTTTTAATCCACGACATTCCAAAAATTCCATCTCCATACCATTCCACTCCACCAAATACACCTCCATCACCAATTATCATTTTTCATTCTCCTCCTCCCTCTCCTATTATTCCTCCAGAAGATCACCTAAGAACTGTAATAGACTTAGAAGAGCTGGATCACATTGCCTCTAACTCTCACAAAATTTCTATCCCAAAACCAAAACCAACTATAACCAAGGAAAATGTTGGTAGAAATTTACTATTTTTGAAACAGAGATAATTGAATGGGTTGACTCTTTGAAGCGAGCATGCTTAGAAAATATGAATCATGATGCATCTGATTCTCACTGGAACAAGTTCAAAAAATGGTTCAATTATGAATCCCAGAAACTCAAGGAGTTAAGCTATGAAATGGCCTAACAAAACTTCTGTGATCAACTGAATGTTTTCAAGGATCAAGTTCTGAGTCACTGGGAAAAGAAAACTATTCTTCATTTGGACAATTCTCCCTAGAAAGAGTAACAGCCTTCAGAAGTTGATGAACCATGCTCTGATAAGCTTCCTCTAGATATTTTTCAAGACAAAGGCAAAGAGACTGAAGAAGCCACTAAGTCAGAAACTGCTACAGATTGTTCTGAGAAGCTTGCACCTTCTATGGATATACCTTTCTCATCTCTGGTTATGCAAACTCTGGAAGAGTTGAAGAAAGAAAATGCAATGATCAAGGAGATGTTAGACAAGCAAGATGACACGTGCAAATAAATCAAAGGAATGATGGGAAAACAAGAGGAATCGAACACTCAGATTAAGAGCTTGCTGGAAGCATTGTTCACACGACTTCCCGCACCTCAATCTTAGTTTTTAAAACTAGTTTTCTTTACTGTATTCATTTTTCTTGTTTTGTTTGCCTCTGAACATGTAATTGCAATCAAGTTTAATATAACTCATCTTTTGACTATGAAAATTAGTGTTTATATTGCTTTTTGATTCTTGACAAAAAGTGGGAGAACGTAAGATATTTCTAATAACGGTATATCGAGACACAGTCTCAAACATTTTGAATATCATAACTTCTCTTTTTTTCTGAAAGCAAAACAGTAACAAAACTCCGATGAAGACAGAAGTAGATGTATTCAAAGCTCTGATCAGAATGAACTTCAGGGAAGTAATTCATTACTATCTGAGTACTCAGCTCAGGGGGGGACCCTATAATGCTTTATTTTCTTGTTTATTTTGATTGAAATATCCTAGTTTTTGTCATCGTCAAAAAGGGGGAGATTGTTAAAACATAGTTTGATTCTACAACCCTTGTAACAGTTTTGATGATGAAAAATACAAAGAACAATTATGCACTATAAAATTATATTTTGTTTTGTAGAGAAGTTCTGATGGAATAAGATCAGAAGATAAGCTACAAGACTGTTCCTGTTGTGAATGTGGACAATTCTCAAAAAGCTCTGATGAAAGAAGATCAGAAGTTGCGCTATAAGAAAGATGTTTTAACTCTGATTACACAACTCTGGGAAAGTAAGTCTAACACTACAAACAGGATCTTATGGCTCTAACCTTCAAAAGTTTTGAAGAAAGTAGCAAGGGATACTTCAATGTTCTGAAGCATTAAAAATCAAATATTTCCATTTCAAGAGTAACGGCTGGAAGGGAACAAGGATAATGTTGTTTCAATGATCCAGTACTGTCTAACGCAGTTACTTGCCAAGAAATCCCTAACTTTTTCATAGGTTTCCCTTGCGGGTTTTAAACCCACCGGGAAGATTTATTCTGTTTATGTCTCTAAGTTTTGCCTAGACCGCCCTTTCGGGTTTTCAGCCTACCGATACGCTCTTTTTTGCCTAAGTTTCCATTTTGATTGTTAACCTTAGTGAGCTTGTTCTTTTATTTTCTTAGGCAAAGTATTTCTTGACAGCATCAGGATTCATGGGACGTGGGAACTCCTCGCCATCCATAGTTTCAAGAATCAAAGCACCTCCTGAGAAGGATTTCTTGATAACATATGGGCCTTCCTAATTGAGAGTCCACTTGCCCCTAGAATCAGTGTTAAAAGACATGATATTTCTAAGCACAAGGTTTGTTAGAACATAGTTTGATTATAAAACCCTTGTAACAGTTTTAATGATAACAAACACAAAGAACAATTATGCACTCTAAAATTATATTCTGTTTTGTAGAGAAGTTCTGATGCAAGAAGATCATAAGATAAGCTGCAAGGTTGTTCTTTCTGTGAATGTAGACAATTCTCAAAAAGCTCTGATGAAAGAAGATCAGAAGTTGCGCTAAAAGAAATATGTTTTTACTCTGATTACACAACTCAGGGAAAGTAAGTCTAACGCTGCAAACAGGATCTTATGGCTCTGACCTTCAAAAGTTATGAAGCAAGCAGCAATTAATACTTCAATGTTCTGAAGAGTTATAAATCAAATATTTCCATTTCAAGAGTAACGGCTGGAAGGGAACGAGGATCGATTTTTTTGGAAAGCACCTTAACTATCATTAATCAAGTTTCCAAATGATCACCCATGTTGCGCCTATTTAAACAAGACTTGAGGATAAATCGTTTACAATTTCATAACATTCAACAACGCTTCAATCTTTTCTAATCCTCATACATACAATACTTTCAACTATGTAAAACATCACAATACTGTGATATTGTTTTGTAGGAAAATAATATTGTACACAGCCTTATTATTATATTATTTAGTGCATTTCCTTGAGAAAAACCGGGTTATGGTTATACTCAAGAAGAATTTTGAAATAGTCAAAGTATATTTGTAATCAATATTGATTAGTGGATTAAGACCTCGTTGGATAGAGGCGAAATCACCTTGACGGGTGGACTAGAGTAGTTTGAGTTCAAACGAACCAGGATAAAAATCAACGTGTTCTTTCCATTGAATTTTAAGATTACAATTCAACCCCCCTTCTTGTGTTTTTCAATTCTACAATTGGTATTAGAGCGCCTAGTTTTGAGTTCAAGCACTTAACCGTGTCAGTAAAAGATCCAAGCTAGGAAAAACACTATGGTGGGACCAAGTCAGAACATCAGCAATGACTACCATGATGAGAAAGACAAAATCAACGACAAACCTCCAATCTTTGATGGAGAGAACTTTGATTATTGGAAAGAGATAATTGAAAGCTTCTTTCTGGATCGTGATGTTGATCTCTAGGATATGGTGATTGATGGGTACATACATCTTGTTGATTAAAGTGGTCAGAAGTCCAAAATGAGAAAGATCTTAGAATTGTTAAAGTCAGAAGTGATCATGGTGGAGAATTTGAAAACAAAAAATTTGAAATATTTTTTAATGAGAATGGCATCTCTCATGATTTCTCTTGTCCTAGAACTCCCCAACAAAATGGAGTTGTACAACGAAAGAATAGAACTTTACAAGAAATGGCTAGAACCATGATCAACGAGACTAACATTGCTAAGAACTTCTGGGAAGAAGCAATTAACACAGTGTGTTACATTCATAATCGAATCTCCATAAGACCTATTCTGGATAAGATTCCATATGAATTGTGGAAGAACAAAAAGCCCAACATCTCGTATTTCCATCCATTTAGATGTATTTGTTTTATTCTTAACACCAAAGAACATTTGAACAAGTTTGACTCTTAAGCACAGAAGTGTATCATGTTAGGATACTTTGAATTCTCAAGAGGCTACATAGTATACAACACAGAAACACATATTGTAGAAGAGTCAATCAGTGGTATATTTGATGACAAGCTTGGCTCTCAAAAGTCAAAGAAAAATGAATCTCTTGCAGATATGGAAGTCCAATTTACAGGTACTGAAGACACTGCATCAGAAGTTCCCAATAAAGAATCACAGACAACATCAAAAGGAAATATCGCAAACATTACAGCAACATCTGAAGAACCTCTCCAGAAAAGACTATCCAAAAGTAGCCTAGCTCATCCTGAAGACAAATTTTTGGCAAATAAGGAAGACACAATCAGAACAAGATCCACATTCAGAAACTCTGAAGAATCTCCCATGGGATTAATATCTCTGATTGAGCCAACTTCCATTGATGAAGCTCTGCTGGACAATTATTGGATACTAGCTATGCAGGAGGAATTAAATCAATTCACCAGAAATGATGTGTGGGATCTGGTTCCCAAACTAAAAGGGTTCAACATCATTGGAAAAAAATGGGTATTTAGAAACAAGTTGAATGAACAAGGAGAAGTCATCAGAAACAAAGCACGACTGGTTGCACAAGGTTATAGTCAGCAAGAGGGGATAGACTATACATAAACCTTTGCTCCAGTCGCCAAGTTAGAATCTATCAGACTTTTAATTTCCTTCGCTGTGAATAATGGCATCACTCTCTATCAGATGGATGTCAAAAGTGCATTCTTAAATGGATACATTGATGAAGAAGTTTATGTGCACCAACCCCCTGGTTTTGAAAATTCCAAACATCCAGAATATATTTTCAAACTAAAGAAATCACTATATGGTCTGAAACAAGATCTCAGAGCTTGGTATGAAAGACTAAGTAGCTTTCTGTTAGAAAATGATTTCACCATAGGGAAAATGGACACAACCTTATTTTGTAAGTCATTTAAGAATGACATTCTAGTTTGTCAAATTTATGTAGCTGATATTATTTTTGGATCTACTAAAGCCTCTTTGGGAAGAGAATTTGCTAAGTCTATGCAGGCAGAGTTTGAAATGAGCTTGTTGGGAGAACTCAAATTCTTTATGGGAATTCAGATCAATCAAACTCCAGAAGGAACCTACATACACCAGAGCAAATACGTCAAAGAACTGAAGAAATTCGACTTATCAAAATGTAAGCCATCCAAGACTCCAATACATCCCACATGCATTCTGAAAAAGGAAGAGGTAAGTAAAAAGGTAGAACAGAAGATCTACAGAGCTGTTAAGCGAATTTTGAAGTATCTGAAAGGTACTACTAATCTTGTTTTGTTTTATAGAAAAACTAGTGAATACAAATTAGTAGGGTACTGTGATGCTGACTTCGCTGGAGACAGAGTAGAAAGAAAAAGCACTTCTGGAAGCTGTCAGTTTCTGGGAGAAAATATGATCTCATGGAATAGCAAGAGGCAATCCATAATTGAATTATCGATTGCTGAAGCTAAATACATATCAGCTGCTGGATGCACCACACATATGCTCTGGATGAAGAGTCGGCTTGAAGACTTCAATATATTTGAGAGTAAAATTCATATATTCTGTGATAACACTTATGCAATTTGTTTATCTAGGAATCCTATTTTACATTCTAGGGCTAAGCATATAGAAATAAAACATCACTTTATTAGGGACTATATTCTGAAAGGAATTCTTTCCTTTAAATTTATTGACACATACCATCAATGGGCTGATGTTTTCACTAAACCACTTTCTGAAGATATGTTTAATTTTATTCTGAAACATCTCAGCATGAAATTATGTCCAGAATAAGAGTTTTATTTATATATTCTTTAACCCTCGTAATTTTATATAATTTTTTGTGAACATTTGATCAACAATTCTTCAGAAGTTAGAAAGACAATTGCATCAGGATCTATCTAAGAAGATGTGAACGGTTCATTTCAAGGATAAAAGCATGCAGTTCACATCATCAACATATGTCATCCTCTCACAAGTTTCCTTCTAAGGCTGAACACGCGTTCAAATTTTGAAGGCATTAAAGCTTTGATTGGATGCATTGAGACGCATGTTATTGCTAATTGTTTCATATCTCCATGCCATCTCCCTATTTTTAGGATTCATAAATGCTGTGTAATCATTATTTTTTTCTTTTCTTGCTGATTATGTTTTCAATTTGCTTATAAATACACATTCACTTTCACTCTCACTTCTTCTCGCTACTATTTTTTCTCTAATTTTTTCGTTTGCAAAACCATCTTTCAAAAACCCTCAGTAGTTTGTGTGAACAATGGCTTCATCTTCAAGTGCTCAGAATCCTCATTGTGCTCATGGTTCATCTTCGTCAACTGCAGAGAGATACGAAGAACTGTCAAGAACGCTTTTGACCCGCATTGATTTTCTAGAGGTTCTATGTGAACTCATCATTGACTTTGAAAGCATGAAGGAAAACAACTTTGATCTTACAACAAATGTGGAATTTCAAGGATAGAACAGATACTTTGATCGTCTTCTGGGTCCAGTTTTCCCAAAATTGGTCAAGGAATTCTAGATTCACGCATCCTCTTCAAATTATCAAGTAACTTCATATGTAATGGGGAAGAAGATTGCTATCATTGAAGAAGTGGTTGCAAAGTTGATAGGTCATAACGACAGAGGAATCTGTTGCAGCGATATGGCTGAGAAATGTTCTGACCTAACAACTATCTCGAGAGAAATTTTCACCTCTGGGCAGCCATCTAACAAAATGAAAGATCTGGAAGCCAACAAGCTCTCCTGATTACATAAACATTGATCAACAATTTCTGTTATACTTCATTGCAACAAAGGCAAAAATAAACCTTCCTCATTTGCTATTCAACCATCTGAGATTAAGTGTCAAGGAAACCAGAGAAGATAAAAGAACCAAGGGGGATTGGATACCTCTGGGTAGGCTAATTTCAGATATTCTGACTGAAAACAAGTTAGTAGAATATCTGACGGAAGCTCAGCAGATCAGCACTCTGGAGGCATGTGCTGGTAAGCCTCTGAATGCTAAGAATCTGAAGAAGATGAAGATCATTGACAGCATTAAAAAGGATCCAACCATTGCATCAAAAGAAGTTATCACCTCAAGAAGTGTCCCTCTAAAAGACTTCCCTATGTTCTGTCAAATAGATGCTTCACCAAAAATCATTGTCAGATATCTGAAAGCATGCAAGATGGATAGGACTAATCCAAAGTTAAACATTCGTGATTTGCATCAACATACTCCAGAAGTTGTCCTCAAGAAGTCCAGAAAAAGGAAAGTTGCAAATGAAGGATCTTCTCAGAAGACACCGAAAGCTGCTAAGAAGAAAGGTAATTCTTCTTTTATTTTTGTTGTAGAATCAACGATTTTGTCAATATCTGAAACCCCTACCTATCCAAAACCAATAGAAAACCCCTCACCATAAATCTTTGATGATTTTGATATAGAATTTGACCCTTCAGTCACTCTAGAAAACATTCTGAACGAACCACACTCTCCTAAGCCACATCTTGAACAAAATCAGCCAGAACATGCTCAAGTTCTTTTTGATATTTAGCAATTTGATCCAGAATTTCAAGCTCCCCATATAGCAAATCCAAACTTCCAAGCTACCCACTCTGAAAATCAAAACGCTAACGCTTCACAACAAGAAAATCCATATATTGACTATGATACCACCACACCAATTCTTGGAATAACAGAACCACTCATGGTTCGACAACCCCTCTCAATCCACGAAATTCCTGAAATTCCATCTCCATACCATTCCATTCCACCAAATACACCTCTGTGATACGGTGGCCAGAACCGGGACTTGTTTTTCCTCTTTTTTAGGAAATTTGCTGGTTTGCGTTTTGCGATTGTGTTCGCAAAATGTCGAGGTAAGCAAGAGTCGCCACCGACTTTTATTTTATCCAACAAGGAAAGGAAAAAAGAACATAAAAATTCCTTTTTTGAGATATTTCTGAGTACGGGGGGTAGATTATAGAAAGGGAAGGTATTAGTACCCTTTCTATCCGTAGTTATCTACGGGCTCTTAGGTACTTGCTCATCATTTTCAAAATTGTTTTTGTTTGTGTTTGTGTGATTTGAAAAGCTTTTGTTTTGACTTCGATTTAACTCTTGCTTCTGTCTTCAAGAGTGTAATGAAGTGTTTTTGAAAACCTTGTTTGTAAAGGAGTGTAAGTGTGAAAAAATTTGTTTTGGATTTAGCAAGTACTTGAGAACTAATCTACCTACTCGAAAAAAGAATCGTTCTATGTTCGTTTCCTTTAGACAATGCTATCCCACTATTAGTGAGCAGGTAGCATCATCGTTGGAGTTTGAGGGTCAATTCGAAAGGGACGTATGGTCATTAAAGCAATGTTAGGACGTCTTAGTAATAATCCTAATGTCTTAGATCAATTATCTGAGGCAACAATATCCGAAGCAACCTTTCCAAGGCAACTTTGATCTTTGGACAAAAGGACGACCACTAAAGCATCCTATGCTCAATGACCGTTTACCAAAGGCAACCAAGTGGGAGTGTACCCTAGGAGTGCGCATGTGCGGGTGATTCAATTTCAGATTATTTATCTTTGCACATTTTAGAGTGATCTAACTGTTTTAAAATTAATCATACATTCTTGTCATGCATCCTAATATCATACATTTAACAGTTTATATTTTGCGGAATTTAAAATGCGGAAATTAAACTACGCTATTACAAGGCTTCGGGTATTTATATAGCCAAAAACAAACCCTTTGAAAACAAAGCGATAAATAAAATGAAAGTCCTAATTAACTATTACAACTTGTGAGCAGATACAATAATTGGGTAAAAATATTAATAAAGCGCGTGATGAAAATTAGAAGGAGTGCGAACTAGGGTTTTGACCCTTCTATCCTAATTAAAAAAAGGAAATGTTTTTGTTGTTTTTAACATTTTTTAAAGAAAAGAATTAGGTTTTAAATTAAACACTAAATTAATTAGTTAACTAAATTAATTAATAAAAATAATTACATGGACTATTTTGTGGTTTTTGGTTAATTTAAGAAAAAAAGAAAAATATAATTAAGTTTAGTCAAAACCCTAGTTTTCTAATTATTTTTAATTATTTGCAAAAAGAAATTAAAATTGTCTAATATTAACAACCTAATTAAATTAATTAGTTTTTGTATAAAAAATAACTATCTTAAATTTAATTGGATAGAAAAATAGTTTTGTGATTTTTGATAAAAAGAAAATAATTATTTTGTTAGTAAATAAAAATAAATAAATTAAATGAAATAAAATAAAAAGAAAAGGGTAAGAATTATTGGGCCTGAAGATAGTTGAAAGGGGGGTGTGAACAGCAATCTGGGCCCAAGACCAAGAGATCCACGTTTGACATTCCATGATCTCATGCTCTTTGTTGACTAGGCTCCATGGTGTTCCTCCATTGATTGCTTATGGATCTGATCTCCTGACACTTGGCTGGATGGATCGTGAGGACGTATGATAGTCCCCTGGCTTGTAAACGCATGAGATTACCTGAAAGGAATTAAGAAAAATACAAACGTTGGAGGCAGGGGTCGAACCCATGACCTCAAGCTTCCCACGCCTTAACGCTTTCCTGGCTACCACTGGGCCAATTGTTTTATTTGTTATAATAACACAAAATAATAAACAAATATTAAAAAGGCCATATGTATCAAATCAGCGCGCGAAAATTTGAACAGGCCAATGGTTGATTGCCAGCTCAGTCATCCTCCTTGGATCTGTTGGTAAAAGTTCCAAACTTTTATCTACAGACGTTTGTCCGTAGCTATAAGTCCTGCAAATTTCAAAACTCAACACAAGCATGATAAATAAGAATGAAGGTCATGGACAACTTTGTCTTGACCTGCTGAGTCCATTGGTGGCCCTTTCATGGCCTAATTTTTCCTGTAAAAGAAAATCCCAAATCGAAGCAAGGAACCCTAATAATGGTGAAATCCAATATAGGCCATGAAAATGCAATTAAACAATATAGAAAGCTTGAAAATGTTTTAAGGAGTAAGAATTTATAACTATTTCATGCTATAAGTACAGGAGTGATGCAATTCGAATTCAAGAAAATTGCAATACCGTGACTGACTTACAGTGTGTTATAGGGGCTGGAAACACTGGTTTTGGATTGCTTTAGCTTGTTGGGGATCTCAGGATTCGATTGGGATAGCTAGAAGTCCTTGAGGATGCCTGGAAATAGGAATTTGTGTTTACACTTTTTTCTTGTTTTTTCAAGTTTTCTTTCTGGTTCATACGCCTCCTTCTTTTTTTCTCTTTTGGTCTGCACACATTCTATATGTATTGCGGAATAGATTAGGGTTGAAAACCTGGCCTCAATCTTCCTCCATCAATGTCTTGATTCTTGATTTGATTCACTTTAAATATCATTCCAAAAATAGCATAATTCAATCTTTTTGTCCACACCATGCCTTTACACGAATTTGATTTGATTTCTTCATAAAGACTTTCTATTTTTGATTCAATCACGTGCCAATCTGCTTTCATGCGTTACTGCCAGCCTGTTATGAGCTGTTTAGGCCTCCAACATGATAAAAATCGAAAGCTGACTTGCCCCTGCAGGTCCACTTCCCTTCGAATTTGCTTTCTTTGATGGCTTCAAAGTCCAATTAGAATTACTCCATCTTTGATTGCATAGCCCCTTCGATTGCCTCCCCCAGCTTCGCTTGCTTGATTCGAAAAGAATCCCCTGGTCGAATGAGCTCTTGTGGAGTTGTGAACAAACAAGGAAAGAATATGGCCTGGATAGGTTAGGATATGTGTTTTTGCTTAGTCATGCCAGCCTACTTCATTTCTTCGAATCTGCCTTCTTTGCCAGCTTCAAAGTCCCATTCAAGCCAACTTTCCCTAGTAGAACCTTGCTCTCCTTAATGGTTCTGAGTCGAATTGTGCCAGCTTCAATACTTGGGCTCCTTCAATTGAACCACCCTTTGCTTCGATCTCCTGTCCTTTTGAAGAAAATTCCCTATTAGGTAACTTCGATCATCTCTTGGCCTTGTGATGAGTCTAAGTTCTGATTCGAAGTATTCAGAACTTCCTTCATCAGAGCATCTTAGATTAAGGCAAACTCTATACTGAAATGCCACTCGAAGGTCATTTCATTCAGATGTTCCGATTGAGGGAAACTCTGAAGTTCCAGTCGAAGGACCTTTTGGAATGCTAATCAAAGGTCCTTTGTCCATACCAATCGAAGGACCTTTATTAAAATGCCAATCAAAGGCCACTGCTAAAATGCCAATTGAAAGATACTTGTTAAACTACTAATCGAATGCCACTGCTACAATGCCAATCGAAAGATACTTGTTAAACTGCCAATCGAAGGACACTGTTACAATGCCAATCGAAAGGTTCTTGTTAAACTGCCAACCGAAGAGCCTTGTTAACAGGCCAATCGAAGGACCTTTGTCCATGCCAATTGAAGGGCGCTATGTAGATACCCATTGAAAGGCATTTTGGAGATGCCAATCGAAGGAAATTTAGAAACATCACTAACCAATTTTCCTTTTCTGTCAAAATTTAGGAACTTCGATCGTCTGTTATTCTATTGAGGAATCATCTCTGTTGACATTTAGGAACTTCGATCGTCCGTTATTCTACTGAGGAATCATCTCTGTTGATATTTAGGAACTTCGATCGTCCGTTATTCTACTGAGGAACCATCTCTGTTGACATTTAGGAACTTCGATCGTCCGTTATTCTACTGAGGAATCATCTATGTTGATATTTAGGAACTTCGATCGTCCGTTATTCTACTGAGGAATCATCTCTGTTGAAATTTACGAACTTCGATCGTCCGTTATTCTACTGAGGAATCATCTCTGTTGAAATTTAGGAATTTCGATCGTCCGTTATTCTACTGAGGAACCATCTCTGTTGACATTTAGGAACTTCAATCGTCCGTTATTCTACTGAGGAACCATCTCTGTTGACATTTAGGAACTTCGATCGTCCGTTATTCTACTGAGGAATCATCTCTGTTAACATTTAGGAACTTCTATGGTCCGTTATTCTACTGAGGAACCATCTCTGTTGACATTTAGGAACTTCGATCGTTCGTTATTCTACTGAGGAATCATATCTGTTGACATTTAGGAACTTCGATCGTCCGTTATTCTACTGAGAAATAATCTCTATTGAAGAGGAAAGGGAACTACTATCTGGTTGTAATCCAGGCTTCAGAAGGAACTAAGTTGTTATCCATTCGCATTCGGGTTTCACGGCTTGTTGGGGATTAAACTATTATTCGGTCGAATCTGGGCTTCGTAGCTTGAATTTTGTGAGAATTTGATTGTATCTTTCCTGAAAGGAAAATGTTAGTCGTATGTAATGCATGACATGTATTAAGCAATGATGTTCTCAAAATAAATGAGATTATGCTGTATGATGTGTATGCACATGTCATGATGTATGGACATACAATGTTTTTACAATAATCTCTAGCTGGGGAAAATAAATCCTGGGTTGCTGCTGGAGAGTGCAAGAAGTTGAACTCTTCGTTTCCGCTGGGGCTAGTGACTGAAGATGATTGTGAGAATGATCCTGTAGGAGAGAATAACTCCGCTGGGGAATAAACTGACGAGGAAATGACTATGTGGGGAGGACATATTCTGCTAGAGGACCTATTGATTTGGAAGAATAACCTCAGTCGGGGATGAATTACCGTTGTTGGCGATGATAAACTCAGTTGAGAATTGAGTTTCTGTTTGTGAAGGGAATGAACTCCGCTGGGGATGATTTTCCAGTTGCGACTTCATTGGGGATAATCTTTTAGACTCTACTGAAGACAATTCTCCAAACTCCACTGGGGGTAATTTTCTAGTGCTGATGATAGATAAACTCTACTTGGGGAGAATATTGTCGATTCATTCGCGATTATGAACCTTAGCTGGGGAGAGTGATGTCCTGTTCGGGACCTCTAATGTCACTGTCTTTTCCTTATTTTGCGGGGGGTAAATGTACCTTTGATCATTTTCTCCAACTAGGTCTATCCCTATACCTTGTGGATAGAGCAACTGTATGGTTCATATATTTCTTATTTGCCCCTGTTCCTGATATTACGAGTAATCATCTTTTGTTTCGCATGTAAATATTTATGAGCAACCATTATTGTCAAATTCATATATCAAAAATGAACATTGGATGTTCTTGCAAAAAAAAACAGAAAAAGAAAACAATTTGAAATTTCTTTGTGAAAATGAATCGTATTGATTTTGAAGTTGGCCTGTAAATAGGCGTTTTTTGTACAAGAGGCTGACGTCCTAGTAAGAGAACGCTGCCGAACAATAGAGTTTATACAGTTTTTGTGGAAAACAAAGAAAAACAGCTATGTGAACAATCCCATTGGGTTCCAACTCTGCTATTGCCTTTATATCCTCGAGCATCTCATCACTTTGCTACTTGGTTGAAGGTGGATCAGATTGATTAGCGCCGTCCGAGCTTGATAGTCGATACCGAAGTCTGTTTGCAAGGTGATCCAATGAGACATAGTGTTACGCTTTGATCCCTAATTTTTGCCTGGACCGCCCTTTCGGGTTTTCAGTCCACCGGGATACCCTTTTTTTCCCAAGCTGCCTTTTCAGGTTTTCGACTTGCCGGGTGTACAGTTTTTTTTCATTTTCATCCCTTATTTTTTCCCGAACCCTTTTGGTTCGCTGGGAAGCCCTTTATTTTGCCTAGGCCAGTCGACCTAGTGGGTCTTTGATTATGAGTAGTATTTTTTCAATATGTCTGCATTGACGGGGTGAGGAAGGTCGTCACCATCCATGGTGGTTAGAATCATAGCTCCTTCTAAGAAAATGTTCTTAACCACAAATGGCCCTTTGTACGTAGGGGTCCATTTTCCCCTGGGATCACCTTGTGGTAGTATGATGCGTTTGATCACCAGATCCCCGAGTTGATACTCTTGTCGCCTGACTTTCTTGTTAAAAGCCTTGATCATTCGCTTTTGATACGTCTGACCATGACAAATAGCAGTAAGTATCTTTTCATCGATTAGGTTCAATTGATCAAGCCGGGTCTGGATCCAATCATCTTCGCTCAAACTTGTATCCTTCATAATCCGAAGAGAGGGTATCTGAACCTCAATTGGTAAGACTGCTTCCATGCCATACACCAAAGAGTAGGGTGTTGCCCCTGTTGAAGTCCGCGCTGAGGTACGGTGCCCATGAAGAGCAAACGACAACATCTCGTGCCAATCTTTGTATGTCACCGTCACTTTCTGCACAATCTTCTTGATGTTCTTATTAGCCGCTTCAACATCCCCATTCATCTTCGGCCAGTAGGGAGAAGAGTTGTGATGTTGTATCTTGAACTACTTGCAGAGCTCGGTGATCATCGTATTGTTGAGATTTGTACCATTGTCCGTAACGATCCTCTCTGGTACACCATATCGACAGATCAGATTATGCCGAATAAACCGTGCCATGACGTTTTTGGTCAATGTAGCAAAGGAAGCTGCTTCAACCCACTTCGTAAAGTAATTAATAGCTACCAGGATGAAACGATGCCTGTTGGATGCAGTAGGTCTGATCTCACTAATCATATCGATGCCCCACATTGCAAAAGGCCAAGGCACCGTCAAAACATTCATAGGAACTGGAGGTATGTGCACCTTATCAGCATAGACTTGGCACTTATGACACGTCCGAGAATGCTGATAACAATCGGCTGCCATGGTAGACCAATAATATCCTGCCCGTAGGATTTTCTTTGCCATGGTGTGTCCACTAGAATAAGTTCCGAAAGTACCTTCATGTAACTCTACCATAATCCTTTTTGCCTCGTTCTTATCCACACATCATAGCAAGGTTGAGTCATGGTTACGCTTGTAAAGGATACCATTACTGATGAAGAACTTTGCAGCGAACCTCCTCAGGAACTTCTTATCATTTACAGATTCACCCTCGGGGTACTCCTGAGCCTTAAGATACCTCTTCACCTCGTGAAAACAGGGTTTATCCACTACCTCTTCAGTCTCAATATCACATCAATGTGCGGGTTCATCCAACCTCTCAATGGTAATCTGGGGAGCTTCATTGTCCCACCTGACCTTGAACATAGAAGACATTGTAGCTAACGCGTCCGCTAACTGAGTCTCCTCTCTTGGGAAGTGTTCAAAGGTTATCTCCTTGAAGTGTGGAAGCAACGTCAATACATATTTCTTGTAAGGAATAAGATTCAGGTGTTTCGTAGCCCACTCTCCTTTGATCTGACTGATCACGAGAGCGAAATCTCCGAATACACTTAAGAACTTAATCCTTAGGTCAATAGCTGCTAGAAGGCCCATGATGCATGCTTCATACTCCGCCTTATTATTGGTGCAGTTAAAACATAGTCGGGCGGTAAATGAAGTATGACAGCCTTCAGGAGATATGATCACAACGCCAATGCCATTACCCAAAGCGTTTGAAGCTCCATCAAAGTACATAGACCATCGGGATCCCTCCTCAGATCCTTCATTCGGTCCAGGTGTTTCGCAGTCAGTTACCAACATAATGTTCTCATCCGGAAACTCGAAGTTCATAGATTGGTAGTCATCCACGGCCTGATGTTCCAGATGATCTGCCAACACACTCCCCTTGATTGCTTTTTGGGTTGTGTATTGGATATCATACTCAGTCAAGATCATCTGCCATCTTTCTATTCTTCCGGATAAGGCGGGCTTTTCGTAGATATACTTGATTGGATCCATCTTTGATATCAATAGAGTAGTGTGAGTCAGTATATACTGTCTCAGCCGGTGAGCAGCCCATGCCAAAGCGCAACAAGTTTTCTCAAGCAGTGAGTATCGGGTCTCACAGCCGGTAAACTTTTTGCTAAGGTAGTAAATAGCATGCTCTTTTCAGCCAGACTCGTCATGCTGCCCCAGCACGCACCCCATTGAATTGTCGAGTACTGTTAAGTATAAAATCAAAGGTCTACCTTCAACTGGATGCATCAGAATAGGTGGCTCTTGGAGATATTCTTTGATCCTTTCGAAAGCGGCCTAACATTCATCGTTCCATCTTACCACTTGATCTTTCTTTAATAGCTTAAAGATTGGCTCACAAGTAGCAGTTAGGTGTGAGATGAATCGGGAAATGTAGTTCAGACGTCCCAAAAAGCCTATGACTTCTTTTTCTGTTCGGGGAGCTGGCATCTCTTGTATAGCCTTCACCTTTGCAGGATCCACTTGAATACCTTTATCACTAACGACGAAACCCAGTAGCTTACCAGACCTTACCCCGAAAGTGAACTTGTTCAAGTTTAACCTTAACTTGGATAACTTCAACCTGTCAAATAGCTTCTGGAGATGGTCAAGATGTTCCTCTTCAGTTTGGGATCTTGCAATCATGTCATCAACGTACACCTCAATCTCATGATGAATCATGTCGTGGAACAAAGCGACCATGGCGCGCTGATACGTTTCCCCAACATTCTTCAATCCGAACGGCATGACCTTGTAGCAAAAGGTACCCCACTGTGTAACGAATGTTGTCTTCTCCATATCCTCGGGAGCCATCTTAATCTAATTGTAACCAGAGAAACCATCCATAAAGGAGAAGATCTTATGATGTGCGGTGTAGTCAACCAAAACATCGATGTGAGGCAGAGGGAAATCATCCTTGGGGATTGCCCTGTTCAGATCCCTATAGTCCACACACATTCGGACCTTACCCTCTTTCTTCGACACCAGAACCACGTTGGTAAGCCACTACGGGTAAGAAGTAATTGCTAGAAAACCAGCATCAAACTATTTCATAACCTCAGCCTTGATTTTTTCAGACATCTTTGGGCGCATTCGGCGAACCTTCTGCTTCACTGGAGGACAGTCTTCTTTGGTTGGCAAGCGGTGAACCACAATATCGGTATCCAACCCAGGCATATCTTCATAAGACCAGGCAAAGATCTCAACATAGTCACGCAGCATCTGAATCAACCGCTGCTTAACGCTAGACTCCAGATTTTCACCGATCTTTACCTCTTTCTTGTCTTCCTCGGTACCCAGATTTACTGTTTCAATTGGCTCTTCATGCGGCTGTATGGCCCTCTCTTCCTGCAGTAACAGTCTAGAGAGTTCACTAGGCACTTCGTAATAATCCTCACCTTCATCCTCGACTTGGTTGATCGTAATTTCGAAGTCGTAACTGGCAGTAGCAGAGTCGTTATCAGTGGGATCCAGAGTGGATGTGGACCTGTATTATGATATGTGAGTGTGTGTAAGACAATAGCTGTTTTAATAAAGTGCAAAATAGAAAAACAAGGAGCGCAAAATTTGTAATGCAAGAGAACGTCCCATGCTTTATTGATGATATATGGAAATGACAAATATTAAGCCCTCACAAACAAAGCCACGGTGTCTCGGGCAAGGCACCGGGCCATAAAGTTTAAAACTGTCTGTTACATAACTCGAAACAAAGGTCTATTACTGTGTAATAAATGAAATGGGCACGAAATCCTTCACCGTCCAATTGCTTAATTTGCCGTCGGTAGTCAGGTAAATCCAGCTGTCAAACTCAGACTCTTCATCATCATCTTCAATTGCATTCACGTTCGGATTACTGATACGCAGGGGAGGTCTTCCAATCCGCGCACGCCGAACAGCCCTTTGAGCTTCTGCAGTAAAACCCAAACCAAACTTGTCAGTCTTGTTTACAAAGTCAGGGAGTTGGCCCCAATTTGCACACCCACCTTCTTCAATAAGAGCCCGAGCATCTTTGAGGGAAGCCATCTTCATTGGAGGATCTTCAGCAACAGTTTTAGTCGAAGCCAGAGTCTGGGGGACTTCTTCAAAGTTTTGACATGGGGTTTCAATGAACTCCCCATCCATCTCCACATACCGAAAAGAGTTAAGGTGGCTCGCCATGTACTCCTCTTCTCCTCGTACTATAACGATTTTCCCCTTTACTGGATACTTTAACATCTGATGGAGCGTAGAAGTCACTGCCCCAGCTTTATGAATCCACGGGCGCCCCAACAAGCAAGAATAAGATGGTTGGATGTCCATCACATAGAATGTAGATGCAAAAGTCTGGGAACCATCTTTAACAGGGACATCCACCTCCCCATGTACCATCCTTTTGGACCCGTCAAAGGCCCTAACCACAATATTACTTGGCTTCAGAACCAACCCTTCACAGTCCAACTGATCTAAAGCTTTCTTGGGTAAAACATTTAACGAGGAACCAGTATCCACCAACACGTGATCCAGAGTAGTTCCCCTGCACTCGATTGAAACATGCAGAGCGTCATTGTGATTCTTTCCTTTGGCAGTCAGATTTGCGTCGATGAAACCTAACCCATTATCAGCGGTCAAACTAGCCACACAGTCTTTGAATTGATCAGCAGATGTCTCCTGCGGCACATGTACAGTTTTCAGGAAAGCAATTAAAGCCTTAGCATGGGCTTCTGAGCACAACAATAAAGATAGCATGGAGATCTTTGACGGGGTTTGCCCCAACTGTTCGACTACGTTGTAGTCGCTCTTTTTGATGATCTTTAAAATTTTCTCTATCTCCTGCCTAGAGTTTTCAACAATAATCTTCTTCGGTGCCTTCGTCCGAGCAGGCTCACCGGTGATCTCTTTGCCCTGAGCGTCAGATGACTCGGTGATAAGGGTAATGATTGGAACATGAACAGGGACAATAGCATATGTACTGGCAGGTGGAATAGCAACAGGCTTCCGAACAGTTGGTGGGGAGATCTCAGGAGAGAAAAGTCTTCCGCTTCGGGTGACTTTACTAGACCCAACAAAATTGCTGACATCAGTATCAGCCTCTTCAACCTTCAAGTCTTGTTTGATCCCATGATAATACACATCGGCCCCATAGTGCCATGGGACAGCCTTATCCGAAGTATACGGGATAGGGCCAGGAATAGTAATGATCAACATAGCAACTCTCAGAACAGATGTAATCCTAACAGGCTTTCTCGAGGAAGCCTTGGAAGAATTGGCGGAAATGGTGATTATGGAAACATCTTCAACATGAATCAATGGAACCAGAGTTTTCTCGAACAAGATTTCTTTGTTATCCATCAGGCGCTGAACACCTGACTTCAATAAATGGTAACCAGTAGGTAGGATTGAATATAGGTGGCAACCTTCGCCACATCCCGGAAATAAACCAACTGATAATAAGTTCTTCTTTATTGTCATCAACGGAGTAGAAACGTCTTCCATAGAGGTAACAAATGAATCATCATCCACATCATTTACTCCATGCTTGGGCATAGGAGCAGTTATAACATTAGGCTTTTCCGGTGCGTCAAATTCAATCTCTTTAGCTTCAATCAAATCTTGTACCTTATTCCTCAAGGCCCAGCAGTTGTTCGTATCATGCCCTGGGCTATCGGAGTGATAAGCGCAGCGGGCGTTTGGATTATACAGCGGAGATGTGGTACTGGGATTCTTTGGAGCCTCCTTCAGAGTCACCAAGTTGGTTTTCAACAGTTGCGGTATAATTTGAGATAGAGTCATACTGAGCCAAGTATACTGCCTTTGCGGTCTCTCTACTCTTTGCTGATTGTTGCGTTGTGGGGAAACAATTGGTCTTGATATTACGACCGCATTAACTACTTGGCGGTGTTCAGGTCGGTTTTGGCTCCTCGAGCTGTAAACTGCACTAGCTTCTTTTCTAAAAGGCTTCTTCTCTGTACTTGATGAAGCACCTTTCTGTATCTTGCCACTTTTAATACCGGCTTTAACTCTTTCCCCAGTCAAAATTAATTCAGTGAACCCAAACGATGAACTTCTGATCAAATGGTTGAAATATGGACCAGACAAAGTCCCAAGAAACATATCCACCAACTCCCTATCAGACAGATGGGGTTGTACTCTTCCAGAAATATCTCTCCACTTCTGAGCGTAGTCCTTAAAGCCTTTGCATGTACCCATAGACATACTCTGAAGTTGAGTACACGTGGGGGCAAGGTCGGTATTATACTGGTATTGCTTATAAAAATCAGCAGTGCGGTCCTCCCAATTGCGGACGTTATCTCCTTCTAGTTGATAGAACCATTCAAGTTGAGTCCCTGACAGACTATCTTGAAAGAAATGAACCCACAGGTTCCTATCAGCAGTATAGGGTTGAATCTTTCTGACATACGAGCGGAGGTGTAGCTTTGGGCAAGATACCCCGTCATACTTAGCAAAGACAGGTGCTTTAAACTTATGGGGGATCACCACCCCAGATGCCAAACCCAAATCTCTGAAGTCCAACCCAGGTATCTTCTAGATCTCTATTGCACTCAACCGGTCTTCGAGTTGCTTATACCTATCCTCGGCAGGAGGATATTGGTCTTCATCAAAATCAGTGTCATTATCGGAGACCACAGGACTAGGAGCCTTCCTTTCCTCTTGATTCTCTCCTCCTCCAAATGAATGGGACAAGTCAACTTCTTCTTGCAACCTGTTCCCAAATCTGTGACCCATATTCAGTAGGACCACCTTCTTCTTCTTCTTCTTCTTCTTCTTCTTCTTCTTCTTCTTCTTCTTCTTCTTGTCCTTCAAGATAAGAGTCTTCAAATCTTTTTGACTCTTGGCCGAGTTAAGGAACATCTCCTAGAACTGAGCATTCTGAGCTTGAAGAGCCTTAATAGCTTGATCAGTAGGTGTTTCAGAATACATGTTGTGCTGAAATAAACAGCGAAGAAGATGAGAAACTTGTAATGGTACCTGTAATGAGGTGCATGATAATGAAATGCGTATGAAATGATTTCAAAGACTTTGGGAGATTCAAATTTGTAAACCAAAATAAAACACACTTTATTAGATTAAAACTTGTAACAATGTTTAACAAATGCCTTTAAGGCGTTACAAAAGAAATACTGAAAAGCAAATCTAAACTAGAAATAGTAAAAGACATCAGAAATCCCATGGCAGTTTTCCCTTCGTGCTGACATAATCGTTGATTATCCTCTCATTCTCAAGCTGCCTTGTAAGCTTCAGGATCTTCCGCTCCTGCTCATGATACTTCTCTCTGTAGGTATCCCTTTCTTCCTTTAACTGGATCCAAGATCTCTTCAATGCCCCCAGATCAGTAGGCATATAAGGATGGAGGATTGTATAAGGAACCCCTTCTTCATTAGTATGCTCCACAATTACCGGCAAAACAGCTTCATATGGCACCCCCAGCTTTTGAGCACGGGCTCGAACCCACTGGAGATATGGTTTCATCGGGAGAGAAGTCTTCATTCCTAGCTCATGGGGGTCAGACCTGTTCACCCTGTCCCAATCTCGTATAAACCTGCGGCGATGTCCCTTAACATCCCCCTTGATGTCAAAGACAATGCCTGTAAGCAGCAGTTCATGAGGACCGTCTCTCCGAGCTCGTCCAAACTGTCGTAAAGCCAAACAAGGATTATAGGTTATTCCTCCTCTAATTCCCAGCAATGGAACATTGGGGTATTCCCCACACCGATCAATGACAGCTATCCTTTCCATATCCTTAGTACTCCAAAGGATGTCTGTATGAGCAAGGAACATGATTCTGTAAGCCCAACCTACACCTTCCTGATTCTTCAATACAGGTTTGGGGAGGTGCGAAATAAACCACCTCGCCAGCAGCGGCGTACAACACAATAGAGTTCCCCTTCTTCTCACAATACGAGTATAGAGAGCATGCAAAATATCACCTAGAAGAGTAGGCAATGGGTTACGAGACATGAAGATCTTGACCGTGTTCACATCAATGAAAGAATCTGGATTTGGGAAAAGAACCAAGCCGTAGATGAGGAGAGCCAGGATGTCTTCAAATGCTTGAAAGTCCAAACTATTCCAGAACTGTTGAGCTTGATCGATCGAAAAGTTAGCCAAGAAACCTTTAACCCCACTCCGAGTCTCCCAGGTAAATACTACATCAGCCATTTTTAGATGTAGGGCTGAAGCAATATCCTCTGGCCTAGGAGCTATCTCCAAACCTGTAAAAGGTGTCTGCTCTAGAATAGATATACCCAGTAAATCAGAAAACTCCTCCAAAGTAGGGACTAACTGATAGTCCGGGAAGGTGAAACAGTGATGCAATGGGTCGAAGAACTGGAACAACACGCTCATCATTTTCTCATCCAACCTGGAAGTGACCAGGCTAAGGAGATGACCATGTCTTCTTACAAAGGAATAAGTATCAGGAACTTTTGAAACCAACTCTTTGAGCTGAGCAGGGATTTGCACGAAGTTGACTCGAATGGTATTTCTGCGCATATAGGCCATGATCTACAAAACAGAACAAAGATGAATCCCCTCGGTCTTTGAAATGGTTAGTCTAATGAAATATGCATGCGATGTTATGATGCATGATGTCATGATAAAACACACAACAGGTATCACAGATAGCAAACATGGTAAAGGCAAACAAGTCACACAAGAGCCCTTAAATTTCAGGCTGGCATGGAGTTTAGGTATTACCCTCTTGCAGTTTAGTTGGTTCAACCTGTCCTAGTAATAGTAATCGGGTTCTATAGGTTCTCAATATCACTGACCATCCTCCATCGGTCATAACTCCAGTCACACAATCTTTTCTTGCGACCGGAACCATCTTGAGAGTACGGTCTCAATGAGTGTAGCATACTGCTACTTTATATGGCCAAGTTGGTCAATTATAGGTTCTAAGGTCAGTTGATGCTTAATGACCCATTAGCAGCCCGATACTCTCCTTGTTTCTCCATAAGGGATATCAGTACCAGCTAATGTGTCACATCAATGTAGCTACTGCTTCAACCGTATCGGTCTATGCCGTACAACTCCCTCACAGTCTATTGCTACTTACCTAAAAGGTGTCCCCCAGATCTGGGTTAGGATCTATAGTAACTCCGATACAAATCCCACAAAGATAAAGAAATCAAATCAAACAATAGAAAACAATATGATGAACTAATCCTAAGGTACACCCCACTTATTAAGTCCCCAGCAGAGTCTCCAGTTCTGTGATACGGTGGCCAGAACCGGGACTTGTTTTTCCTCTTTTTTAGGAAATTTGCTGGTTTGCGTTTTGCGTTTCTGTTCACAAAATGTCGCGGTAAGCAAGAGTCGCCATCGACTTATATTTTATCCAACAAGGAAAGGATAAAAGCACAGAAAAATTCCTTTTTTGAGATATTTCTGAGTACGGGGGGTAGATTATAGAAAGGGAAGGTATTAGCACCCTTTCTATCTGTAGTTATCTACGGGCTCTTAGGTACTTGCTCATTATTTTCAAAATTGTTTTCTTTCTGTTTGTGTGATTTGAAAAGCTTTTGTTTTGACTTCAATTTAACTCTTGCTTCTGTCTTCAAGAGTGTAATGAAGTGTTTTTGAAAACCTTGTTTGTAAAGGAGTGTAATTGTGAAAAATTTTGTTTTAGATTGAGCAAGTACTTAAGAACTAATCTACCTACTAGAAAAAAGAATCATTCTATGTTCGTTTCCTTTAGACAATGCTATCCCACTATTAGTGAGCAGGTAGCATCATCGTTGGAGTTTGAGGGTCAATTCGAAAGGGATGTACGGTCACTAAAGCAATGTTAGGACGTCTTAGTAATAACCCTAATGTCTTATATAAATTATCCGAGGCAACAATATCCGAGGCAACCATTCCGAGGCAACTTTGATCTTTGGACAAAAGGACGACCACTAAAGCATCATATACTCAATGACCGTTTACCAAAGGCAACCAAGTGGGAGTGTACCCTAGGAGTGCGCATGTGCGGGTGATTCAATTTCAGATTATTTATCTTTGCACATTTTAGAGTGATCTAACTGTTTTAAAATTAATCATACATTCTTGTCATGCATCCTAATATCATACATCTAACAATTTATATTTTGCGGAAATTAAACTACGCTATTACAAGGCTTCGGGTATTTACATAGCCAAAAGCAAACCCTTTGAAAATAAAGCGATAAATAAAATGAAAGTCCTAATTAACTATTACAACTTGTGAGCAGATACAATAATTGGATAAAAATAATAATAAAGCACGCGATGAAAATTAGAACGAGTGCGAACTAGGGCTTTGACCCTTCTATCCTAATTTAAAAAAGGAAATGTTTTTGTTGTTTTTTAACATTTTTTAAAGAAAAGAATTAGGTTTTAAATTAAACACTAAATTAATTAGTTAACTAAATTAATTAATAAAAATAATTACATGGACTATTTTGTGGTTTTTGGTTAATTTAAGAAAAAAAGAAAAATATAATTAAGTTTAGTCAAAACCCTAGTTTTCTAATTATTTTTAATTATTTGCAAAAAGAAATTAAAATTGTCTAATATTAACAACCTAATTAAATTAATTATTTTTTGTATAAAAATAACTATCTTAAATTTAATTGGATAGAAAAATATTTTTTTGATTTTTGATAAAAAGAAAATAATTATTTTGTTAGTAAATAAAAATAAATAAATTAAATGAAATAAAATAAAAATAAAAGTGTAAGAATTATTGGGCCTTAAGATAGTCGAAAGGGGGTGTGAACAACAATCTGGGCCCAAGACCAAAAGATCCACGTTTGACATTCCATGATCTCGTGCTCTGCGTTGACTAGGCTCCATGGTGTTCCTCCATTGATTGCATATGGATCTGATCTCCTGATACTTGGCTGGCTGGATCGTGAGGACGTATGATAGTCCCCTGGTATTGTACCCCAAAATTTGCCCTCCCATATTCTTCAAGATTTGTCAAGATCAATCTTCAAATGGATCAAGGGGTTGCACAGTCCAATTGCCTCCTAAGGCAGTCAAAATTAGGGTTTTGGTTATTGCAAGGAAGTTGAGGTTTTAAGTGGCTCAATCAAGTCCCATAGGCCTATACACATTGTCAAGCATCTACATGCCAGGTTTCAAGGCTCACAACATCAAATTGCACAAGTCAAAAGCCCAAGTTGCTTCACAATCAACTGTAGGGGCAAAATGGTCATTTTACAGTCAAAAGTCAGAATTTTTGGTCAACATCTTATTTTGAAGCCACAATCATCATTTGATCAAGCCTTGATCATGATTCCACAAGCATGGCTCAAAAATCATCAAGATGCCAATAGTTTCTATTTTTGGACAGTTGAAAAGTCAACTGTAACTTGACCAAGGCATAACTTTTTCATGATTCATCAGAAAAATCCCATCCAATGCTCATTTTGAAGGGGAGGACATTTCCTACAATTCATCTTCATCCAAGAAATGCTCCCACAAAAAGTTATCAATTTCTACATTATAGGTCAATTTTAAAAGTCAACAAAAAGGCATTTTAAGTCAAAGACCATAACTTGAGATTGGTAAATCAAAATGACATGGGACCAAAGGCATTGGTTAGAGGACTTCAGGATCTTTCCAAAATTTCCAATAATATGTTCATAGCTTCAAAATTGAGCAAGATATGCATTGGAGAAGTTGGGAAATTTTTGGGAATTTGCAAAAGTCAACTTTGCCCAAAACACTTCATTTTTGCTAATGGGCCTCAAATTTCTTCTTGAATCTTTGTCCAAGGCCTATGCACGACCCATTGAGCTTAAATTGATTTATTTTCTTATTTTTAATTAATTAATTGAATTTTTTATTGATTATTAATTCATTTAATTGATTTAATTATAGGAAAATGCCAAGATATGTTTTTCAAATCTTTTGTGAAGCAAATAAACTCAACACATGCTGGAGATTTAGTTTGCCAATCAAAGAGACAAGAATATCCAAAATTGGCAAGTTTTATCAATCAAAAAGATGCAAAAATATTTGATTGGAAATCAAAGATGCAAAACATAATTCCATGGATTCTTGGACAAGTTTGTACCCTAATTCCATTCCAATACAAATACTGAAGCAAACCCTAAAGCCTTGGACGTGCAAGCTGCTGCAAAAACACCATTACCATATTGAAAAAAAGCCAAGAAATTTGAAAACTGAACTCAAGCTTCCAGGCCAATTCAAGCCCTTTTCTTGATTCCAATACATTGCTAGGCCTCCCAGGAACACATTGCAATTACAAACAAGCCTTAACACTCAAAGAACACGCAAAAACAAGTCACACGGTTTGGTTTTTTTTCATAATCGTAAATCAATAATCATGCATTATTAATGAAATTTTTTGTGTGCTTTGCATTGCTCTAACCTTTCTAAAGCTAATGATATAGGTTAATTGTGTTATGGCGCCCTGAAACAGAAAACACCATTGTTGAATTCTAGGGTTTTCAAGCTCTCGAATTAGGGCTTTACAACATAAGCAAAATTGGACCTTAAGACGTATATGGTTGAATTCGTCAAGGCCAGACGAATTCAACCCAACCCTCGCGCCTTATTTATATAACCCAGGGACCTATTCGCTATTTTTGGCCATTCAATATTGTGGGGGTTAAAAACCCCCTCTAATTGCTTTTGTTTTATAGGAAAAAGGTAGAAGATGAAGGACGTGTTCACGCGTGGTTGGTCTGTTCAAAAATGTGGCGCGCTTTTTCTTGGTTTCCAGAATAGTTGATTTTTTTATATATTATTCTCATCATCCATTATATTAACAAAGACAATGCAGTGGCTTAGTGGAAGGTGACGTGCTTGGTAACTACTGGGACCTGGGTTCGATTCCCAGGTCCACCCAAAAATCTATGTTATTTTTCATTATGTGTTCCTATGCAGATTCACAACAATATTCCACCATGGACTCCAGCGCTCAGCTTGCCAAGTGTCTCACAATGCCAATCTAATGGTCAGAAGATGAAGACCATGATACGTTCCAGTCACCGAGCACTCACCTGATTCCAGAAGTCTACAAGGCTTCAATGTTCATGGGCCTAATATTCCAGATTCACCTCCATTGTGTCCATCAAACCCCCCTGGTTTTACTATTTTTTTTTTATTTTTTTTTCTTTTTCCTTTTAATTCTTTTAATTATAATCATTATTATTATTAACCAACAAACTAATTTTTTTATAATAAATTCAGAGATCAAAAAAATTGTAAATATTTTTATTATTTATTATTTTTATTATTAACTATTATTTTTGTAAATAAAATATTAACAAATTGAATTAGTTAAATTAGGACAATTTTAATCCTTTTTCATAAATAAATAAATAAAAATCATGTAGAATTAGGGTTTGACAATTTTCAATCATGTTTTCTTATTATAATTATTCTTATTTATTAATTATTATTTTTTTAAATAAAATGTAAATAAATTAAATTAGTAAAATTAGGTTAACTTTAACTTTTTTACAATAAATAAAATTAGCTTAGAATTAGGGTTTTGTTTACTAACTTTTTAATTCCTTTTATTATTTTTCATTAAAACTTAAAAAACACAAAAAACATTTTTTTTTCTTTTAATTAATTAATTAGTAGCTTAGGGTTTAATTTTAATTTAATTACAAAAAAGGACCAAAACTCATATTTTCTCAAAAGGGTCAAAACCCTAAGGACGTCCCGATTAAATTTCTTTTCGCGCATTATCCTTATTTTTAATCATTGATGTAACTGTTTCCGGAAATGTAATAGTTAATTAGGATTTACCGCTTTCTTTTACTTTCTCGCATTTATTTTCCAAAACGGGTTATGTTTTTGGCGATGTATAGACCCGCGCCTTGTAATAGCGTAGATTCATATTTCCGCACTTTATTTTCCGCACTCTTAATTGTTAATATGCATGCAAGACTTGGATGAAAATTAAAAACAACTCGTAGATCACCATGATACATGTACAAGATAAATATAAACTGAAACAACAAAAATGCACATGCCACTCCTAGGGTACGCCTCACTGGTTGCCTCGAACGTGGTCGTCAAGTATAGGGTGTTTTAGAGGTCGCCCTCTTGTCTAAAGATCCAGTCGCCTTGAAACGGTTGCCTCGGATAAAAAAGGATCTAGGACATTAGGGTTACTTCTAAGGTGTCCTACCATTGCTTTGGTGACCACATTGTCCCTAATAATTGAATTGACCCGAATAACTCCAACGATGGTGCTACCTACCTCTCAATGGTGGGATAGCACTATCTAAAGGACTCTTACACAGCATAATTCCTTAGAGTAGGTAGATCTCATGGGTACTTGCTCTCTCAAAACAAACAAAAACAACTTTTCACACTGACACTTTCAAAAGTTTTCAAACAAATTTTTCATACACTCTTGAGGACAGATACAAGAGTTACTTAGAAATTTTTCAAACGAAACTTTTTTTCAAAATCCACACACACTTGAAAAGCAAACAAATTTTGAAAACATAAGAGCAAGTACCTAAGAGCCCGTGGATAACCACAGATAGAAAGGGTGCTAACACCTTCCCTTTCTATAAATCTACCTCCCGAACCGAGAAACATCTCGAAAAGGAATTTTGCTGTGCTTTTGTCCTTTCCTTGTTGGAGAACATAAAAGACGGTGGCGACTCGTGCTTACCGCGACATTTCGCGAACCAGCATTTCAAAACAGTCAGTTCTATTTCCACCGATCACACCTGGCTTGTAAACACATGAGATTACCTGAAGGGAATTAAGAAAAATATAAATGTTGGAGGCAGGGATCGAACCCCTGACCTCAAGCTTCCCACGCCTTAACGCTTGTCTGGCTACCACTGGGCCAATTGTTCTATTTGTTATAATAACACAAAATAAAAAACAAATATTAAAAAGGCCCTATGTATCAAATCAGCACGCGGAAATTTGAACAGGCCAATGGTTGATTGCCAGCTCAATCATATTCCTCCTTGGATCTATTGGTAAAAGTTCCAAACTTTTACCTACGGACGTTTGTCCGTAGCTATAAGTCCTGCAAATTTCAAAACTCAACACAAGCATGATAAATAAGAATGAAGGCCATGGACAGCTTCGTCTTGACCTGCTGAGTCTACTGGTGGCCCTTTCATGGCCTAATTTTGCCTGTAAAAGAAAATCCCAAATCGAAGCAAGGAACCCTAATAATGGTGAAATCCAATATAGGCCATGAAAATGAAATTAAATAATATATAAAGCTTGCAAATGTTCTAAGGAGTAAGAATCTATAACTATTTCATGCTATAAGTACAGGAATGATGCAATTCGAATTCAAGAAAATTGCAATACCGTGACTGACTTACAGTGTGTTATAGGGGCTGGAAACGCTGGTTTTGGATTAATTTAGCTTGCTGGGGATCTCAGGAGTCGATTGGGATAGCTAGAAGGACTTGAGGATGCCTGGAATTAGGAATTCGTGTTTACACTTTTTTCTTGTTTTTTCAAGTTTTTTTTCTGGTTCATACGCCTCCTTCTTTTTTTCTCTTTTGGTCTGCACACATTCTATATGTATTGAGGAATATATTAGGGTTGAAAACCCGGCTTCAATCTTCCTCCATCAATGTCTTGATTCTTGATTTGATTCACTTTGAATATCATTCCAAAAATAGCATAATTCAATCTTTTTGTCCACACCATGCCTTTACACGAATTTGATTTTATTTCTTCATAAAGACTTTCTATTTTTGATTCAATCACGTGCCAATCTTCTTTCATGCGTTACTGCCAGCCTGTTATGAGCTGTTTAGGCCTCCAACATGATAAAAATTGAAAGCTGACCTGCCCCTGTAGGTCCACTTCCCTTCGAATTTTCTTTCTTCGATGGCTTCAAAGTCCAATTAGAATTACTCCAGCTTCGATTGCATAGCCCCTTCGATTTCCTCCATCTGCTTCGATTTCTTGATTCGAAAAGAATCCCCTGGTCGAATCAGCTCTTGTGGAGTTGTGAACAAACAAGGAAAGAATCTGGCCTGGACAGGTTAGGATATGTGTTTTTGCTCAGTCATGCCAGCTGTGATCGGTGGATCTGGAACTGACTGTTTAACGTTGGTTCGCGAAATGTCGCGGTAAGCAAGAGTCGCCACCGTCTTTTATTTTCTCCAACATGGACAGGACAAAAGCACAGCAAAATTCTATTGAGATTGTTTCTCGGTTCGGGAGGTGGATTTATAGAAAGGGAAGGTGTTAGCACCCTTTCTATCCATGGTTATCCATGGGCTCTTAGATACTTGCTCCTTTGTGTTTTCAAAATGGTTTGCTTTTCAATTGTGAGTGGGCTTTGAAAAAAGTTTCATTGAAAACTTCAATTCGACTCTTGTATCAGTCCTCAAGAGTGTTGTGAAGCGTTTGTTTTGAAATCTTTTAGAAAGTGTCAATGTGAAAAGAGTTTTTTTTTTTGATTTGTTTTGAATTAGAGCAAGTATCTACGAGTCATCCACCTACCCTAAGGAATTAGGCTGTGTAAATGTCCTTAAGGTAGTGCCATCCCACCATTGAGAGGTAGGTAGCACCACCGTTGGAGGTGTTCGGGTCAATTCGAGGGTTAGGGATAATGTGGTCACCGGAGTAATAGTAGGACACCTTAGAAGCTACCCTTATGCCATTGATCCTTTTTATTCGGAGGCAACCGTTTCGAGGCAACCGTTTCGAGGCAACTGTTCCGAGGCAACCGTTTCGAGGCAACTAGATCAATGGAACATAAGGACTCACTGAGACGTCCTATACTCGACGACCACGTTTCGAGGGGCAAGGCAACAGTGAGGCGTACCCTAAGAGTGGTGTGTGAATTTGTGTATTGTTTTCAGTTATGTTTTATCTTGTCATGCATTATGGTGATCTACGCTTTGATTTTATTTGGGCCATTCATTCTTTCATGCAAAAATTTAGCAGTTAAGGGGTTCGGAAATTAAAGTACGGAAAATAAAGGTCATACGCTATTACAAGGCGCGGGTCTATACATCGCCAAATTAACAAAGACCCGTTTTTTAATAAAATGCGAAAAATAAATAAATGTCCTAATTACTATTACAAGGCTTTGGGCAATTACATAAGATTTAAAAGAAATATAAGAATACGCGCGCGAAAAGAAATTGGAATCGAGTGCTCGAGGGCGTTGGACCCTTTAAAGAAATTAAATTAAAATTGAAAGTTAATTAATTATTTAATAAGGAAAAGGAATTGTTTTTTATGGTTTTTTGTATTTAATGAAAATAAAGAAAATTAATTAAAGTTAGAAATTAAATGAAACCCTAATTCTAAATTGTTTTTTAATTATTAAAAAAAAGTTAACGTTTAAAACCTAATTTATACTAATTATTTAATTACATGAGTATTTACAAAATAAATTAATACTTAATAATAATAATAAGGAGAAAAAGTTATTTATTAAGAAAAGAGAATAAAAATGTTAAAAACCTAATTTCTACATTTTTTAGTTATTTAAGAAAAACATTAAAATTTTAACCTAAATTAACCTAAATTGATTATTAAATTTATTTACAAAAAAAATATTAATGCATTAAATATTAAATAAACATATTTTATTTTTTTGATTTCTGATTTTTTATATTATTATGAAAATTAATTTTTGTGAATTAGATAAAATAATTAAAAGAATTTAAGAGAGAAAATCAAATAAAAATAAGTGAGAAAAAATGTGCAAACCATGGGGTATTCAGACCCAATTTTGGAGGTGTGTTTGAGAAATTTGGCCCAAGAGATCTGGCCGTTTTTAACTTTCTGGAATTGTGTATGGATCCTTAGACTAGCGCGTATGGTAGGCTGCACATGCTGGCCTTTGGATTGATCATGAAGCCACTTGTCAAGCCTGGGTGTTGGGATGCATGATGGTCTTTTGAGAGGGGCACTACGCTGGAACATGTTAATGAAAAAAATGTGAAATATACAAGGGGACCTGGGAATCGAACCCAGGTCCCAATACCTACAGGACAGCGCATTAACCAACCCAACCAACGCATTTATTTGTATGAATAATAGAACGTGATTATTATATGTGAAAACGAATGCTATTGGTATAAAATAAAAAATCACGCGCGAATATTCAAATCATCCAGTCACGTATGGACACGCCAACTTCGTCTTCATCTCTTTTCCTGTAAACAACATCAAATATTGGGGGTTTTAAACCCCGACTAAACTCAAACCTGAAAAATAGCGAATAGAATTTAAGCAAGCATAAAAAGGGCGCGATGGGTGATTTCAATTCGTTTGGATGTCACGATTCCAATGGTACTGGTTTCATGGCCTGATTTTTCCACATGAAAGAAACCCTAATTTCAAACTTCTGAAACCCTAGAACGCTTCCATGGTGAATTCCTATCTAGACAGCCATTCTTCAATTGAATAATACTATTAGCTTCAGAAGGTCATGGTTAGTATAAATCAACAATTAAAATGCATGGAAAATGTCTAGAAATAAAAATACGATTATGGAAATTTTCAAGAAAAGCAAGACTCTGTTATACCGATTCCTTGAGTATGGAAGGCTGGCTTTGATTGAAAAAGCTTCCTGGTAGTGTCAGGATTGTATTGGAATGCTTTTTGATCTTTGAAACAAGTTCTAGGTATCAAAACAGTTTTCCACTTTTTTTATCAAAAAATGCAATCTTGTTCTTTGTCTTGGGCGCAACTTCTGTGTCTTAGTGCATTAGATTTTTGTTCTATATGTATCTGAGCATGCTTAGGTTAAGAAAAACAAGCCCATAATCCATGCATTGATGACTTTGAATATTTGATTTTCCATGATCTTTTTTCAATCTTTTTCATGCTAATTATGCCAAATCATGGAAGATTCTTTCCTTTTAGAATGTGCACGAAATCTTGAGCTCATAATGGACATATTAGCTGCATAAAAAGATTCAAAACACATGCTTTAGTATTTTTCTCATAATTAATTATAATTAAATGAATTAATGGGATTAAAAATTCAATTAATTAATTAAAAATAAGAAAATAACTCCCTTTTAGCTTAATGGGTCGTGCATGGCCTTTGGGTAATGATTCATGGAAGAAATTGAGGCCCATTAGCAATTTTGAGCCATTTGAAGCAAAGTTGACTTTTCAAAATTCCCAAAAATTTCCCAACTTCCACAAGGCATATCTTGCTAAAGTTTTAAGCTTTGATCATGTTTTTGGACATTTTGGAAAGGTATTGAAGTCCTCAAACCAATGTCTTTGGTCCCATGTCATTTTGATTTACCAATCTCTATTTATGGTCTTTGACTTAAGGTGCCTTTTTGTTGACTTTTGAAAATGACCTATAATGTTGAAATTGATAACTTTTTGTGAGAGCATTTCTTGGACTTGAAGTGTGAAGATGAGTTGTAGGAAATGTCATTCTCTTAAAAATGAGCTTTGGATGGAATTTTTATGATAAACCATGTGGAAGTTATGCCCTGGTCAATTTGCAGTTGACTTTTTCAACTGTCCAAAAATAGAAACTTTTGCATCTTGAGACTTTTTGAGCCATGCTTTGAGAATCATGATCAAGAATTGATAAAATGATGTTTGTGGCTTCAAAATAAGATGTTGACCAAAAATTTGGACTTTTGACTGTCAAATGACCATTTTGCCCCTGCAGTTGACTGTGAAGCATTTAGGGTTTTTTAACTGTGCATTTTGATGCTGTGAGTCTTGAAACTTGGCATATGAATACTTGACAATGCATGTAGGCATGTGGGGACTTGTTTGGACCATTGGAAAACTTCAATTTCTTTGCCAGAACCAAAACCCTAATTTTGACTGTATTATGAGGCAATTGGACTGTGCAACCCTTGAGAGATTTTGAACCTTGATCTTGGCAAATCTTGAAGAATATGGGAGGGAAAATTTTGGGGTACAATAGTTGCCCCTGTTCAATCTTCTTAGACCTGAGGATGTAGATTGGCTGGCGTGCCTTTCGTAATCCGAAGGTGGAAGATGATTGAACACTAGAGTGCCCAGAAATTTGCGCTCACATGTTAGCAATGTGATGGTGGGAATGGGCTTATATATGCCATTTGGAGACTGATGGGTAGGAGGATGGGCTTATAGATGCCATCTGGAAGTTGTCGATCGCGTGAGAGATTCCTTAGCAAGAACTTGCGTACTTGAGAAAGAAAAAAATAATTACCTGGCCTGTTACAGGAATTGATCTTCAAACCCTTTATGTAGATGTGCCCTGGCTAGTTACAGGTATCGAATCTTTTAAAATCTTCAGACGTGCCCTGGCGAGATACAGGAATCGAGTCTGGAGAATATAGTTGTCAACAGATACACCCAGGCGAGATACAGGAATCGGATCTTCGAACTCTTCAGACGCACCTTGGCAAGATACAGGAATCGGGTCTGGTAATGTTAGTCGTCAACAGATACACCCTGGCAAGATAAAGGAATCGGATCCTCAAACTCTTCAGACACACCCTGGCAAGATACAGGAATCGGGACTGGTAATGTTAGTCGTCAACAGATACACCCTGGCAAGATACAGGAATCGGATCCTCAAACTCTTCAGATGCACCCTGGCAAGATTCAGGAATCGGGACTGGTAATGTTAGTCGTCAACAGATACACCCTGGCAAGATACAGGAATCGGATCCTTAAACTCTTCAGACACACCCTGGCAAGATTCAGGAATCGGGACTGGTAATGTTAGTCGTCAACAGATACACCTGGCAAGATACAGGAATCGGATCCTCAAACTCTTCAGACACACCCTGGCAAGATACAGGAATCGGGACTGGTAATGTTAGTCGTCAACAGATACACCCTGGCAAGATACAGGAATCGGATCCTCGAACTCTTCAGACACACCCTGGCAAGATAGAGGAATCGGGACTGGTAATGTTAGTCGTCAACAGATACACCCTGGAAAGATACAGGAATCGGATCCTCAAACTCTTCAGACACACCCTGGAAAGATACAGGAATCAGGACTGGTAATGTAAGTCGTCAACAGATACACCCTGGCAAGATACAGGAATCAGATCCTCAAACTCTTCAGACACACCCTGGAAAGATACAGGAATTAGGACTGGTAATGTTAGTCGTCAACAGATACACCCTGGAAAGATACAGGAATCGGATCCTCAAACTCTTCAGACACACCCTGGCAAGATACAGGAATCGGGACTGGTAATGTTAGTCGTCAACAGATACACCCTGGCAAGATACAGGAATCGGATCCTCGAACTCTTCAGACACACCCTGGCAAGATACAGGAATTGGGACTGGTAATGTTAGTCGTCCACAGATACACCCTGGCAAGATACAGGAATCGGATCTTTAGTTGCGACCGTTGATGGTAATCATCTTGGTATTAACCTTTGTTCTGAAAAGACAAAACGTTAGTTGCATGCAATGTCATGATGTATGACATGCGTGATATTCTCAAAATAAGTGAGATTGTATGTTCATGATGCGTATATGCATGCTATGTATGTATGAAAATGTGTTGTTTATGAATGCATGTTTTCGTCTTAGGAAAATAAATCCTTGACGGGTGCCGGGAAGTTAACTCCTGGGCTGATGTTTAAAGAATAGTGCTTTTTTGTTTCCGCTGGGGATGATGGTTGCAAGAATACCGGTAGGAGAGGATAACTCCGTTGGGGAATAAACTTGGAGATTACTCTGCGGGGAGAAAATTACTCTAGCGACCTTGTTGGGGAACAATACTTTGTGGGAAGAGAGGTGCTTTGCTGAGATGTTGATGATAACTCCGCTGGTGATACCGTTGATGTATTATGTTGGAAGTTTTAAAAGACTCCGCTGGGGATAAGAAGACTTTGCCGAGGACGATCTTTCCGTGGCTTTTGGCTGAGGATAACCCAGTTATATCCTGGTAGGGAAATAACCTTCAAAGAAAAACCGGGAGACGCGTTCGTGTTCTGCAGGTGACAAGCTTCCAGAATCTACTGGGGATAAACTTCCTGCTGGGGAGATGGATTCCACTTTCTTGGGGAAACTTGGACTGGACTCTCCTGGGGAAATTTTTGAACTGTACGGGGGAAGTGACTCCACTGGATGTCTGGTATACCGCTGGGGAACAATCTTAGATCAAGACTGCCGGGGATGCTTGTTAGGAATGTTCGTATATTGCGCTGAGGAATGTTGAGATCTGCTGGAGGATACCCAACTTCCTTAAGGCTGACAGGATAACTCTGCTTGGGGAGAGTGTATTGACTTGCTGGCTCACTCTCTGGGGAATTAAGATATATTGGTTATGTTCTTCAGCTGAACTTACCTTGGTACCTTGGTGGACAGAGCAATTAGATCGCTTAGACTACTCATTATTGCCCCTGTTTCTAATGTTACCTGTAATTAATCCTTTGTTTCGTATGCAAATATTTATGAGTTAGCAATTATTGTCAAATGCATATATCACAAATTGAACCTTGGACGTTCTTCGCAAAACAAAACAGAAAAAGGGAAAACAATTGGCAATTTGTCTGAAAAGTGAATTTATATTGATTTTTGAATTTGCCTGTAAATAGGCGTTTTATTTACAAGAGGCTGACGTCCTAGTAGGAGAACGCCGCCGAACAAAAGAGTTTATACAATTTGTGAAAAGGGAAAACAAAACAGCTATGTGAAAAGAATAATCCCACTGGGTTCCAACTCTGCTATCGCCTTTATATCTTCGAGCGTCTCATCACTTGACTGCTCAGTTGATGATGAAGTTGATTGATCGATGCCGTTTGAACTTGGTAGTTGATACCGGATTCTGGATGCAAGGTGATCCAATGAGACATAGTATTATGCTTTAATCCCTAACTTTTTCCTGGACCGCCCTTTCGGGTTTTCGGTCCACCGGGATACCCATTTTTGCCCAAGCCTCCTTTTCAGGTTTTCGACTTGCCGGATGTACAGATTTTTTCATTTCATCCCTCATTTTGCCCGAACCCTTTTGGTTCGTCGGGAAGCCCTAATTTTTGCCTAGGTATGTCAACCTAGCGGGTCTTTTATCATGCGTAGTATCTTTTTACTATGTCTGCATTGGCGGGGTGAGGAAGGTCGTCACCATCCATGGTAGTTAGAATCATGGCTCCTCCTGAGAACACATGTTTAACCATAAATGGCCCTTCGTACGTAGGGGTCCATTTGCCCCTGGGATCACTCTGAGGAAGGATGATGCGTTTGATTACCAGATCTCCAACTTGATACTCCTGTGGTATGACCTTTTTGTTAAATGCCCTGATCATCCGTTTTTGGTACGTTTGACCATGACATATAGCAGCGAGTCTCTTTTCGTCAATTAGATTTAACTGATCAAGTCGTGTCTGGATCCAATCATCTTCGCTCAGATATGCATCCTTCATTATCCGGAGAGAGGGTATCTGCACTTCGATCGGTAAGACTGCCTCCATGCCGTAGACCAAGGAGAAAGGAGTTGCCCCGGTTGACGTCCTTGCTGAGGTGCGGTACCCATGAAGAGCAAATGGTAACATCTCGTGCCATTCCTTATAGGTCACTGTCATCTTCTGCACAATCTTCTTGATATTCTTATTCGCTGCTTCTACATCCCCATTCATCTTCGGCCGGTAGGGAGAAGAGTTGTGGTGCTGTATCTTGAACTGCTCGCAGAGCTCAGTGATCATCTTGTTATTGAGATTGGTACCATTGTCCGTAATGATTCTTTCTGGGACGCCGTATCGACAGATCAAGTTATGCCGAATGAACCGTGCCACAACGTTCTTGGTTACTGTGGCATAGGAAGCTGCTTCAACCCACTTTGTAAAGTAATCGATCGCCACCAGAATGAAGCGATGCCCATTGGATGCCGTAGGTTTAATCTCACCGATCATATCAATGCCCCACATAGCAAAAGGTCAAGGTGCTGTCAAGACATTCAGAGGAACTGGAGGAACGTGCACCTTATCTGCATAAATCTGGCATTTATGACATGTCCGAGAATGTTGGTAACAGTCAGCTTCCATCGTGGACCAGAAATACCCTGCCCGAAGGATCTTCTTTGCCATGGTATGTCCACTGGAATGTGTTCCAAAGGTACCTTCATGTAGCTCTGCCATGATCCTTTCTGCTTCAGTCTTATTCACACAGCGCAGTAAGGTTGAATCATGGTTTCGTTTATACAGAATGTCGTTGCTGAGGAAGAACTTTGCTGCGAACCTTCTCAGAAACTTCTTATCATTGACAGACGCACCTTCAGGGTATTCCTGAGCTTCCAAGTATCTCTTCACCTCATGGTACCAAGGTTTTTCAGTCATTACCTCAGCCTCAAGATCACAACAGTATGCCGGTTCGTCCAGTTTCCAAATGATGATCCGGGGAGCCTCATTGTCCCACTTGACTTTGAACATGGAAGACATCGTAGCTAATGCGTACGCCAACTGATTCTCTTCCCTTGGGAAGTTTTCAAAAGTTATCTCTGTGAAATGGGGGATCAATGTCAACACACATTCTTTATAAGGAATAAGATTCTGATGTTTCGTATCCCACTCGCCTTTGATCTGATTGATCACGAGAGCGGAATCTCCGAAGACACTCAGAAACTTGATCCTTAAGTCGATCGCAGTTGAAGACCCATGATGCAGGCCTCATACTCCGCCATGTTGTTGGTGCAGTTGAAACATAGCCGGGCAGTGAGTGGAGTATGAGTGCCTTGGGGGGATATGATCACAGTGCCGATACCGATACCCAAAGCGTTGGAGGCTCCGTCAAAGTGCATAGACCATCGGGATCCTTCCTCAGGTCCTTCATCCGGTCCAGGTACTTCACAATCAGTCACAATCATAATGCTCTCATCCGGAAACTCGAAGTCCATTGACTGATAGTCGTCCACTGCTTGGTGTGCCAAGTGATCTGCCAATACACTTCCCTTGATGGCTTTCTGAGTCGTATACTGGATGTCATATTCTGTCAAGATCATTTTCCATCTTGCTATTCTCCCAGACAGAGTAGGCTTTTCAAATATGTACTTTATTGGATCCATCTTTGAGATCAACAAGGTAGTGTGAGTCAGCATATACTGTCTCAGCCGGCGAGCAGCCCATACCAAAGCGCAGCAAGTTTTCTCGAGCAGTGAGTATCGGGTCTCACAGTCGGTAAACTTTTTGCTAAGGTAATAAATGGCGTGCTCTTTTCGGCCAGACTCGTCATGCTGCCCCAGCACACACCCCATTGAGCTGTCAAGTACTGTCAGGTATAGTATCAGAGGTCTCCCTTCAACCGGTGGCATAAGAATGGGTGGTTCTTGGAGATACTCTTTGATTCTGTCAAAAGCGGCCTGACATTCATCGTTCCAACGTACTACCTGATCTTTCTTCAGCAGCTTGAAGATTGGTTCACAAGTAGCAGTTAGATGCGAGATGAATCGGGCAATGTAATTTAGGTGTCCTAAAAAGCCTCTAACTTCTTTCTCTGTCTTAGGAACTGGCATCTCTTGAATGGCTTTAACCTTGGCAGGGTCCACTTGAATACCCTTGTCACTTACGACGAAGCCTAGCAGTTTTCCAGATCTTACCCCGAAGGTGCACTTGTTCGGGTTCAACCTCAGCTTGTACAACTTCAGACGGTCAAACAACTTCTGTAGATGGTCAAGGTGTTCCTCCTCAGTTTGGGACCTTGCACTCATGTCGTCGACATACACTTCAATCTCATGATGGATCATGTCATGAAATAAAGCGACCATGGCACGTTGGTAGGTTGCCCCAGCGTTTTTCAACCCGAACGGCATGACCTTGTAGCAGAAGGTGCCCCATTGAGTAACAAAGGTAGTCTTTTCCATGTCTTCAGGAGCCATCTTGATCTGATTATAACCTGAAAAACCATCCATGAAGGAGAACACCTTGTGCTGAGCAGTATTGTCAACCAGAACGTCAATGTGAGGTAGGGGAAGTCATCCTTGGGTCTGGCCCTGTTCAGATCCCTGTAATCAACACACATTCTGACCTCACCGTCTTTCTTCGGCACCGGCACCACGTTGGCAACCCACTGAGGGTAAGAAGTTACTGCAAGAAACCCGACATCAAACTGTTTCATAACCTCAGCTTTGATCTTCTCGGACATCTCTGGACGCATACGGCGAACCTTTTGTTTAACCGGAGGGAAGTCTTCCTTGGTAGGCAAGGGATGGACCACAATTTCGGTATCCAACCCAGGCATGTCTTCGTAGGACCAGGCAAAGATCTCCACATAATCATGTAACATCTGAGTCAACCGTTGTTTTACGCTGAGCTCCAGATTGGCACCAATCTTGACTTCCTTTCTATCTGTCTCAGTACCCAGATTTATTGTTTCCACTGGCTCTTCATGTGGTTGAATTGCCCTCTCTTCCTGGAGTAATAGTCTTGCAAGCTCACCAGGCACTTCGCAATCATCTTCACCTTCGTCTTCGGCTAAGTTGATTGGATTTTCGAAGTCATAACTGGCAGTAGAAGAGTCGTTACCAGTGAGATCCAGAGTGGATTGAAACCTGTATGGGTGAGTGTGTGTAAATATAGCTGTTTTGCAATATATAAATAAATAAAGAAAGAAAGGGAGCACAAGATTTGAAATGCGAAAAAACGTCCAAGGTCTTTATTCATGATATATGGAAATGACAGTTAATAAGCCCTCACAAATGAAGCCAACGGTGCCCCGGGTAAGACATCGGGCCATAAAGTTTCAGTTTATTGTTTATTACAAATAACAAAAAAAACGGAATTCATTACTGCGTAACAAAAGTAACAGGTGTATGATCTTTTGCGGTCCAATTGTTCAATCCACCGTCAGTCGTCGGGTAGATCCAGCTATCGAACTCTGATTCTTCCACCTCTTCTTCATCCCTGATAGCATTCACTCCTGGATTTGTGATGAGCACATGAGGTCTTCCGATCCTAGCTTTGCGCACAGCCCTCTGAGCCTATGCAGTAAAACCCAGCCCAAACTTGTCAGTTTTAGGAGTAAAATCAGGGAGCCTGCCCCAGTTAGCACATTCACCTTTCTCGATTACAGCCCGAGCGTCCTTCAAGGAAGCCATCTTCAAAGGAGAACCCTCTTCAGTCACTGCTTCTGCTGCTGCCAATGTTGGGGGTACCTCTTCAAAATGTTGAAAGGGGGTTTCAATAAACTCCCCGTCCATCTCAATATACCGGAAGGAATTCAGATGACTAACCATGTATTCTTCATTCCCCTGCACAGTGACAATCTTCCCTCTGACAGGGTACTTGAGCTTCTGGTGTAGGGTAGAGGTCACTGCCCCAGCTTTGTGAATCCAAGATCGACCCAGTAAACAGGAATAAGATGGACGAATATCCATCACATAGAAAGTTGAGTCGAATACTTGAGAACCCACACGAATAGGAATGTATACCTCACCATGAACCATCCTCTTCGATCCGTCAAAGGCTCGAACAATGATGTTGATAGGTTTCAACTCCAGGCCCTCACAATCCAAACGGTCTAAGACCTTCTTGGGCAGCACATTCAGGGAAGAACCGGTGTCCACCAACACGTGCGTAAGAGTAGTGCCCCTGCATTCTATAGAGACATGCAGGGCATCATTGTGGTTCTTTCCCTTAGCGGTAAGATCAGCATCCGAGAAACCCAAACCATTGTCAGCTGTCAAATTGGCTACACAATCAGTGTATTGATCTGCAGAGGTCTCTTGTGGCACATGGGCCGTCTTCAGAAATGAAATCAGGGCCTTGGCATGGGCCTCTGAGCACAGCAGCAATGAGAGCATAGAGATCTTGGAGGGGGTATGCCCCAACTGTTCAACGACATTGAAGTTGCTCTTCTTGATTATCTTAAGAATTTCCTCCATCTCTTGCTGGGAGGCTTCAACATTCACAGACTTTGGTGCCTCCATCCGGGCAGGCTCATCCTCAATCCCTTTGCCTCGAGTATTAGACGACTCGGCAGTAGGGGAAGCAACTTGATCAGAAGTGGAAACAGGCGCACTTGCAGGTGTTATAATGAGAGGTCTTCGGATAACTGGTGGCGCAATGTCAGGCGAGAAGAGCCTGCCACTGCGAGTAACTTTAGCTGGACCAGTAATATTGCTGATACTGGTACCGGTGTTGAACTCTTGCTTTATTCCATGTACATATACATCTGCCCCATAGTGCCATGGGACAGCCTTATCAGATTCATAGGGGAGGGGCCCCGGAACAGTAATAACAATGGGTGCAACAATAATGATTTTAACTGGCTTCCTCGGGGGAGCCTTGATTGGATTATTGAAAATTGTAACGACAGATACTTCTTCAACGGGAACACAAGGAACAACGGTATTCTTGAACATAATCTCTTTGTTGTCCATCAGGCTTTGGATGCCTAACTTCAGCAACGGACAACCAGTAGGGGAAACAGCACACAAAAGGCAACCCTCGCTACAACCCGGAAACAAACCGGCTAGCAACAGGTTCCTCTTAACAGTCAACAGAGGAGTAGCCAAATCATTCACAGAAACTGCATACAAATCTTCATCAACAGCATTCACTCCATGCTGGGGCATAAGAGCAGTCACTACATTTGGTCTCTCAGGCGCCTCAAATTGTATCTCCTTCGCATCAATAAGGTCCTGCACCTTATTCCTTAGGGCCCAACAATCATCAGTAGAATGCCCCGGGCTATCGGAGTGATAAGCACAACGGGCGTTTGGATTATATTTAGGAGATGCAGTATTCACAACCTTCGGAGCCTCTCTGACGGTCACCAAGTTGGTTAATAGCAGCTGCGGCAAGATTTGTGACAAGGTCATACTCAGCCGGGTATATTCTCTTATGGGTCTCTCAGCCCTTGGTTGGTTGGGTTGCCGAGGAGCGGCAGCAGGCTTAGCAATCACCACCGCGTTGATAGCTTGGCGGTGTTCTGGTTTATCTTGCCTCCTAGGCCCATACACAGCACTGGATTCCTTCTTAAAAGGTTTCTTCTCAGAACTTGAGGATGCACCTTTCTGAATCTTTCCTGACTTCATTCCAGCCTCTATCCTTTCCCCAGTCAGAATGAGGTCTGTAAACCCTGCAGATGAATTGCCGATGAGATGATTAAAGAACGGCCCGGATAGGGTCCCCAAGAACATATCCACCAACTCATGGTCTGTTAATGGTGGCTGCACCCTGCCAGCCAGGTCCCTCCACTTCTGTGCATACTCTTTAAAACCTTCGCCTAATCCTAGCGACATACCCTGGAGTTGGGTACGTGTAGGAGCAAGGTCGGCATTATATTGATACTGCTTGTAAAAAGCAGTAGCCAACTCCTCCCAGTTACGAACCTTGGTTCCATCCAGCTGATAGAACCATTCGAGATGAGTCCCTGAAAGACTCTCCTGGAAGAAGTGGATCCACAAGTTCTTGTCCACTGTATACGGCTGAATCTTCCGCACATAAGATCTGAGATGTAACTTAGGGAAGGACGCCCCGTCATACTTGGCGAAAGATGGTGATTTGAACTTGTGCGGGATGATCACACCAGAAGATAAACCCAAGTCTCCAAAATCCAACCCAGGCACTTGTTGAATTTCCATGGCATTCAGCCGGTCTTCCAACTGCTTGTACCGGTCTTCAGCTGGAGGATACTGCTCCTCATTAAAATCAGTCTCATTGTCAGAGACTACCGGACTAGGACCTCTTCCCCCCTGGGGACTGTCTTTGCCTACAGAAGAACCAGCTTCCTCATTCTGCAGTGTGTTACCAAACCTCCGGCCCGTGTTGAATAGAACAGTTCTCTTCTTCTTCTTCTTCTTCTTCTTCTTAACCAGCAGAGCCTTCAGCTCCTCTTGACCTTGAGCCAAACCCATGATCAACTCTTGAAATTGTGCGTTCTGTGCCTAAAGGGCCTTGATAGACTGCTCGGTAGATGATTCAGGGTTCATGATGCTGAAATAAACAGCGAAGAACATTAAGCAACCTGAAAAGAAAAGTTCCTGCTATGCACATGATGAATGGGAATGCGTATGATTTATGTTTTCAAAGACAATCAGGAATCAACTTTGTAAACAAAAAGGAACACACTTCATTAGATTCAACTTTGAAATGTAAATTGTTCAACAGATTTCCCTTAGGCGTTACATAAAAATGGAAATACTAAAAAGGGAAATAAAACTGTGAAAGAACATCCAAGGCTCATCAGTGATCCCATGGTCTCCTCTTCTCAGTACGGATGTAGTCATTCAGAGCTCGCTCATTCTCCAACTGCTTTGTCAGCTTCTGGATCTTCAATTCCTGCTCGTTGAACTTTTCCCGGTAAGAATCCCGTTCTTCTCGCAGTTGCGCCTAAGACCTCTTTAATGTCTCATAATCAGTGGGTATCTGAGGAGGGAAGACAGTTGGAGGAACCCCATCCTTGTCAGGATACTCAAGAATGATGGGTCTGACAGCTTCATATGGCATACCCAACTTCTGAGCACGGATGCAGACCCATTTGTAGTAGGCTTCCATAGGTAGAGGAGTCTTTGGTCCCAACTCTTGTGGGCCAGCTTTGTGAATTCTGTCCCAAGCTTTGATGAACCTACGACGCAGCTCGTCACTATCCACCTGAAACTCAAAACTGATGTGAGGCACCAACATCTCATGAGGCCCTGCTCTTCTGGCTCTTCCAAACTGACGGAGCGCTAGACATGGATTATAAGAAATTCCTCCTTGGGTACCAATCAAAGAAACATTAGGGTATTCTCCGCAACGATCAATAACAGCTATCTCATCCAAACCTCTGAGAGTCCAAATGATGTCCTTATCAGTGAGAGACATTAACCTATGAGCCCAACCCCTTCCTTCTTTGTTCTTCAGCACTAACTTAGGGAGGTGTGAAATAAACCACCTCACCAACAAAGGGATACAACACCAAAGGGTTCCTCGTCTTCGGGCAGTACGAGCATAAAGTTGTTGCAGGATATCACCCAAGAGAGTGGGCACAGGATTCCGAGACATGAAGATCCTTATGGCAGTGATGTTAATGAAGTTATCAGGATTAGGAAACAAGACTAGACCATAGATTAAGAGAGCCAAAATGTCTTCATACGCCCTAAAGTCCAAGTCATTCCATAAACTGTTAGCCTTACCAATCAGAAACTTGGCCAAGAAACAATTACCTTTGCTTCTAGTCACCCAGTTGTCCATTACCTCTTGGTGGGTCAAGGGAAGAGTTGCAGCAATCTCCTCAAGCCTAAGAGTCTTTTCCCAACCAGTGAAGGGAGTTTGATCCAAGATAAGGATACCAAGCAAATCAGAGAACTCTTCCAGGGTAGGGACCAGCTGGAATTCTTGAAAGGTGAAGCACTGGTACAGAGGGTCATAGAACTGGGTCAGGACACTCATCAACTGTTGGTCCCACTTTTCCGTGACTAAATTGAGAAGAGAACCATGCCTCTGGATGAAGGAAGTAGTATTTGGAATTCTGCTAACCAATTCTTCAAGCAACTCAGGTGGGTGAACAAAGTTGAACCGGATAGTGTTCCTTCTCATAGGCATCATGATGTCCTACAAAACAGAGCAAAGGTGAAACCCTCTTGTCTTTGAAATGGTCAGTCCTTATGCAGGATGCATGCAATGTTTATGATGGCATGATGTTATGATAAAGCACACCACAAATATTTACAAAGGCAAACATGATAAGGCACACAAGTCACACAAGACAAGCCCTTAGAGTTTAGGCTAGCATGGGGTCTAGGTATTACCCTCTTTCAGTTTGTTGGTTCATACCTGTCCCATCAGAAGTAACCGGGTTCTAGAGGATCCCAATATCACTGACTACCCTCAATCGGTCATAACTCCAGCATCGCAATCTTTTCTTGCGGCCAGAACCATCACGAGAGTTTAGCCTCAATGGGCGTAGCATACTGCTACTGTTCTATTGGCCAAGTTGTGTCATTTAAGGTTCTAAGGTCAGTTGGTGCTTAATGACTCCTCAGAAGACCCATATTCTCCTCGTTGCGACACAAGGGATATCGGTACAGACCAAGGTGCCACACCAACGTAGCCACTGCTTCACCCATGTCGGTCTACGCCGGACAGGTCCCTCACAGCTTATGCTACCTAACAGGGTATCCCCAGATCCGGGTTAGGATCTATAGAACTCCCAAGACAGTCCCACAATTTAAAGCAAACAAAGCAAAACAATTGAAAACACAGTTATGAACTATCCTAAGGTACACCTCACTTTATCAGAATATTCCCCAGCAGAGTCGCCAGTTCTGTGATCGGTGGATCTGGAACTGACTGTTTAACGTTGGTTCGTGAAATGTCGCGGTAAGCAAGAGTCTCCACCGTCTTTTATTTTCTCCAACATGGACAGGACAAAAGCACAACAAAATTCCTATTGAGATTGTTTCTCGGTTCGGGAGGTGGATTTATAGAAAGGGAAGGTGTTAGCACGCTTTCTATCCATGGTTATCCATGGGCTCTTAGATACTTGCTCCTTTGTGTTTTCAAAATGGTTTGCTTTTCAATTGTGAGTGGGTTTTGAAAAATGTTTCATTGAAAACTTCAATTCGACTCTTGTATCAGTCCTCAAGAGTGTTGTGAAGCGTTTGTTTTGAAATCTTTTAGAAAGTGTCAATGTGAAAAGAGTTTTTTTTTTATTTGTTTTGAATTAGAGAAAGTATCTACGAGTCATCCACCTACCCTAAGGAATTAGGCTGTGTAAATGTCCTTAAGGTAGTGCCATCCCACCATTGAGAGGTAGGTAGCACCACCGTTGGAGGTGTTCGGGTCAATTCGAGGGTTAGGGACAGTGTGGTCACCGGAGTAATAGTAGGACACCTTAGAAGCTACCCTTATGCCATTGATCCTTTTTATTCCGAGGTAACCGTTTCGAGGCAACCGTTTCGAGGCAACTGTTCCGAGGCAACCGTTTCGAGGCAACTAGATCAATGGAACATAAGGACTCACTGAGACGTCCTATACTCGACGACCACGTTTCGAGGGGCAAGGCAACGGTGAGGCGTACCCTAAGAGTGGTGTGTGAATTTGTGTATTGTTTTTAGTTATGTTTTATCTTGTCATGCATTATGGTGATCTACGCTTTGATTTTATTTGGGCCATTCATTCTTTCATGCAAAAATTTAGCAGTTAAGGGGTGCGGAAATTAAAGTACGGAAAATAAAGGTCCTACGCTATTACAAGGCGCGGGTCTATACATCGCCAAATTAACAAAGACCCGTTTTTTAATAAAATGCGAAAAATAAATAAATTTCCTAATTACTATTACAAGGCTTTGGGCAATTACATAAGATTTAAAAGAAATATAAGAATACGCGCGCGAAAAGAAATTGGAATCGAGTGCTCGAGGGCGTTGGACCCTTTAAAGAAATTAAATTGAAATTGAAAGTTAATTAATTATTTAATAAGGAAAAGGAATTGTTTTTTATGGTTTTTTGTATTTAATGAAAATAAAGAAAATTAATTAAAGTTAGAAATTAAATGAAACCCTAATTCTAAATTGTTTTTTAATTATTAAAAAAAAGTTAACGTTTAAAACCTAATTTATACTAATTATTTAATTACATGAGTATTTACAAAATAAATTAATACTTAATAATAATAATAAGGAGAAAAAGTTATTTATTAAGAAAAGAGAATAAAAATGTTAAAAACCTAATTTCTACATTTTTTAGTTATTTAAGAAAAACATTAAAATTTTAACCTAAATTAACCTAAATTGATTATTAAATTTGTTTACAAAAAAAATATTAATGCATTAAATATTAAATAAACATATTTTATTTTTTTGATTTCTGATTTTTTATATTATTATGAAAATTAATTTTTGTGAATTAGATAAAATAATTAAAAGAATTTAAGAGAGAAAATCAAATAAAAATAAGTGAGAAAAAATGTGCAAACCATGGGGTATTCAGACCCAATTTTGGAGGTGTGTTTGAGAAATTTGGCCCAAGAGATCTGGCCCTTTTTGACTTTCTGGAATTGTGTATGGATCCTTAGACTAGCGCGTATGGTAGGCTGCACATGCTGGCCTTTGGATTGATCATGAAGCCACTTGTCAAGCCTGGGTGTTGGGATGCATGATGGTCTTTTGAGAGGGGCACTATGCTGGAACATGTTAATGAAAAAAATGTGAAATATACAAGGGGACCTGGGAATCGAACCCAGGTCCCAATACCTGCAAGACAGCGCATTAACCAACCCAACCAACGCGTTTATTTGTATGAATAATAGAAGGTGATTATTATATGTGAAAACGAATGCTATTGGTATAAAATAAAAAATCACGCGCGAATATTCAAATCATCCAGTCACGTATGGACACGCCAGCTTCGTCTTCATCTCTTTGCCTGTAAACAACATCAAATAGCGGGGGTTTTAAACCCCCACTAAACTCCAACCTGAAAAATAGAAAATAGAATTTAAGCAAGCATAAAAAGGGCGCGATGGGTGATTGCAATTCGTTTGGATGTCACGATTCCAATGGTACTGGTTTCATGGCCTGATTTTTCCACATGAAAGAAACCATAATTTCAAACTTATGAAACCCTAGAACGCTTCCATGGTGAATTCCTATCTAGACAGCCATTCTTCAATTGAATAATACTATTAGCTTCAGAAGGTCATGGTTAGTATAAATCAACAATTAAAATGCATGGAAAATGTCTAGAAATCAAAATACGATTATGGAAATTTTCAAGAAAAGCAAGACTCTGTTATACCGATTCCTTGAGTATGGAAGGCTGGCTTTGATTGAAAAAGCTTCCTGGTAGTGTCAGGATTGTATTGGAATGCTTTTTGATCTTTGAAACAAGTTCTAGGTATCAAAACAGTTTTCCACTTTTTTTATCAAAAAATGCAATCTTGTTCTTTGTCTTGGGCGTAGCTTCTGTGTCTTAGTGCATTAGGTTTTTGTTCTATATGTATCTGAGCATGATTAGGTTAAGAAAAACAAGCCCATAATCCATGCATTGATGACTTTGAATATTTGATTTTCCATGATCTTTTTTCAATCTTTTTCATGCTAATTATGCCAAATCATGGAAGATTCTTTCCTTTTAGAATGTGCACGAAATCTTGAGCTCATAATGGACATATTAGCTGCATAAAAAGATTCAAAACACATGCTTTAGTATTTTTCTCATAATTAATTTTAATTAAATGAATTAATGGGATTAAAAATTCAATTAATTAATTAAAAATAAGAAAATAACTCCATTTTAGCTTAATGGGTCGTGCATGGCCTTTGGGTAATGATTCATGGAAGAAATTGAGGCCCATTAGCAATTTTGAGGCATTTGAAGCAAAGTTGACTTTTCAAAATTCCCAAAACTTTCCCAACTTCCACAAGGCATATCTTGCTCAATTTTTAAGCTTTGATCATGTTTTTGGACATTTTGGAAATGCCTTGAAGTCCTCTAACCAATGTCTTTGGTCCTATGTCATTTTGATTTACCAATCTCAAGTTATGGTCTTTGACTTAAGGTGCCTTTTTGTTGAGTTTTGAAAATGACCTATAATGTTGAAATTGATAACTTCTTGTGAGAGCATTTCTTGGACTTGAAGTGTGAAGATGAGTTGTAGGAAATGTCATTCTCTTCAAAATGAGCTTTGGATGGAATTTTTCTGATAAACCATGTGGAAGTTATGCCCTGGTCAATTTGCAGTTGACTTTTTCAGCTGTCCAAAAATAGAAACTTTTGCATCTTGAGACTTTTTGAGCCATGCTTTGAGAATCATGATCAAGAATTGATCAAATGATGTTTGTGGCTTCAAAATAAGATGTTGACCAAAAATTTGGACTTTTGACTGTCAAATGACCATTTTGCCCCTGCAGTTGACTGTGAAGCATTTAGGCTTTTTAAACTGTGCATTTTGATGCTGTGAGTCTTGAAACTTGGCATATGAATACTTGACAATGCATGTAGGCATGTGGGGACTTGTTTGGACCATTGGAAAACTTCAATTTCTTTGCCAGAACCAAAACCCTAATTTTGACTGTATTAGGAGGCAATTGGACTGTGCAACCCTTGAGAGATTTTGAACCTTGATCTTGGCAAATCTTGAAGAATATGGGAGGGAAAATTTTGGGGTACAACACCAGCCTACTTCATTTATTCGAATCTGCCTTCTTTTCCAGCTTCAAAGTCCCATTCAAGCCAACTTTCCCTAGTAGAACCTTGCTCTCCTTAATGGTTCTGAGTCGAATTGTGCCAGCTTTAATACTAGGGCTCCTTCGATTGAACCACCCTTTGCTTCGATCTCCTGTCCTTTTGAAGAAAATTCCCTATTAGGCAACTTCGACCAGCTCTTGGCCTTGTGATGAGTCTAAGTTCTGATTTGAAGTATTCAGAACTTCCTTCATCAGAGCATCTTAGATTAAGGCAAACTCTATACTGAAATGCCACTCGAAGGTCATTTCATTCAGATATTCCGATTGAGGGAAACTCTGAAGTTCCAGTCGAATGACCTTTTGGAATGCTAATCAAAGGGCCTTTGTCCATACCAATCAAAGGACCTTTATTAAAATGCCTATCGAAGGCCACTATTACAATGCCAATCGAAAGATACTTGTTAAACTACCAATCGAATGCCACTGCTACAATTCCAATTGAAAGATACTTGTTAAACTGCCAATCGAAGGACACTGTTACAATGCCAGTCGAAAGGTACATGTTAAACTGCCAATCGGAGAGCCTTGTTAACAGGCCAATCGAAGGACCTTTGTCCATGCCAATCGAAGGGCGCTATGTAGATACCCATTGAAAGGCATTTTGGAGATTCCAATCGAAGGAAATTTAGAAACATCACTCACCAATTTTCCTTTTATTTAGGCAAAGGTTTGTGACCAACCATGTAGGGGGAAATCTTGGGAAACATGAGAGGGAAAATTTTGGGGTACAACAACCTTCATCACCAATTATCATTTCTGATTCTCCTTCTCCCTCTCCTATTAAACCTCCAGAAGATCACCTAAGAACTATAATAAACTTAGAAGAGTTGGATCACCTTGCCTCTAACTCTCACAAAATTTCTATCCCAAAACCAAAACCAACTATAACCAAGGCAAATGTTGGTAGAAATTTACTGATTTTTGAAACAGAGATAATTGAATGGGTTAACTCTTTGGAGCGAGCATGCTTAGAAAATATGAATCATGCTGCTTATGATTCTCACTGGAACCAGTTTAAAAAATGGTTCAATTATGAATCCCAGAAACTCAAGGAGTTAAGCTATGAAATGGCCCAACAGAACTTCTGTGATCAACTGAATGTTTTCAAGGATCAAGTTCTGAGTCACTGGGAAAAGAAACTTATTCTTCAGCTGGAAAATTCTCCCTAGAAAGAGTACCAGCCTTCAGAAGTTGATGAACCATGCTCGGATAAGCTTCCTCTGGATATTTTTCAAGACAAAGGCAAAGAGACTGTAGAAGCAACTGAGTCAGAAATTGCTATAGATTGTTCTGAGAAGCTTGCACCGTCTATGGATATACCTTCCTCATCTCTGGTTATGCAAACTCTGGAAGAGTTAAAGAAAGAAAATGTAGTGATCAAGGAGAGATTAGACAAGCAAGATGACACATGCAAATAAATCAAAGGAATGCTGGGAAAATAAGAGGAATCGAACACTCAGATTAAGAGCTTGCTGGAAGCGTTGTTCACACGACTTCCCCCACCTCAATCTTAGTTTTTAAAACTTGTTTTCTTTAATGTATTCATTTTTCTTGTTTTGTTTGCCTCTGAACATGTAATTGCAATCAAGTTTAATATAACTCATCTTTTGACTATGAAAATTAGTGTTTATATTGCTTTTTGATTCTTGACAAAAAGGGGGAGAACGTAAGATATTTCTAATAACAGTATAGCGAGACACAGTCTCAAACATTTTGAATATCATAAATTCTCTTTTTTTATGAAAGCAAAACAGTAACAAAACTCAGCTGAAGACAGAAGTAGATGCATCCAAAGCTCTGATCAGAATGAACTTCAAGGAAGTAATTCATCTCTATATGAGTACTCAGCTCAGGGGGAGACCCTATAATGCTTTATGTGCTGTTTATTTTGATTGAAATATCCTAGTTTTTGTCATCATCAAAAAGGGGGAGATTGTTATAACATAGTTTAATTCTACAACCCTTGTAACAGTTTTGATGATAAAAAACACAAAGAACAACTATGCACTCTAAAATTATATTCTGTTTTGTAGAGGTTATGATGGGATAAGATCAGAAGATAGGCTACAAAATTGTTCCTGTTGTGAATGTGGACAATTCTCAAAAATCTCTAATGAAAGAAGATCAGTAGTTGTGCTAAAAGAAAGATGTTTTAACTCTGATTACACAACTCTGGGAAAGTAAGTCTAACAAAAACAGGATCTTATTGCTCTAACATTTAAAAATTCTGAAGCAAGCAGCAAGGGATACTTTAATGTTCTGAAGCGTTACAAATCAAATATTTCCATTTCAAGAGTAACGACTGGAAGGGAGCAAGGATATTTATTTTTGGAAAGCACCTTAACTATTATTAATCAAGTTTCCAAATGATCATCCATGTTGCGCCTTTTTAAACAAGACTTTAGGATAAATTGTTTACAATTTCATAACACTCATAAACGCTGCAATCTTTTCTAATCCTCATACATACAATACTTTCAACTGTGTAAAACATCACAATATTGTGATACTGTTTTGTATGAAAACAATATTATACATTGTCTTATTATTATATTATTTGTGCATTTCCTTGAGAAAAACCGGTTTGTGGTTATACTCAAGAAGACTTTCGTAGTAGTTAAAGTAAACTTGTAAGATTGATTAGTGGATTAAGACCTGTTTAGAGAGAGGAAAAATTACCTTGACGGGTGGACTGGAGTAGTTTGAGTTCAAATGAACCAGGATAAAAATCAATGTGTTCTTTCCATTGAATTTTAAGATTCCAATTCACCCCCCCCCCCTTCTTGTGTTTTTCAATTCTTCATCCTTCTCTAAATTCACGAGGCTTGACCTTCTTATCAAAAGCTTTCTTCATTATTTTCAGATATAATTGGCCATGGCACAGGGCTGTCATTCTCTTTTCTTCAATTAAATTCTACTGGTTGAACCTATTCTGGACCCATTCAGCCTCTGACAACTTAGTTTCCCTTTTAACACGCAAAGAGGGAATCTCAAGCTTAATGTGGAGTACTGCTTCTATACCATATAAAAGAGAAAACAAGGTTGCTCTTGTCGAAGTGCAGACATATGTAAGATACCCATGCAAAGCAAAAGGAAGTAACTCATGCCAATCTTTATAGGTAACAACCATCTTTTGGATGATTTTTTTAATATTTTTATTAGCAGCTTCAACAACCCAATTCATCTTAGGCCTTTAAGGAGACAAATTATGATAGACAATTTTGAATTCTTCACAAAGTTCTTTCATCATATTGTTATTTAGATTTGAGCCATTGTTAGTAATAATCCTGTTTGGCACACCATACCGACATATAAGATTGTTCTTGATAAAGCGCACTACCACCTGCTTGGTGACATTAGAATAAGAAGTTTCTTCCACCAATTTAGTGAAGTAGCCAATTGCCACCAAAATGAATTAATGTCCATTTGATGCCTTGGGTTCAATAATTCCAATCATATCAATACCCCACATAGAAAAAGGCCATGGGGAAGAAATAACATTGAGCAGCGCTGGAGGCACATGAATCTTGTCAGCATAGCTTTGGCATTTATGGAACTTCTTTGAAAGTTTGTAACAGTCAGATTCCATTGTCAGCCAATAGTAACCCGCCCTAAGCATCTTTTTTGCCATTTAATGTCCAATGGCATAAGTACCAAAGGAACCTTCATGGATTTCATGCATCAACATATCTGCTTCGTGTCTATCCATGCATCTGAGCAAGACCATGTGGTAATTTCTTTTGTATAAAACATCTTCATTGAGAAAAAAAACTACCTGCCAACCTTCTCAATGTCTTTGTATCTTTATTCGGCGTCCCGAGCGGGTACTCTCGAGTCTGAGGAAGTGCTTGATATCATATTACCAAGGTTTTTTAACTAACATACCATTTGTAGTAAACACATGAGCGGGTATGTCAAGACGTCAAATAGTGATCTGAGGTACATCGTTCCAAGTATTCACTTGATACATGGAAGCAAAGGTGTCTAAGGCATCTTCCATCTAATTCCCATCTCTGGGAATATGATGAAATTTGACTTTATTAAAGAAAGGTAATAATCTTCTAGCATAATCGTTGTAGGGAATCAAGCCAGCGCGAGGAGTATCCTATTCTTCTTTAATCTTATTTATTACCAAAGCTGAATCACCATATACATCCAGACTTTTGATTATGAGATCTATAGACTCTTTAAGACCCATGATACATGCTTTATATTCTTCCATGTTATTGGTGCAATCAAAAGTAGACCTTACAGTAAAAGGAATATGTGATCCATGGGGAGTGATAATCACAACACCAATTTCCTTCCTATAAGCATTTACAGTTCCATCAAACACCATACCCCATCAGGATTCAGGATCAGGACCTTCCTCCGGAAAAGGCTCATCACAATATTTTACTTCAAAATACATTACATCCTCATCCGAGAAATCATATTTAACAGGATAATAATCATTAACTAGTTGGTGAGTAAGATAATCTACCAACACACTGCTTTTTATAGCCTTCTGAGTTCGGTATTCAATATTATATTCAGACAATAGCATCTGCCAACAGGAAATTCTTCCAGTAAGAGCAGGCTTTTCAAAAATATAATTAATTGGATCCATTTTGGAAACCAACTAGTATGATTCAACATATATTGCCACAATCGCTTTGCTGCCCAGGCCAAAGCACAACATGTTTTTTCTAGTATAGAATATCGTGACTCATAATCTGTAAACTTCTTACTGAGATACAACCCATAGAATTATCTAACACAGTTAGATACATAATAATTGGTCTTCCTTCAACCGGAGGGAGCAAGATAGGAGGTTCAAGAAAATACTCTTTAATGCTTTCAAATTCCCTTTGGCAATCGTCCGTCCACACACAACCTTGATCTTTCTTTAACAACTTGAAGATTGCTTCACATGTTGCAGTCATATGGGAAATAAATCTGAAAATGTAATTCAAACATCGAAGGAAACCTTTAACTTGCTTTTCAGTTCTTGTTACAAGTGTTTCTTTAATTTCCTTAACTTTATCAGGATCAACTTCAATTCCTTTTTGGCTGACAATGAAACCTAGCAATTTTCCTGAACGAACACAAAAGTACATTTATTTGGATTTAAGTAGAGATGATACTTTCTCGAATGCAGAAACAATCTCAACAAACCTTCTATATGTTCTTCCTCGGTCCGGGATTTGGCAATCATATCATCAATATATATCTCAATTTATTTGTGCACCAGATCATGGAATAGGGTTGTCATGGCCCTCTGGTATGTTGCACCAACGTTCTTCAAACCGAAGGGCATCACTTTGTAACAGAATGTTCCCCAGGGTGTGATAAATGTTGTTTTTTCCATGCCCTTAGGAGCCATTCTGATTTGATTGTATCCAGAAAATTCATCCATGAACGAAAATACTTTTAATTTTGGTGTACTATCAACCAATACATCGATATGCAACAATGGAAAGTCATCTTTTGGACTAGCTTTGTTTAAATCTATATAATCAACACACATGCGGACTTTTTCGTCTTTTTTTGGTATTGGAACAATATTGGAAATCCACCAAGGATACACTGATGTCACAAGAAAACTGACATCAATCTGTTTTAAAACCTCTTCTTTAATCTTTACTTCCATGTCAGGATGAGTTCTTCGTAGCTTCTGCTTGATTGGCAGGCATTTTGGCTTTAGCAGCAAAAAGTGCTCCACAATATCGGTATCTAGACCAGGCATATCTCGATAAGACTAGGCGAAGATATTGTCATATTCTTTCAACAATTCAATCAATTTTCTCTTCACACCAAGATGGAGTAGGTCCCCAATCTTGACTTCCTTTGGATCTTCCTCTGAACCCAAGTTAATTGTCTCCAACGGCTCTTTATATTGCTGAATGTCATTTTCCTCATGCTCAAGCAACTGTGAAACCTCTTCCGGGATTTCGTCATACTCTTCTTCCTCAGCCACATACACATGATATTAAAAGTTAGGAGAGGGTGCAGGGTCATTTCATTCAACGGGTTTTTTAATTAATCTGCACATGTGATTTATGATTGATTTTAAAAACTGACACATGTAACAAGTGATTGTGCAAGTTTATTTATAGTTATCATTTTTTTAAAGGGTTTTTTTATTACAATTTTCTCAGAAAAAGAAAAAGATAAAAGACATAATTTTTTAATCAAAAATAACTTTTATTAATTATTTCAAAAATCAAAACAACATATATGCCCATACAACATCATTACTTCCACCTTGGGCAGAGTGAAAGATTTTAGAAAAGACTAAAAAACAAATTACTTTGAAATGTGCATGCAAGAAGGAACATCAACAGTGATCCAGTTTTGGACTCTGACTCTGTGTGTCACAAAGTTTGGCATCTCTTGCTCTGATTTATCTTCAAGAAAGCATTGATCTTTGGAGTAGTTGGATGAAGATACCCATCACTGTGAAAGATATCCTGATAATTACTTAAAGCAGACTTTAGCTTCACAACTTTCTTCTTTATGGAGAAACCCAAGCCGATCCTACTTTTGTTCACATGGGGATCAATAATCTGCCCCACACTTTTCTAGGGCCTTTCTTAACTACCTGTTGTGCATCGCTAAATGAGGAAATATAATCTCCATTCTTCCTTATATTATCAATAAATAAATCTTGGAACTGAGTTCCAAAAGCAGCTTCGTCATCTTCCATAATGTTGAAAGAGGACAAATGAGATATTAACAGAGCCTGCTCCCAGTTCAAAATGACCACCTTTCCTTCACGAACAAATTGCAGCTTCTGGTTCAAGGATGAAGTAACGACTCCAGCTTCATGGATACATGGTCATCCCAACAGAAAACTATAAGCGGGAACAATATCCATAACCTAGAAAGTGATTTGGAATAAGTGCAGTCCTATGTGAATAGGAAAATCTACCTCTCCGATGATATACTTCCTCGAACCATCAAATGCTTTCACTATGATTCCACTTGGACGCATGGGAGCCCCCTGGTACTTAATCCTCATGAGTGTACTTCTTGGTATGACATTCAAAGCAAACCCATTATCAATCAGCATGTTGAACAAAGAGTCATTCTTACAATTCATAGAAATACAGAGAGCCACGTTATGGTTTCTTCCTTCATCATGAAGCTCTTCATTACCAAAGCTCAGATTATTACATGATGTAATATTCCACACAACACTGATGAACTGATCCAGAGACATGTCACTCACAACAAAATCTTGATCCAACACTCTCATCAAAGATTCTCAATGAGAAGAAGAGTTCATTATCAAGGCTAGAATTGAAATTTTAAATGGAGTTTACAACAATTGATCTACAATCTTTTAGTCACTCATCTTGATAATTTTCAACAAGTCATCCACGTATTTTTCCAAAACAGCGCCACTAGATTCTCCCACCACTTTCTTAGTTTCATCATTCTCAAATATCTTCTTTCAAGAATCAACATCTCTTTGAAAAGTAGGGGCAAAAACTCGACCACTCCGAGTTACCCGACTGACTTCATCAATATTCTTGACGTGAAATAAAGGTTGGATAGGGATTTCCATACCATTTTCAGGATAGTTCCATTGTATTTATAAGGCACAACTTTATCTGATTTATATGGAATAAGACCGGGTAGACAAATAACTACTGGAGCAACAACAAGCTTGCTATGATACTCAATCTCTATAGGAGCGGGAACACCAAAACACGGCACAATGACATTCACTCTAGCTTCCTTTGGAGACTTGGAATCCTGGTCTGACAAAGCATCCTCACTTACCAACTCTAACTAATCAGAAGGAAAGAACTCATCAATAGAAATGTATTCATTATCAGACATGTCCTTAGTAGAGTTATCTTCAATCATATTAACTCAATTGTAATCATCTCTATTACCTGTTACTTTGATAGTACCATTATCTAGCAATAATTGAACACCTCTTCTTACAAAGGAACAACCACAGGAATCCCTACAGCAAACTGGACAAGATCCATAATGATGTGCCTCTTGATCCTCCATGTGACAAAACGTAGCATACAACTGCACCAGATCGTCATTCATATAATTCACATCAAAAATCAGAAATTCACCGAGACATCCATAAACCATATTCACTTCTTCTTCATACTTAACCCTTCGCTTGATTATATGGATAAGACCTTCATCCATAATCTCTTGAATATCAGCTCTCACTTTATCACATCCATGGATATCTACACTACAAATATTACAACCAACATGGTCATGTGTATAAAAGCTGAATTCACAGAGATCAACATGCATCTTAACCAAAATCTCCTCTCACCAAGTTAATATAGAAAATCTGAAAGTCTCCAGGACAACCAGCAATCATATTCACTATGCTTCCGCCACCATGCTTGGGTAATGGATTATATTTTACGTTAGGACCAACATCTTTAAAAGATAAAAGACCATATCTCACCATCTTCTGCACTTCATACTTCAAAGGATAATAATTTTCGTGTTATTCCCTGGGGCTCCTTGATGAAAAGCAGAAGTCTGATCCACCTTACAATACCATGGTAAAGGTGAAGGTATAATAGGGGGAGGCCTAGTCTGCACCAATTTCTTTTGAATCAAAACATCTCTCTATAAATCATTGGAATTGAGTCAAAAGCTTCTCTCTTCTGACCTTTCCCTTGATTTCCTTAAGGAGGTGGTCTTTGATAGGTGACAGTAGTCGGAGCTGTATTTACAAATAGATTCACGAAAGAAATTTGTTATTGGTATTGATGACGCCTTCTGGGTAGTCTAAACTTTCTTTCCTCAATGAAAACATTTGTTTCACTCTCTTTCTTCCTAGAAAATTTATATGATGATTTCTTCGTTCCTTCATCTTTCGTTAAGCGTCCTTCCCTGATTGCTTCTTCTAGACGAACACCCATGCTTACCATCTTAGTGAAATCACTTGGTGCACTAGAAACCATTCTTTCATAGTAAAATGATCCCAGGTTTTTGAGAAAGACCTTGTTCATTTCTTGCTCTCCCATCGGGGGTACCACTTTAGCAGCAATCTCGAGCCAACATTGTGCATATTCTTTAAATGACTCTTTATCCTTATGAGTCATCACCATCAGTTGGTCACAGTTAGGTGCCATAAACATGTTGTCCTTGTACTGCTGGATAAAAACTTCTCCCAAATCATTGAAGGTACGAATACTACTACTATCCAAACCCATATACCACTTCAATGAGCATCGATTAAGCTATCCTGGAAGAAATGGATAAGTAAACACCGATCATCAATATGAGTGGACATCTTTCTGATATACATCACTAGGTGGTCACGAGGACAAGAGTTTCCCTTGTATCTCTCAAATTCTGGAACCTTGAACTTTGCTGGTACTTTTACGTTAGGAACTAAACAAATTTCATTGACGTTCTGCCCGAATAATTCTTTTCCTTAAAGAGCTTTCATTTCCTTCTGCATCTCATTAAATTGGTCCGGAAAGTTGTCCAGTCGATCATAGAAACCCGCACTTTTACTTTGTGGAGGAATAGGATGATAAACTTCATCATTAATAATCGGCACAAGATTCACCGAAGGTGGCACATCATAATGAATCTCATTTCTTGCAATAGGAGCAGAATGAACCACATGAGGCGTAATAACAACACTTGCTTGATCAAATGGAGAAACTTGAGAATCTAGATTATAACCTTCTGGCATAAAATTTGCAGGCATTCCCTACGGTTAACCTTGAGGCATACGGTTATGAGCAGCAGTAATGGGAGTAACAGAAATGGGGATTGATTGAACTTCTGAAATAACAACCGTTTGTTGTTGCTGAGCAACCTGAGGAGATGGGGAGTAAGTTGTGGCTGATTCTGGGTAGCCACCAATCATTCCATCAAAGTAGTCAGATTAGCCATACCGGCCTTCAAAGTAGTAACTTCTTCACATAGCTCACGATTATCTTGTTCAAGATTCTCCATTTTCTTCTTGAAATTAGCCCGAGTATTGTATCGATGAGACAACTTACTAACTGAACGAAGTCAAAGAAACATAGTAAGATACCTGGGTGTGAACAGAAATACAAGCATATATGCATGATATGCAATGCATATGATTTATTTATCATTATTTTTATTTTAAGTAACTCAAAGAATTATAGGCAATTGCAAATATTAAAGTACTAACACATACTAAAAATTTGATTATAATAACTTCATAATGGATTACAACTTTCGGTATAAATTTCAATGATCCTAAGGAGCTAGAGCTGATGAAGATCTCTCCACGCACTGACGTTTTCCCGTAATTCTTACAATCTGAGCCTTCAACTGCTTGTTCTCTTTTGGATACCCGTTGGTGACTTCTTTCCAACCACAAGAGTCAGGAAGTTAGCCACTAGGTCTTGGATGGGCTCTAGAGGAAAATAAATCCTCTTGCTTATACATAATCTCCACAACTCGACTCTCATGAATCTCGATCAAGTCATCTTTCTCTTTCAATTCGGTTGATTAGGATATCTCTAAAGTATGATACTTTTTCTTCCATACTTATTTCTCTTGTTGCGTCCTAACCAGGGGAAGCTGAAGTTCTTCTACATCATCTAAAAGAGGAGGAATAATTATCACAAACATATTAGATATAGATTCTTCACGAGAGTAAGGCATCTTCAACTGAATTTCACTTGTTTGTACCCAATGGAGATATGGTTCTAAAGAAATAACTCCTCTTGGTTCCAAATCTTTTCTACTCTTTTTTATGAATATGGCGCCAAGCCTTCTCAATCTCTTTCTTAGCCTCCTTTTGATCTTCTCCTTCTTTGAGAAATAAACCACTAAAATGAATACTATTTGGTTTATCTCTCATCGCATATCCAAGTTGACGGTGCGCAAGAACAGGATTGGAGTTAATTCCTCCCTTTGTACCATGATAGTAAGCTTGATGATACCAAACAATGTCAGAATGAGTGAGATCCATAATCTTCGGTGCCCAACGAGGTTCCTTCTTGATATCCCAGAAAGTAACATACTGAGGTAATTGAGAAATAAACTACTGATATAATAAGAGCGTGTAACAAATGATCATCCGTTCCTAATAGAAATTCCGAAGATGGATAGAATAATAAGTGTCCCCTAGTAGCGTAGGAACCATATTCCCAATCATAAAGATCCTAATGGCATTAACATGCACAAACTTATCGACATTAGGAAACAAGAACAAACCATAGGCGAGAAAAGCAAAGATAGCCTCAAAAGCAATCGTACTCTTCATCTTGGTGAAGTGACGAGCTTTCACCAATAGAAACTGAGCAGGTAAACCCCTAATTCCTCCATTAATAGTCATATAAGCATTAATCTCAGACTTCTTCAAATGGGTCATAGTAGCAATCTCATGAGATTTAGGTTCTTCCTCTAATTCGGTGAAATGAACACAATCAGTAATAGGTAAACCAAATAGGTAAGAATACTCCTCCAATGTAAGAATCTACTAATAAACACGAAAAGTAAAAAACCAGCACAATGGATCATAGAGCTAGACCAATGTAGAAAGGATATTGTGATACGGTGGCAGAACCAGACTGTTTAAATGCTGGTTTGTGTTTTGCGTTTGTGTTCGCAAAATGTCGCGGTAAGAAAGAGTTGCCACCGACTTTTATTTTATCCAACTGGAAAGGAAAAAAGCACAGAAAAATTCCTTTTTTCGAGATTTTGAGTACGGGGGGTAGATTATAGAAAGGGAAGGTATTAGCACCCTTTCTATCCGTAGTTTTCTACGGGCTCTTAGGTACCTTCTTATCATTTTCAAAATTACTTGTGTGTGTTTGATTTGAAATTTGTTTTTGTTTTACTTCGATTTAACCCTTGCTTCTGTCTTCAAGAGTGTTACGAAGTTGTTTTGAAAACTTTGTTTGAAAAAGTGTTTGGTGTGAAAAAGTTTGTTTTGAGCAAGTACCTACTAGCATCTACCTACTCGAAAAAAGAATGTTTTTGTTCTTATTTCCTTTGGACAGTGCTATCCCACTATTAATGAGTAGGTAGCACCGTCGTTGGAGTTTTAAGGGTCAATTCGAAAGGGACGTACGATCACTAAAGCAATGTTAGGACGCCTTAGTGATAACCCTAATGTCTTAAGATCAATATTCAAGGCAACATATCTGAGGCAACCTTTCCGAGGCAACTTTTCCGAATGGGACTTTGATCTTTGTTTATACAAGAGAGCGACCACTAAAACACCCTATACTTAATGATCGTTTAACAAAGGCAACCGAAGTGAGTGTATACCCTAGGGGTGCGCATGTGCGAGTGATTCAATTTCAAATTATTATCTTTGCACATTTAGTGTTTGCTAACCGTTTTAAATTTAACATACATTCTTGTCATGCAACCCTAATATCATACATCTAACAATTAATATTTGCGAGAATTAAAGTGCGAGAAGTAAAGCTACGCTATTACAAGGCTTCAGGTATTAATTACATAGCCAAAAAACCCGCTAAAATGATAAATAAACGAAAAAAGGTCCTAATTAGTCTATTACATCCCATGAGCAATTACATCAATATTGTAAAATAAAATAAACACGCACGATGAATCGAGAACGAGAGGAAATTAGGGTTTTGACCCCGTCTAAACCTAATTAAAAGAAAAATCATTTTTTTGGTTGTTTTTGATTATTTTAAGAAAATAAAGTTTTAAATTAAATATGCATAAACCTAATTACTAATTAAATTAAATTAAGAAAAAGAATTACATTTGACCTATTTTGTTATTTTGGTTATTTTTAAGAAAAGAAAATAAGAATTAAATTAAAACAAAAAACCCTAATTGTTCTAATTGATTTTAATTTATTTACAAAGAATTAAAGTTACCTAATAAATTAAATAAACTAATTAAATTAATTTTTGATAAAAAATAACCTAAATCTAATTTGATGAAAAGTTATTTTTATGATTTTTTAATAAAAAAGAATTAATTTTGTGTTAGTAAAATAATTAAATAAATCAAATAAAAGAAAATATAAAAGAAAAGGAAAAGAATATTGGGCCTGTTTGTTAGCAATTTTCTGGGCCCAAAACAAACTGACCCACGTTTGACCTCCATGCTCCATGATTGCATGTTGACTGGGGCCTTTGGTAGACCCTCTCATGCCCAGCGTTGGATTTGAATTGCCTTAGATCCAGTGGATGCTAGCTGATGGCCTGTGGTAGGCGTCTTGGGAATCTGCACATGGAATCAAGTATAGAAAAAATGCATTGAAGAAACAAGGGGACCTGGGGATCAAACCCAGTTCCTATGGACTTTTCTCTCTCCCACTGACCAACAGAGCTGAACGCGCGTGTTGTACATAGAGAAACAAACAAATATTTTATTAAGAAACACAATTTTTGTAATTTCCTGCACGTGAAATTTCAAATAGTCAAATGATGTGGTGCCACACAGGTCATCTTCTTCCTCTCTCTGTTGGTAAAAGTTATGAACTTTTACCTACAGACAAAAGTCCGTAGCTACAAACCCTGCATATTTCAAAACCTCACACAGGCATGATAAATGAAATCTAATGATGTAGATCCAATCGTCCTGACCCTGTGATCATCATGGCACCCTTTTTATGGACCAATTTTGCTTGTATAGAAAAAACCCAAAACACACAAAGAAACCCTAACAATGGTGGATTCTGATATAGCCCATAAAAATGCAATTAATTGTCACCATGAGCTTGCAAACACGTTAAGGATTACAAATATGCTATTGAAATATGATAAAGATGCAAGAATAACAAGATTCGATCTTGGAAATAAGGGCAAACCGTGGGGGTCGTGGAACCGAATTCTGGGCACTAGAACGCTTGTTTCTGATTGGTATAGGTTCCTTGCACTCCCAGGAAGCAAATGAGATGGCTTGGGAGTCTTGAAAATGCTTGGAAGTATCAAGTCAGATCACCACTTTCTTTGAGTTTTTTCAAGTTTGGTTCTTCCTCTACACGCCTCAAAACCTTGTGCCTTTGATCTGCCTTTGTCCACTATATACCAAGGAACAAATTAGTGTTGCAAATGTGTTCTCAATCTTTGGCAATTATGGTCTTTGATCTTGATTTGATCTTCATGAAAATATTTCCAAAAATAGGCCAAAACCAATCTTTTTATGCACAACCATGCCTTACACGATTTGATTCACTTGCTAGCTGTATAAGGGACCTGAAACATGCATCAAATCTTAAGACTTAAATGCTTTTGATATTTCCATGATTTATTTTGATTTAAATTGATTTAATTAAAATAAAAAAAATCAAAATAAATGGTAAAAATAAAATAAAGGCAAGTGGGAAGAGTTAGGTATCGTGGACCATGTTACAAACTCAAAACAACTGCAAAAAGTTAGGCCCATTTGACAAACATTGCAATTTGAAGCACTTTTGACTTTTGGCAATTTTGCAAAAAAAGGTCAACTTCACCAATGCATAACTTCTTCAATTTTGACCCTTTGAAGGTGTTCTTGGACTTTTTATAAAGCTTGAGATGTCCTATAAACAACCCTTATTGGTTTCATCTCAATTGGATATTCCATGTTCATGTAAGAAGCTTTTACCCAAAAGGTGTTTTTGTTGACTTTTCAAAATGACCTATAATGTCCAAATTTATATCTTCTTGTGAGTGCATTGAACTTTGGAGATGAATATGAATTGTAGGGAGTTACATCCTCTTCAAAATGAGATTTGGATGGGTCATTTCTGATAAAGTATGAGAAAGTTATGCTTGGTCAAAGTTGAGTTGACTTTTCCTACAAAACCCTAATTTAGCAACTTTTGGGTTTTAATGAATTGCGAGCAATCCTTGAAGGATCATGATCAACCCTTGATCAAATGATGAATAATACTTCAAAATTAGGATGTTGAACAAAAATCTCGAAGTTTGACTGTATGTGGGCCACTGTTGACTTTTGCCCTAGCATAGTCGACTTTCAGGCCTTTGAGCAATTGACTGAGCAAACTTCCTCTGCAAGGCTTGAAACTTGAAATGGATGATCTTGAGAACATATTAGGACAATATGAGCATTTGGTACCCTTTGGACTCAAACATCTTGATGCAAAATGAAACCCTAATTTGAGGTAGACTGCCTTTAGGAGAGAGTTTGTCTAGTCAACTCTTGGACTTCCTTGGGCAATTTGAAGACCTTACTTGAAATTTATTGAGAAATATGGGAGGGTAAATTTTTGTGTACAACATATACCCTCTTTCATCTTAAGTTTCAAAAGAGGCACGACAACTCCATATTTCTTCCAAAAATTCGTAGAGCTTTAAATCTCAGGAATCAAACTCGTCAGCTCATATACCTTAAGATATATAAAAATTTATTTTTGAGTCGTTCTTCTTCCAAAATCCATGGTCAAAAGTACCTGAGATATTTGCAAAATTGAACTTTAAGTTTGTTGACTCAACTTTTTTAAAGAATGCTCACGGGTGCATGAATTCATGATGCAACAATCACACATAAAATCCCGAACATGGGGGGGGGGGTCATAGGTTCGACGTCACGAGCATGAATTCAAAGGTATTACCCACAAGGTATGGACTAATAGTTTATGATCTGTCAAACAAGGTTATGAAAGGTTACCAGAGTCTACATCCTTCCTTCGGATATTACCAACGTACCATTTAACTTCTCAAAAAAACTTGTCTGAGTGTAGCATTGTGTGGCAACACTTCCGGATTGCTCTATCATAGTTTCTGCATTACACCTAAAAGGCCAAGATGGGTTAAGGGTTCTATCGTTCTTATCTTCAGTAGGCTCCCAGGTCGAAAGCAACACGTCTTCTCGATTTCTCGTTAAATGAATACTATAGTCAAAGGGGCCTCCATTGAGTGGGGGATATCATGTATCCTTTTTTGGAATTCCTCCCTCAAAGGTAACATGACTACACCGCCCATCCTATTTTAAGTTTTCCAAGTCCGGGTAGAGGACTTAAAAGAAATCACGAAGTGCCCTGAAAACTAGGAAAACAAATACAATCATATATACAACATATAACATACAACAAATAATAATACATACATAAATAAACAAATATAGGCTCAACCCACTTAGAGATGGACCAACATTTGGTAAATCTGTCCCCAGTGAAGTCGCCATTTTTTCTATAGTGGTAGAAATGTTGAGACTAAGCCATTGGATTGACTTAACTCACACTGATTAAATAAAAAGCATCATCGTGCTTTATTGTTTGCAAAGAAATGGGAAAAGAGAGAATAATCAAAAAAAGAGGGGGAGAGAATCTTAGTACAGGGGTTGGTTATGCAAAGGGAAGGTATTAGCACCCTAAACATCTACGGTACTCCGCATGAACCTCTTTGAAAATTTATATATCTTTGTTATAAGTGTTGTATTTAAAAATAGACGGTGGAGGTGAGAAGAGAAGTATTTTTTTTATAATTTTCGCACCGCCGTGGTTGTGAACCTTTAGTGCCTACGTACCATCTTTTATGCAATAGGGGATCAGGGTACTCGTAGTTCACCATTAAACATTTTAATCAAGTGTCTTGGTTAATTTTAAGAGACGATACGTCATCTTCATATTTGAGTGGAAAACATATTACTACCCATGATTATCAGAAAGGAGAATTTGCGTCATCTCAAAATGGAGTATATAGCTTGGATTTTAAAATCAACAAAGCCTCACTCGACATCCAAGTGGAAAATATCTCGCTTCACTACATATCGTAGAAGCATAGTAGCTCACATCACTACAAGGATTGAAAAGAGTCTAATATTTTGAGAAAAAAGTTAAAAGTAAGAAGCCAGAGTGGAAAAAATGGCCTAAATGAAAATGCATAGACCTAAGTCCAAAATTATTATGAAAGTGTTTCAAGAAAAGATAATAAACCTCTTAAGAATACCAAGCTTTAGATGTATTAAGTCTTCACAAAAATTGGGTAGAGTAACTGCTATATACAGAGGAATTCTCAATCACAGACAAAGCACATAATAAGAATAACCTACACACAAGGAAAAACAACCCAATTTATTGGGGTAAACCCCAAGAACTCCGGACAAATTGACAAATAAAGTCACAAGATCCCAAGGGTATCAAGGCTTATAATCCTAAGTCTAAGAGGTCCACAACCCCATAATGCCAACGATAGTAACCAAGTAGTCCATGTAACCTTAAGGTTTTTTATTGTTCAAGTTGATTATTAAGTGTCTTCAAAAAGAAAATGAAAAGCTTAAGTGAGAAAAAATCAAAATGACATAAGATAAATGCTTAAGTGAGCAAAGATAACAAAATATCATGAAATGTAAATGCTAAAATAAATGTTACATGAAAGTGAAGGCATAAAGTAAAAAGGATAAAGTAAAAGTCAATTGTTAGTGAGTTAGAAATTGTAGATTAGTTGAATGACCATCTTGAAACTTGCATTTGAGAACTCATTAGAAGATTGATAAAATCAAAGCTTCTCAACAACAAGTTTCATTAGCTTTTTGTCAAGTATATCATTCATTTCAAGTTCTCAAAGCAACAACATATGATCAACAATGTTTAAATGATTCACTTAGACCAAAGTTTATGATGATTAATTAGAGGATTGATAAGACCAAAGCCTCCTAACAATGAACCTCAAGGTTATTGAGTCAAATGTTTCAGATTAAACATACTTGGGCTTACAAACATGGGTTTGGACCACAAATGGTCATTTCTTGAATCGGGACAAAATTTAGCGTTATTAAGCAATCGTAACTGGACTTATGTAGATATCACACCTATTTTAAGGTTGGTCAATAGCAATCTATGTACCATATGTTTAGAGAAATGATATGTAGGTCATTCTCCAACAACATGTAGCACAAGTAAGAAAGGGATAAGATGAAGAGGGACGAGATTTATTAGATGAAATTAGGGTTTCAAATATCATCAGCATCATTCATCCATTTTGGTGGATTTGGTTTTTTTAACCTATCAACACCCAAGATCGAATGAGGTTGAGGAATTTGTCACCAAATGAAATCCAATTCAGGACCAAATAAAAATAATAAAATAATGTTTAATAAAACAATATTTAAATTGTTAATAAAAGGAAAATAATTGGTAAAATACACAAAGTATTTTAAAATACCAAATAAAAATCTTAAAAAATAGTCAAAGGTCAAACACGAGTCAATAATAGTTGACAAATAATTTTCATAGTTTTTTAAAGTGAAAAACTATTTTTAAGTTTTAAATAAATAAATAAATAAACCACAATTTGTAAAAAATAGTAAAATTAGAAATAAAAATAAAATACAATCACCAATATTTGTCAAGAGGTCATTGGATCCTTCCATAATTTTTCAGAATTTAAAAAGACTAGAAAGTATTTTTAAAACAATTAAAATGATGAAAATAATACAAAAATTATGAAAAATATCTAACATCAAAATAAAAATATGAGAAAATATTCACAAAGTCAAAAATAATTCAAAGTATTTTTGTATTTTTTTAAAATAATTTTTGGATGAAAAATAAAAGAGTTGTGAATTTTTAAAGATAAAATGGATTTAAAAAATAGTTTTGTAAAATAAAATAAATCAGAAAAAACCACACGAGTTGGATCTAACTCACTTATACATCCTGACAGATCTAAATAATCTCAGGTGAGGGAGTATCATGAATCCAAGTCAATGTGCACGTATGTAACACAAAAAAGTCCAATCAATAAAAAATAAAACAAATGGCTGAGTATCATTAGTTGAAGAATGATACGTAAGTCGTCTTCAACCTTCATCCTCCTGAAAATAGAGCAAAACTGAAATCCTTCAATCTATAAATCTACGCGTTCACAGTTGTGCCATCAGATGCATAGTTGATTTGAAAAAAATGTAGTCGATTTGAAAAAATCCAGAGAGTTTTTGAAAATTTTGAAATAAAAAACATAAGCATAAAATGCATTGATTCACCAAAATTGGATTGATAGCCAGCATCAGTGAACATAATAAATCATTCCAGTAATTTGAGTTAGATGATTTGGTGCCTTAAACTACCTGAGAATTAGAGGTCACAATGAAAGGTTTTATGGATCATGAGTCCAAACTCATGGTTGGACATGAAAAGTGATGTACAATTTTGACCTAAAAAGCTTCCTTACCATGGTCGCTTTTCCTCACCATAACTTCATGCTTAAGCATTAGAAATTTTTACTCTTGGTGTCAATGGAAAGATGGAATCATCCTCTACAACTCTGATGTTGAACATTTTAAGAGAATCACTTTGCATTATGGAGAAAACTATACACAAAAATTGCAATTTGAAGCTAAGAAACACTTAGAAACATTTCTAAGTGTTTGGCCATTTGAAATAAGTTGAGACCTCAAATTTCACCATTGATTTCATGCACTTCTTGAAAGCTTTTTAACCTAAAACTTTTCATAATCTTGTAGTATCAAGAACTATCTTTGATTTCCGCCTTCAAGTGTTCAAAATGAATGCTTGAGGAAAAAGTTATAACCTTGTAAAGTCACCCTCATGAACATGAAATTTTCATACTTCCAAAATTTTCAAAATCTTAATTTTTGCAATTTTGATCCCTTTCTTGATTTTCTTTATTTAACTTGATAAAATTCATCCATATTCCATATTTTAATGAAATTTTAATTGAGAAGTCCATGGTTGACTAAAAATCTCAAAAGTTAAACTTTGACTTTGAGCAATTGTTGACTTTTAACAATTGATCATAATACTTCCACCATTAATTGATCAAACTTATTGGACTAAATGAGGCATATGAATACACCAAAAAGAATTATTTGAGACCCTTAAATCATGTTTCAAGCCATGAGATCATGTTTTATGTAAAAAGTCAACCTTCAATCAATTTTGACCAAAACCCTAATTTGGGGATCCTGATGAAATGGAATTGATGCAATCTTGAACTTGATCCTTGATGGGGGGGGGGGGAATCTTGAAAACTTTGAATGAATATAGATAGAGCTTTATGTATTTAGGAATCCACAAAAGCCTAACTAATCAACAACTTGAAGTCCTTGATCCAACAAACCTAACTTGTACATGAAACTAAACAAAAAGACATATATTTGCATTTTAAAAGAGGTTAGTGATGCATAAAATGTAAGATGAACATAAAAAGGTGTTTTATTATATTTTCATAGGAAAAATTTAATGATGTGAGAGTGAGGAATCAACCCCATTTTGTGAACTTGATGCTATGTAGTGACGCAGATAGAGGCGGGATCATAGGGGTAAAAATTAGGGTATGACACAAGCACACCGGTGTGAGGCTGTGAAGCAACTATAAAAATATAAATAATTTAGTAACCATCAAGATTTATTTATTATAAGACAAAATGGAAAATATCAAATAAAATCCGTGAAAGAAAATATATGGTCATCGCGACCAAGAGAGGGTTCGGGAGTCGGTTATGTACGGGGAAGGTATCAACACCCCTCACTTCCATCGTACTCGATGGGAACCATTCAGTTAGTGTGTGCTTGAGTTTTAGCATGATAATTTTAAATTCTTATAATTATTTAAGAAAAGAGAAAAGAATGAAGAAATGTTTTTGTTTTTTAGTTTATTATGCTCGCCAAGACATCACTTCTTGTGCCTACGTAACCTCATGGTGCAATAAGGACATCAGAGCTTCGTAGTTCGAGTTAAACTAAAAATGTTTGTTTGCTGGTTGATTTTATTTATTATTATAGGATCTTAATCGTACATGGACAATTAGACTCACTAAATGGTTCGCATGCGAGTGAAAGATTGAAAAAAGGAATTGCATGTGGGCAAGGTTTGATGAGTTTGGATTGTTTTTAACTTTTGTGAAAGAAGTCGTGAAAGGTGGTTGATTAATTTGAAAAGACTTGGTATTGGAAAAAGGTTTATTAGTCTTTTATTTTTATTATGAAAAGGACTTGCTTTATTTATGAAAGTGGTGAACGAAGGAGGTTGATGTCAATGTAAAGGCAATCGACTTACGAGGGTTGAAAAATGGCTCGATGTTGGATCGAGTTTTTACTAATTAACAAAAGCAAAATAAACATACATGGTAAATACCGACATCCCAAACGAAACCCTAAATCCCCATCCAGTATTTTCTATCGGTTACATCGAGAATTACAAGGATAAGCGGAAAAGTAAATTACAAATAAGGAAATATGGATATATTTGTAATAATAGTGGATAATTAAAGGAAAATGCAAAAAATAAAGTAAATGATGTATAAAATAAATAATACAAAAGAAGGGGATGAATTATTAATAAATAAGTATAAATAAATGACATGAGAGAAATAATAAAATGAGAATGATGCATTATCAACACAAGGTATGAAGTAAAGCACTAATGCTTAAAAAGAAAGTAATAAAAAGAAGTACTACTTAATTAATTATAAGAATTAAAAATTAAAATTAAAATACTTTTGGGCTTTTTAATATGTGAGAAATTGAAAATTAATAGGTGCATGAAACAAAATAAAATCTAAATCAAAAAATAAAATAAGTAGACAAAATAAGCATAACAATAGAAAGAAACAAAATAAATAAAAGTAAATGGGGTGTCTAATACAGTGGGAGAACTTACTTGTTTTCCATTTTATCGCAAATGTGCGGATAGCAAGAGTTTCCACTGACTTTTCTTTTATCCAATAAGGAAAGGGTGAAAAGAACAGGAAAGACCTTAAATATTTTGAGTTTGGGGGGTAGATTATGAAAAGGAAAGGTGTTAGAACCCTCTTCATTTGTAGTTATCTACGGGCTCTTAATCGCTTAGATCAATTTTTGTAATTGCTCTGTATTGTGTGTGATTTGAAAATATTTTAAAAAGTTTCCAATTGGAAGGAGAAACTTTGTAATTATTCTCGTATTTGTCCTCTAGAAATCGTACAAAGTGTGTTTGAAAATATTTTGAAAGTGTTTGTGAGAAATGTTTTATTTTAAAAATATTTGTGAGCAAGCGATTAATAGCATTCTACCTAATCAAGGTCGTTCTTGTATTTTCCTCCTCCTTTACATAGTGCTATCCTACCATTAGTTAGTAGGAAGCCCTATCATTGGATGTGAAGGGACAGTCGTGGGTCATCGTACAATCATCAAAGGAAACTCGTAACGACTCTTTAGCAATTATTGTCAAGCGACTAAATCATTTACCGAAGGTAATGTCGAAGGGTCATTGAGGGAATATGATATTTGTATTGAGGGAATTTCCTAAAGCGTCCCCACGTTCGAGGGACATGACTGTTTTGTAATCTGAAGGTAACAAGGGAGGTTACCCTAGAGGTGTAAGTGTGAAATTGATTTGTGTTCATTTATTTTAGTATTTTGCGTTAGGGTTAGCTATCGATTATTTTTTTAGTCTTTCCATACAAACCTAATTACTAAGCAATAATATAGCAAGTATAAAGAAAACTATAAAGGTACGCAAAGTAAAAGTGAAAAGTAAACCCTAGACTATTACATCGCTTTGGGAGAGGTACATAAGTAAGAAAATGCGAGAAAGTAAACCCTAATTACTATTACATCCTGGGAAACAGTTACAATAACGGGGAAAATGCGAGAATGATAAACTACGCAGAAAATGTAAGAATGAGAAGAAGGAAAACGAAAGTGTTTTTGGTGATTTTTGATAAAAAAAGGTTTTTGATGATTAACCCTAAAAACCTATGTAATTTTAAAAAATAAAGAAATTGATTAATTAAATTAGAAACAAAACCTAAAACCTAATTTGACTAGGGTTTATAAAAAGGGTTTTGAAAAAAACTAGGTTTGTAAAAAAGTTTTTTTTTTGTGAATTTAGGATTTGTTTTAAGTGAATAGGAGAAAGAGTAAGAAAAATAGAAAAAAAACATAAAATTCCAGAGGTGGGTGTTGAACCCATGCCCTTAGCCTTCCCTGTCCAATCGGTTCACCACTGTACCAAGCGCGTGCTTGTGTTAAGGAATGGAAGCTAACGTGCTTAGTATGTTACAAATCTGCAAAAACATGAAAAAGAAAGAAAAATCCCAAAATTCCAAAAGGATGGGTTCGAAATCACGCCTTGGCATAGTAGTGACTTAGCGCGCGTGTTTTAACCACTGTGGTGGTGATACATCCAATGATATAAACGAAACGAAACAATTATGTTACAAAATCAGTGCTTGGACTAGAGAGGCGCCAGAGCCCTAGCTTCAGTCGTCTTCTTCAGTAAGTATGTTTTTTAAACCTGCTAAACATCAAACATGAGAGGTCCCAAAAGACCCTACCCCCCTAATTCAAGGCATGTGAATTCAATGAGAGTATTATTTTAGGATGAAACATATTATAACAAGAGATATGGCCAGAATAAATGGAATCGATGCAATCATGGTGATGCATGATTCCTATAGCATGGGACTCTTGCGATGGTCCAATCCTACACTAATGAATCGCAGAAACGCATCAATAATGTTAGCTTCAATCAAAACGTCAAGAAAACTGAAATATGAATTTATGAAATAATAACAAAACGATGATGCATGCAAGGTGTTTCGAGCCCTTTGGATCATTAAGGATGATCCATTCTCACCCTACTCTGCTCCAGGAAGTGAATGGAAGGGTTAATATGTCTCGAGAGTGGCTGCAATAAGGGTTTGCAAGTTTCCCTAATTTGAATGATTTTGGAGTTTTTGGAAGGGTGTTTTTGCTTCCAGGGTTTTTTGTTTCCTTTGTCTGAATGAGAAGGATATATAAGGCCTGAAATTAGGCAAATGTTATGGACTTGGACCTTGTAAGAAAGGCCTTGTCTTATTTCATTTAATTTTGACTTTCAATTTAATAAAAATCAAAATAAATAAAACAAAAAGGTCAAGGGGTGCACGAAGTAATTAAGAGGTTCACATGAAGTGTAGAATGCGCGTGGACCTTGAAACAATAGCCCATTAGCCCAAAAATTCAAGTTTTCTCAATTTGAACTTCATGCATTTGCAAAGGTGATCTTTGACTTTTTGGAAATCTCAAGAGGTTCCCTACAATCTCTATTTTTATCATTTTGGCATTTGAAGATTTTATATTGATGTAAATTTCCTTGACAAAAAAGTGATTTTCTGTTGACTTTTGAAATGACCTATAATGTATTGGCCCATATCTCTCAAATGAAGCATTTTTTGAACTTGAGCTTAGAGAGACAAATTTGTAGAGAATTGAACTTTATTCAAAATGAGCTTTGGTTGAGGAAAATATGAGAAGCATGTGAAAGTTATGGTTGGTCAAATTTCAGTTGACTTCTCCTTAAGAAAACCCTAATTTGGCAACTTTTGACTTTTGATGATTTAGGATTTTTCTTGATGAATCATGATCAACCCTTGATCAAATGATGAATACAACTTCAAAATGTTGAAGTTGACCAAAAATATTGAAGTTTGATTGTATGTTGACCATAATTGACTTTTTGTCCAATATAGTTGATTTTTAGTCATCTGAGCAATTAACTGAGTAAACTTGTGATGCAAGGCGTGAAACTTGGTATGAGAATTTTTGTAGACTTATAAGAAACCATGGAAACCACTTGAGACCTTAGAAACCCAAACTTCCTTGAGAAAAGTGAAACCCTAGTTGTAAGTCCATTGCTTAGGAGGAGAATTAGTCTGATAAATGCTTAAGCAACCTTGAGCATTTGAGAATCCTAGGAGAATGTCTTGAAGAAAATGGGAGGATAAATTTTGGGCTACAACATGGTGCATGACTATAGGAGTACTAAACAGTAAAATAAAACCAAGGTATAAGGCCCAAAAGGTTCTGACCCACCCAGTTCGCGCCACGTGGTGTTGAATAAAGACAAAAAAGTTATTTGATGAATGTGATGGTTGGGATTTAATCTGGAAATTAATTCAAGAACAAACAACAACAAAATCATTACTGTTCATCTTATTTTGGTCATAACTTACTCAATTTTTCATGAAATCAAGCAAATGAATAATGAAAATTCATCTACCCGATCTTACGAACCACGTAAAATGCTCAGATTTAAAAATTAAGTAAATAAAAAAACAAAAATTAAAACCTTTTCTTCACTTTTGCTTATGGAGGTTCAATAACACTTTTAAACTCTTGATTTAAAATTAATTGAGCTTCCATGCAAAACGGTGGTGATTAAGGTACTAATTAAGTGCAACAAGAATAAAAATACAAAAGAAATAAATAAAAAACAAGCATAAGAGCCATTAACAATAACATATCCCTTCTGCTTATGGAGGTTCAAGAACACTTTTCAACTCTTGATTTAAACCAAATGAGTTTGAAGAATGGAAAAACACAAGAAGGGGGTTTGAATTGGGGTTTTAAAACTTAAAGTAAAGAACATGTTGGTTATCCTGGTTCATTTGAACTCAAACTACTCCAGTCCATCCGCCAAGGTGATTTCGCCTCTCTCAACGAGGTCTTAATCCACTAATTAAACTTAATTACACGGATATTATGACAGCTATCAAAGTCTTCTTGAGTTTAACCCACAATCCAGTTTTCTCATAGAATTGCACTATACAATATTTAAGAGAGTGTACAAAAAGTGTTTTCTAATAAAACAGCATCACAGAAGTGATGTTTTACACAAAATAAAATTCAGTATGTTTGAAGGTGATGAAGATGACTCGTTTTTTGTGTGCTCAAAATCGTAAACAATTTCTCCTTCAATCTTTGTTTAAATAGGAAATGCATGTGGGAGCTTTTGGAATGTTTATAAATAATAATTAAAGAGCTTTCCAAAAATAAATATTCTTGTCCCTTTTCAACCGTTAATTTTGAATAGCCATAAGTGAATTATAATGCTTCAAAACATGCTTGCTTCAGAAGATGAATGTTACCGTTACTTCTTTCCAGAACTATATGAATCAGAATAATAGAGTTCCTGTTTGCAGCGTTTAGAAAGTCAAAAGATGAAGCCTTAGAACTTCTTTAAAACAGATGTATTGAATCAAGTTATGAGCAACTATCTAACTCATCTTTTGTGCTTCTTCCATCAAAACTTCTCTGAAAAACAAAATAATTATTTAGGGATCATAATTGTTCTTTGAGTATTTATTATCATCAAAACTCTTACAAGGTTTGTAGAATCAAACTATGTTCTAACAATCTCCCCCTTTTTTATGATGACAAAAACTTTAATATTTCAATAGAAACTTAAAGAACATAAAGTATTTAAAGTCTCCCCCTGAGTTGAATACTCAGATAAAGAAGAAATACTTCCCTGAAGATTATTCTGATCAGAGTTTTTGAAAAAAGAATTTCTGATGCGTCCACTTCTGTTCTCAACAGAGTTTGTTCATGTTTTGCTTTCAGAAAAAATAGAAGAAATTATGATATTCAAAATGTTTGAGACTGAGTCTCAATACTATTATATTAGAAATATCTTACGTTCTCCCCCCTTTTTTGTCAAGAATCAAAAAGCAATAAAAACACTTTAAGCAATAAAAGACAGTTTGTATTCAAAAGGATTTCAATAAAACACATTCTGAAGAAGACAAATAACAAGAACATAATGAAGAAAACAAATTTTAGAACTAAGTTTGAGGAAGTTGAAGTCGCGTGAACAAGGGGACCAACAAATTCTTAATCTGATTGCTTGACTCTTCTTATTTTCCAAGCATCCCTTTGATTTCCTTGCACGTATAATCCTGTTTGTCTAGTATTTCCTTAAACACAACATTCTCTTTCAGAGCAAGCTACCGCTGATTCGGACTTAGGAGCTTCTTCAACTTCCTTGCCTTTGTCTTTAAACCTAACTAGAGGAAGAGGATCAGAGGATGATTTGTTGCATTCTGTTGGTTGACGATCTTCCCAAGGGACATTGTCCAACAGAAGAAGTGGCTTCCTTTCCCAGTGACGTGGAACTTGATCCTTGAAGATATTAAGATGATCACAGAAGTTAGGTTGAGCAATTTCATATCTCAGCTCCTTGAGTTTCTGAGATTCAGAGTTGACCATTTTCAAAACTGGTTCCAATGAGAATCAAAAGCAGCAGGATTAAGATTCTCTAAGCAAGCTTGCTTCAGAGAGTTAACCCATTCATGTATTTCTGTTTCAAAAATCAACAAAGATTTACCAACATCTTCTTTGGATATTTTTGGTTTTGGTTTTCGTATGGAAATTTTTTGATAGCTTGAGACGAGATTGTCCAGAGCTTCTAATTCTATAATTGTTAGAAGGGGATCTTCTGGGTGGTTGATTGGAGAGGGAGAGTCAGGATTAACAATGGGAGAATGTGGTGTGTTTGGTGGAGTGGATTGATAGGGAGATGGAATATTTGGGATGGAGTGGATTATGAGTAGTTGTAATACCATGAGAGGGCAGGTGATTCAAGGAATGGATGTTGTGGTATCAGATTTAGGATTTGGATTTTCTAAGTGGGGAGCTTCAAACAGCGAATCAAATTGATCAATATCAAAAATAACTTGAGCAAGTTCAGGTGAATTTTGGTCAATATAGGTAGCAGGTGGATTGTCCAGAAGGTTATCTAGAGATAGTGAAGGGTCAAATTCAATGTCAAAGTCATCAAAAGTTTGTGGCGATGGATCTTCTGTGGGTTTTGGAGAGGTAGGGTTTTCATATGTTGATAATATAATTGATTCAATAACAGAAATAAAAGATGGATTATCTTTCTATTTAGCAGCCTTTGGAATCTTCTGGGAAGATCCTTCTACAACAACTTTCCTTTTCCTTGATTTTATGGGGGAAATCTCCAGAGGTTGTTGTCTCAGATAATGAATGTTTACTTATGGATTTGTCCCATCCCTTTTACAAGCATCCATATAATTGAGAATAATCTCTGGAGATGCATCTGTTTGGGTAAAGAGTGGAAAGTCCTTCAGAGGTACTCTTATATTTGTAATGACTTCCTTGGTTGTTATTGTTGGATCCTTCTTGATGATTTCAATGATCTTCATATTCTTCATATTCTTAGCATTTCGAGGTTTACCAGCACAAGCTTCCAGAGTGTTAACTTATTGAGCTTCAGTTAGATATTCTATCAGTTTGTTTTTTGTATGAATATCTGAGATGAGTCTTCCCAAAGGAATCCAGTCTCTCTTTGTTCTTTCTTCTTCTCTAGTCTCTTTGATGTTGGTCTTCAGATGATTAAACAAAAGACGAGGGAGATTAACCTTTGATTTTGTTGCTATGAAATACAGAAGATACTACATATCAATATTTATATAGTCTGGAGAACTTGTTGGTTTTCTGTGATTGATGCAGCCCAAAATGATTTTCAACCAAATTCTGAGGTAGTCGTTCAGATCTTTGATTTTGTTGGAAAGCTGGCCAGAAGTAAAAATCTCTTTTGAAATATTTGTTAGGTCAAATCTTTTGTCTTCCATATCACTGTAACGAATACCTCTGCCATCGTGACCTATAAATTTCCAAATGAGCTCTTCAGAGATTACTATTTTCTTTCCCATCATAAACGAAGTGACCTGATGATTTGAAGAAGTAGAGTGAATCTAGAATTCTTTAACCAATCTTGGAAAATTTTGACCCAGTAGACGATCAAAATACTTTGTCCATCCTTGAAATTCAACATCAGGAGTTAAATCGTATCCGTTTTCCTTCATACTAACGAAGTCCATAATGAGTTCACACAAAACTTCTAGCGAATCAATGGGAGTTAGGAGTGTTTTTTAGGGTTCTTCATACCTTTCTGTTGTCGAGGAAGATGAGCCAGGAGCGCTTTGAGAGCTTTTAAGCAAGTTGTTTGGAAGAAGCCATTGTTCACACATACTTTTTAGGGTTTTGAAAAATTGAACTCAAGTAATAGAGAAAAAGGAATAAGAGTGGAAAAGTGATAGTGAAAGTGTGTAGCGTATTTATAGAAAAATAGGAAACTTAATTAACAAGAAAAGGGTTAAAAATTGATTACTAGCATTAATGATTCCTTAAAATAGGGATGGAATAGAGATATTGTTGTAACCAAAAATTTTCCATCTTATTTTACTCAACACATCCCCATTGAGGTCCTTAAGTTTCTCAAGGATGCCCAAGAGTTAACCAGACAAACTCTCTCCTAAGGCAATGTACCCCAAATCAGGGTTTTCATTTTCATCAGGGTATGGGAGCTCCAAAGGTCCCAAATACTTTCCATGATACTAATATATTCTCAAGATCATCCATGTAAAGTTTTATGCCTTGCAAAAGAGGTTTCCTTAGTTAACTGCTCAGATGCCTGAAAGGAATGCCCCAAATTCATCAAAACCCAAAAGTTGCTAAATTAGGGTTTCTTAGGAAAAGTCAACCAAAGTTTGACCAAACATAACTTCCTCATACTTTATAAGAAATTTTCCATCTAAGGCTCATTTTGAAGAGGATGCAATTCCCTACAATTCATCTTCATCCCTCAAGTTCAAAATGTGCACTCATCAAAAGATATGGATTTCCACATTATAGGTCCTTTTGAAAAGTCAACAAAAACACTTTTTGGGTCAAAGCTTCTTACATGAACATGGAAGACCCAATTGAGATGAGACAAAAAGGGTTAATTAGGGGACATCCTAAGATTTCTAAAATTGGAAGAGATATGCCTTGTCAACGATGACCATTTTTGCAAAATTGCCAAAAGTCAAATATGCTCAAAAATACACTTTTTGTTAAATGGGCCTAACTTTTTATGCTTGCACCTCACTCATAATATGGTCCACGACCCAATTGTACCCACATGTTATTTGCTTCATTATTTATTTTATTTTTATTTTTTATTATTAAAAATTCAAATTAAATCAAATAAATGATAAATAATAACAATGATTTGTTTTGATCTGATTTTTGGACAAAATCACAAGCTAATTATGCTGGCATATCAGGATTAAATCGAATCAAGGTTGATTGACACAAGAATGGCACGATTAGGCCTAATTTGGAAACAAATCACACAAAGAAAGAATGAGATCAAATCTTCAAAAATTGCAAATATACATGTCGTTTTTATAACCCTAATTCATTCAGGGATATATATTGAGTAAGATCAAGCACAAAAACATGGATAGAAGTCGTGAAGAACACTAAAACAAACTCAAAATTTTGGCAAAAAGTGGTGCTCTTTTGTCTACCCTAGAGGACGATTCAAAGCATTCCAACACTCCTAATCATATCCTGGAGCATCTCTGAAGCTAACAGGATCAGTAGCAAGCATTCTCGCGCCCAGAATCAACCCCTGAACCCCACACGGTTTGCTTGCTTTTTCAAAATTGGTTACGACAATTCTTGCATCATTAGCATAATTTAATGGCATATTTGTGATCATTGTTGTATTTGTAACATGTCTGAATAATTTAATTGAAGTTTTTACACCTATATATGCATTTGCCACTGCTAGGGTTTTTGTGTTCATTTTAGGGCTTTTGTCCATAGGTAAAATTAGACCAAGAACATTCCACCATGATGTTCGTGGGTTCAAGACAAATGGAACCATGTAATTAGAATTTATTTATCATGCGTTTTCTTGATTTTTGAAGTTTACAGGTTTTCAGCTATGGCAAAGTGTCCGTGGGTATAAGTCTTACCCCTAAGACGACAGTCTCAACGAAGGAGATGATGACTTGTCACCACCATATTGAACCATTTGAATTTCGCGCGTGCTTTCCAACTAATCACCATGTTTTATATATTATTCATTATTGTTGTTATATTAACAATTGAGTCACACAACCCAGATGGCAAAGCGTGTTGGTGGTGAGTGTGAGGACCTGGGTTCGATCCCAGGTCCTAGCGTTTTCTTCATTTTATTTCTCCTTTACATATCAAGTGCACCATCCTCTCAAACTACCATGCGCCATCAACATTCAGCCATGGGATTCATCATCAATCCAATCCAAAGCCCCACCTGCCAGAGACTATGGTACACCATCAGGAGGGAGCACCACTAGATCAAGCCCTGATTGGGCTTCAGCTTGGTGGGCCTAACAAATTCAGTAACCCACCCCCTGATTTCTTCAATACAGGCCCTTATCTCATCTTTTGATTATAATTCTTTTTAATTATTTTTCTAACTATTTTCCTTTTTTAAAATAACATCAAATTATTTATTTTTATTATTAAATCATGAAATCACAAAAAAATACCAAAAATATTTTTTTCCATAAAATGTTTATTTTTTTAATTAATTTATTTAAAAATGAGGGAATTTAACTCTTTTTTTTTGTAATTAAAATCAATTATAAATTAGGGTTTAATTTTATATATAATTAGTTTTTCTTCAAAAAATAACTTAAATATTTTTCTCAATTAGATTTTTAGGTTTTATATTTATCCTCGCATTTAATTCGTCGCGCGCATTTTAATTACTTTTTTTTTTATTTTTGTAACTGCTCCGAGTTTGTAATAGCTTTAATTAGGTTTTAATTCCGCCTTTTATTTTACATTTAAAAATAATTATGTATTTGCGAAAGCCATGTAATAGCTAGAACTTTAAACTTTCCGCATTCTAATTTCGGCAATTATAAACTGTTAGATGTATGCTAATAGGATTGTATGGAAAGACTATCTGAAATTAATACGGTAGAAAACCCTAAATGTGCACAGACAAATTAACTGAAAAATTCACTCGCACATGCTCACTCCTAGGGTTTACTCCACTCCGGTTGCCTTCGGTTAAACGGTCATGAAGTATAGGGTTTGTTAGCGGTCATCCTTTAGCCCCGAAAGATATAAAAAATGACCCATTCGGATGTCGCCTCGGAAAAGATCTTTAAGGCTTTAGGAGGGTTACTAAAATTCCCTAACATTGCTTTTGTGACCATATATGTCCCTTCAAATGTCCCTAAAAACTCCAACGATGGTGCTACCTATTTCTCAATAATGGAATAGAATTGTCTAAAAAAGGAAAACGAATAGTCTTTTTTGAGTAGGTAGATTAGTTCTTAAGTATTTGCTCAAACAAACAAACTTTTTCACACCAAACACTTTTCAAACAAAGTTTTCAAAAACAACTTCGTAACACTTTTGAGGACAAAAACAAGGGTTAAAACAAAGTAAACGAAAATTTTCAAAACAAGCACACGCACAAGAAATTTTAAAATGAGCAAGTACCTAAGAGCCCATAGAAAACTGCGGATAGAAAGGGTGCTAATACCTTCCCTTTCTATAATCTACCCCCCGTACTCAGAAATATTCTCAAAAAAGGTTTTTTCTGTTCTTTTTCCTTTTCCTTAGTTGGATGAAATAAAAGCCGGTGGCGACTCTTTCTTACTGCACATTTGCGAATACAAAATGAAAACCAGTATTAACAGTCGGTTCTGCCACTGTATCACAGAACTGGCGACTCTGCTGGGGATTTTAAAAAAAAAAGTGGGGTTTACCTTAGGATCTAGGTCATTTTAAAATTTCTTTCTTTGTTTGTTTGCTTTATTCTTAAAGGGTCTTGCTTGGGTTACGATCCTACACCCGGATCTGGGGGCATTTTTTAGGTAAATAGCAATAGATTGTGGAGACTGTACGATGTATACCGGTATGGTTTAAGCGATGGTTGTGTTGGTGTGGCACTTTGGTTTGTACCTATATCCTCCATGGGGAAACGAGGAGAATACGGGGCCGCCGCGTGGTGTCGTGAAGCACTAACGGACCTTAAAACCATAGTTGAGCAAACTTGGCCATTAGAAAGTAGTGAGATAGCCGGCCTCAGTATATAGCTGAGGATTGGTTGATACTCGATCCTACACTCATTGAGATCAGACTTTCGGGATATTTCGGCTGTAAGAAAATATTTCTTGAGCTGAAATAATGTCCGGTAAAGGATGGTCAGTGATATTGAGAATCTTTAGAACTCGGTTACTTTTCTAAGACAGGTTGAAACCAACTAAACTTCAAGAGGGTACTTACCTTTAACCTCATGCAAGCCTCTAAACCTAGGGACTTGGTATGATTTGCCTATGTGTGTTATACCTGTGGTTTAACATGACATCATGCATCATAACATAGCATCCATTCTTATTGCACTAACCATTTCAAGGGCCAAGGGAATTTACCTTTGTTCTGTTTTGCATATCATGGCTTCGGTTCGTAGAAACACTATCCGAATCAATTTTTTCAAGATACCTTCCCAACTCAAAGAGCTAGTATCAAGGGTTTCTGAAACTTTTGCGTTCACCAAGAGACATGGTCGACTTCTCAACCTGGTTACTTCAAACTTTGATGAAAAGATGATGAGTGTACTCTTTCAGTTCTTTGATCCTAAGCACCACTACTTCACCTTTCCATACTATCAGTTGGTGCCTACCATGGAAGAGTTCTCTCAGTTGTTGGATACACCCATTCTTGAACAGTTTCCTTTCACAAGTTTGGAAGAAGTTCCTATGCCAAAAGTCATTGCCTTAGCCTTGCACCTGAAACGTGCCGACGTGGTATCCAATTGGGAAACAAGAAGTGGAGTCAAGGGTTTTCTAGCCAAGTTCTTGATAGACAAGGCCCAACTGTTTTGGAATGATATGGATTTTCAGGCTTTTGAGGAGGTCTTGGACCTTCTAATCTATGGTTTAGTACTATTCCCTAATCCAGACTTATTCATAGACGTGAATCCTATCAAGATCTTCCTCTCTCGCAACCTTGTGCCTACCTTGCTCAGAGATATTTTGCACACTCTCTATACTCGTACCATGAGGAGAAGAGGGGTGCTTATGTGTTGCATGCCATTGCTGTCGAGGTGGTTTATTTTTCACCTCCCTAAGTTTGTACTGAAGAATGAAGAAGGTGTGGGTTGGTCACAAAGGATAATGTCACTCGCTCACATGGATATTCTCTGGTGTTCCCAAGCTATGGAAAATACTGCTATTAGTGACCGCTGTGGGGAGTACCCTAATGTCCTGTTACTTGGCATCAAAGGGAGTATAACCTGCAATCCTTGTTTAGCTCTGCGAAAATTTGGTTACGCTCGAAGACATGGTCCCTATGAGTTACATATCAAGGGAATTGTATTCAACTATGAGGATGATGTTTAAGAGTATCGCCAGAGGTTCATACGAGCTTAGGGCATGGTAAACAGATCTGGCGCCAAGGCTTTGGGGCCAAAGGCTTCCATTCCTACTGAACCTTACCTCCAGTAGGTACGAGCTCGCGCCCAGAAACTTAGGATGCCCTATATGGCCGTTCTACCAGTGATTGTGGAACCCACTACTGAAGGGGGGTATTCCTTACACGGTTCTCTATCCTGATAAGCACAGTGATCTTGGAGAATTACTGAGGTTTTGGATTCAGTTGAAGAAAGAGTCGGATACTTACAGGGATCAGTTTTATGCGCAGGAGAGAAAGGTTTTAGAGCTCACAAAACATCTCCCATAGGAAAGAAGACTTAATGTCTATCTCAGCACAAAGAGGAAGCACCCATTGGATTTTTTATTTTGTTTTCTAGTTTTTTTAGATTTGTTTTTAATTGTAACGCCTAAAAGGCATTTGAACTTTGAATTTAACTAATAAAAGCTTTGTTTCATTTTGGTTCGCAAAGTTAAATTTCCCAAAGTCTTTGAAAACATTGCATACATATCATACATATCATTGCATAACAGGATTCATATCAGGTTTCTCATCACCTCTGCTGTTTATTTCAGCAATGGCTCTTGAACAAACTGTGAAGATCTTCAGACTCAGAACACGCAGTTCCGGCAAATAATTGTGGCTCTGTCCAAAGGACAGGAAGAGCTGAAGGCTCTGATTGTTAAGAAGAACAAGAAGACCAAGAGGACAGCCAGTGTGGCACATATGAGCAGAAGGTTCAGAGGGCCGCTAAGACGGGTTATTGAGCTAGCTTCTTCATCCAAAGAGGGAGAGAATCAAGAGGGTGAAGACAGAGAAGAGGACCTTAGTCCTAAAGAGTCTGATAATGAAAATGATTACAATGAGGAGAAGTACCCTCCGACTGATGAAAGGTATAAGCAGTTAGAAGAGCGTCTGAGGGCTATGGAAATCCAGAAGGTTCCTAGGATGGATTTTGAAGAGTTGGGTCTAGTCTCCGAGGTTGTCATCCCCCCAAAGTTCAAGGCACCAATATTTGCTAAGTATGATGGGGTCTCTTGTCCTAAAATGTATCTCCGTTCTTATGTGAGGAAGATACAACATCACCCTGCTGACAAAGACCTGTGGGTTCACTTCTTCCAAGATAGTCTGTCTAGAACACAACTGGATTGGTTCTATCAGCTGGAAAGAGTCAATGTTCGTAACTGGGAAGACCTTGCTGCTGCATTCTATAAGAAATATCAATATAATGCAGACCTCGCTCCCACCCGTACACAACTCCAAAATCTGTCTATGGGTTCGAACGAGGGTTTCAAGGATTATGCTCAAAAGTGGAGAGATTTGGCTGGAAGAGTTCAACCTCCCTTGGCTGACCGAGAGCTCGTGGATATGCTTTTGGGAACTTTGACTGGGCCTTTCTTCAACCATCTAATTGGAAGCTCATCGGTGGGTTTTACTGAACTGATTTTAACGGGAGAAAGAGTGGAAGCTGGAATCTGAAGTGAAAAATTCAGAACGATGCCTCTTCTAGTGCTGCAAGGAAGCCGTTTGCAGGTAAAAAGGAAGTCAGTGTTGTATACAACCAAAAGAATCAAAATTGAACCGAGCATCATCCAACGGTAGAGGTTGTTATGATTCACAACCCTGCACTTGCTCAGCAAAGAAATAATCAGCCGAGAGCAGAGAGGCCAACTAGACAGTTCACTCGAATCAACATGACATTGTCTCATATTTTACCTCAGTTGCTGAAGACCAATCTGGTTACTCTGAGGGAAGCTCCGAAAAATCCAAACACCACCTCTCCCTACTATAAACTGAATGCTCGTTGTGCTTACCATTCAGAGATTCCAGGCCATGACACCAATGATTGCTGGACCTTGAAGAACAAAGTACATGATTTGATTGATGCTAAAGAGATTGAATTTGATCCCCCGGAGACTCCTAACATTATCACTGCTCCCATGCCGAAACATGGTCGGGGTTTTAATGTCGTTGAAAAAGCGGTGTTTGTGATCTCTATGGAAAAATTGGTAACCCCACTCATGACTATCAAGGAGAGTTTGTTAAAAGTCGGTTTATTTCCGGGTTGTGGTGAAGGTTGCCACTTTTGTTCGTTTCTACCGACTGGTTGCCCTTTGTTAAAGGCAGGTGTTTAGCGCCTGATGGATGACAAAGAGATTCTATTTTAGAAGACTCCCATTCCTACTCTTTCCTGTGAAGACATTGCCATCATAATCATTTCCGCCAATCCTCTCAGGGCCTCCGCTAAGAGACCCGTCAGGATTACATCAATTCCGAAAGTGACTCTGTTGGTCATAACCATGCTTGGGCCAATCCCATATTCCTCGAATAAACCTGTTCCTTGAACCTATGGGGCCGACGTCTATTACTACAGCGTCAAGCAGGATATGCTAGCCATTAAAGACAAGAGTGCTGAAAATGTTGATTATGATATCGTTATATTGCCGGAACTAGTAAAATAACAAGAAGTCGAAGAGTGTTCTCCCATGAGATTTCTCCTCCAAAGACCGCTACCAGACCTGTGATCATTTCTGTTGTTGTTCCACCCGAGACTATTACTGCAACTCCAGTAATTACTTCTGTTGACCCTCCCATCACCGAATAGGCCGAGACTCGAGGAAAAGACATACTAATTGAGCCTGTCCTGACAAGGGATGATTCAGTAACCATACCAAAAGCTTCCAAGAAAGAAATGGAAGAAATTTTGAATATAATAAAGAAGAGCGACTATAATATGGTCGAGCAGCTGGGGCATACCCCATCCAAAATTTCTATGTTGGATTTGTTGTTATGTTCCGAGGCCCATGCAAAGGCTTTGGTTAAATTTCTGAAGACGGCTCACGTGCCACAGGAGATATATGCTAATCAGTTTGAAGAATGTGTGGCTAGTCTAACTGCCGATAATGGTTTGGGTTTCTCTGACGCGGATCTGACACCAAAAGTAAGGAAGCATAATGATGCTCTTCATGTTTCTGTTAAATGCAGGGGCACGACTCTGGCCCATGTTTTGGTAGATACTAGCTCCTCGTTGAATGTGCTACCTAAAAAAGCTCTAGACAGATTGGACTGCAAAGGCTTGACCTTGAAGCCTAGTAATATAGTAGTGAGAGCTTTCGATGGTTTGAAGAGGATGGTGCACGGGGAAGTGGATGTCCTTATCAAAGTTGGTTCCCAGACTTTCGACTCCACTTTCTACGTAATGGATATCAAACCATCATATTCTTGCTTGTTGGGACGCCCTTGGATACATGGGGCTGGGGTTGTTACTTCCACCCTCCACCAAATGTTGAAGTACCCAGTAAGAGGAAAGATTGTCATTGTGCACGGTGAAGAGGAGTACATGATCAGTCACTTAAACTCCTTTAGGTATGTAGAGATGGATGGCGAGTTCATCGAGACTCCTTGCCAGAACTTTGAAGAGGAACCTCAGATTTCGGTTACAGTAGAAACTGTTGACAGTCCTATGAAAGTCACCAAGTCTCCTTTGAAGATGGTTCTCTCAAAGATGCTTGAGCAGCAGTTGAAGAAGGTGGATCTACCATTTGGGGTCAGCTCCTGGTTATTTATTACAAGTCTGACAAATCTGATTTGGGCTTTACTACAGGTGCTCAAAGGAATGTTCGTCGTGCTTGGGTTGGAGGACCTCCCCTACGCATCAGCAATCTTGGGGTCAATGCACTTGAAGACAGTAATGGTGATTCCTACATTGACAGCTGGATCTTCCCGACTACCAACGCTGGACTCAGTAACTGGACCACAAAGGAGTTTGTGCCGATTACTTTTTGTGATCGGTGGATCTGGAACTGACTGTTTAACGCTGGTTCGCGAAATGTCGCGGAAGCAAGAGTCGCCACCGTCTTTTATTTTCTCCAAATGGAAAGGACAAAAGCACAGAAAAATTCCTTATAGAGATTGCTCTCGGTTCGGGAGGTAGATTTATAGAAAGGGAAGGTGTTAGCACCCTTTCTATCCATGGTTATCCATGGGCTCTTAGATACTTGCTCATTGTGTTTTCAAAATTGTTTGTTTGCTTTTTAATTGTGGGTTTTAAAAAAGTTTCTTTGAAAATTCCAGTTCGACTCTTGTATCGGTCCTCAAGAGTGTTTGAAAAATTGCTTTCGAAAGCTTTTTGAAAAGGTGTCGGTGTGAAAAGTATTTTTGATTTGTTTTGAAATTTAGAGCAAGTATCTAGAGTCGTCTACCTACCCTAAGGAATTCGTCTGTGTAAATGTCCTTTAAAGTAGTGCCATCCCACCATTGAGAGGTAGGTAGCACCACCGTTGGAGGTGTTCGGGTCAATTCGAGGTTCGGGACATGGTGATCACCGGAGCAATAGGAAGACACCTTAGAAGCTACCCTCATGCCAGGTTCTCGGATCATGAGGACTTACTAAGACATCCTCTACTCGACGATCACCTTTCGAAGGGCAAGGAAACAGTGAGGCGTACCCTAGGGGTGGTGTGTGATTTGTGTGTCATGTTCATTTGCATTTATCTTGTTCATGTCAAGGTGATCTATGCGTTTGTTTTTATTTATTGTCATTCATTCTTGCATGCATTTATTTAATAGTTAAAAAGTGCAAAAAGGTAAAGTTCTAAACTATTACAAAAGGCGCGGGTCCACATCGCCAAAATTTCCAGGACCCGATTTGACAGAAAGTAAATAAGTAAAGAATTAAAGTACGAAAGATAAATGTCCGAGTTTACAAGGCCTTGGGAGAGGTACATAAAAATTATACGAAAAGAAAATAAATGCGCGATTTGAATTAAAATTAGAAACGAGGGCGTTGGACCCTTTTTGCGAAATTAAATTAAATGATTAAATTAAGGAAAATTAAAAAGAAAAAAGAAATTATTATTTTTGAGATTTTTTGTATTTATGAATTTTTAATGAGAAAGATTAATTAAAATAAAATATTAACCCTAATTCTATAACTTTTATTTATTAAGAAAAAATATTAAAGTTAAACCTAAATTAACCTAACTATTTACATGCAATTTTGATTTATAAAAATAACTATATTCTAATAATTAATTATTATGAAAGAAAAGAAACAAAGATAAAAATTATTACAAACCCTAATTCTACCAAATTTTAGATTGATTAAGAAAAATATTAAAATTTAACCCTAAGTTTAAAAGCTAAAATCAATTAATGAAGTTTATTTACAAAAAAATAACATTAAGTGAAAAATACTTATTTTTTGTCTTTTTTCTGATTTTTTATTGTTTTTATGTTTTTTATGAAAAATAATTAAATTAAAGAATTGAATTAAAAAAAAAAGAAATAATTGAATCAAAATAAAAAATAAAATAAAATAGAAAAGATGTTGGAAACCTAGGGGGGTCTGTCCCCAGTTGGAGGTATGTTGTAGTGATTAGGCCCATTTGTTTAAGGCCTCAGTTGACTTTCCTTGCCAGCGCGTAGCCTCTTTGACTCATGTCCATGATGCTCTTCCCACTATGGCCCTTGGATTGATCTCAGCCAGTACGTGGAGGGCCTGGATATTGAGTGTATGGTGGAACCCAGGGTTGAATCTGCATAGGATTAGTTTTATAGAAAAAACATTGAAAGAGAATGGGGACCTGGGGTTCGAACCCATGTCCTAGGAATTAACATACACACGCCTTGCCAACTGCTCCAATTGGTTTCTTTGTCTATCATATAAACAACAAACATTATAAAATAAAACAAAAGTTAATGCCTGTTTCCGCGCGAATTTTCAAACGAACCAACCACTGATGGCCACCTAAGCGTCTTCTTCCTCGCTTGTTTATTTCCTGAAAATCAAAGATGGTTAGCGGGGGTTTTAAACCCCCCCAAAATAGGCTTGTTTTCAAAATAGAGAATAGGCCATATGGCCTCAGAAATTAGGCGCGAGGGTTCCATTGTTTTCGTCCAAACACACTGAATCCATTCATGGCATTATGAGGTTCTAATTTTATAGCTTTTAGAAACGCCCAATTTGGACCTCAAAGAACCCTAACCTGTATCAATGGTGGAATCGCATATAGAACATGAAAACTCAATCAAAGTATGTGGTTAGCTTCAGAACACATCAATTAGTATGAATCCATCAAAGAAATGCAATGAAAATGCCTAAATCTTCAAACACGATTATGAAAAAAATATGAAAAAGTATGAATCCTATTCACCAATTCTGGGCGTTAGAGGTCGTGCTTTTGATCCAGGAAGTTTCCCTGATGTCTCAGGAAGGCAATGGACTGGTTACTTTGCCTTGAAATGCTTTGGAATCACGATTTCAGTTTTGAATTTTTTGATCAAAATTGCAAAGTTCTCTTTTGTCTTTCTGCGCAGCTTGGACCTCTTGAGGAGTAGGGTTTGCATTAGTATGTATAGGTGAACGATTAGGGTAAGAATTCAGAGCCAAAGGATCAAGGAATTGATGGAGAGGATATTGATTTTCATGGCAAAATATTTCAAATCTTTTTCAAGCATATTTGATACAAATCATGGTCAATTGACTTGATTCTTTCTATATTTGGTCTTGCACGAAATCTTAAGCTTATTCCTTGCATAAAAGATTTGATTGCATTGGTTTGGTATTTTTTATATATTTTAATTAATTAAATGAATTATTAATAATAAAAAATCCAAATAAATAAATAAAAATGATAAAAAACTTCCCTTTGGGCCACATGGTCGTGCACATGCCTTGGATGATGAATTGTGGAAGAAAAAGAGGCCCATTAGCATTTTTAGGTCATTTGAAGCAATGTTGACTTTTCAAAATATCCAAAAATTTCCCAACTTCCACAAGGCATATCTTGCTCAATTTTTAAGCTTTGCTCATGTTCTTGGACATTTTGGAAAGGTCTTTGAGTCCTCTAACCAATGACTTTGGTCCCATGTCATTTTGATTTACCAATCTCATGTTATGGCCTTTTACTTAAAGTCCCTTTTTGTTGACTTTTGAAAATGACCTATAATGTTGAAATTGATAACTTTTTGTGAGAGCATTTCTTGGACTTGAAGTGTGAAGAGGAGTTGTAGGAAATGTCTTCATCTTCAAAATGAGCTTTGGATGGAATTTTTCTGATAATCCATATGGAAGTTATGCCCTGGTCAATTTACAATTGACTTTTTTAACTGTACAAATATGGAAACTTTTGCATCTTGATGATTTTTGAGCCAAGCTTTGAGAATCATGATCAAGCATTGATCAAATGATGTTTGTGGCTTCAAAATGAGATGTTGACCAAAAATTTGAACTTTTGACTGTCAAATGACCATTTTGCCCCTACAGTTGACTGTAGTGCAATTAGGGTTTTTGACTGTGCAATTTTGTGCTGTAAGTCTTGAAACTTGGTATGAGGATGCTTGACCATATTTGTAGGCATGTGGGACTTGATTGGACCCTTAGAAACTTCATTTTCTTTGTCAGAACCAAAACCCTAATTTTTGACTGTTAGGAGGCCCTTGAACTGTGCAACCCTTGGGGAGATTTTGAAGTTTTGACTTGGCAAATTTTGAAGAATATGGGAGGGCAAATTTTAGGGTACAACAGTTGCCCCTGTTCAATCTTCTTAGACCTGAGGATGTAGATTGGCTGACGTGCCTTTCGTAATCCGAAGGTGGAAGATGATTGAACACTAGAGTGCCCAGAAATTTACGCTCACATAGTAGCAGTGTGATGGTGGAATGGGCTTATAGATGCCATTTGGAGATTGATGGATAGGATGATGGGCTTATAGATGCCATGCTAAGAGATGATGGAAGGTGGATGGGCTTATAGATGCCATCTGGATGTTGATCGCGTAAGAGCTTCCTTAGCGAGAACTTGCATACCTGCAAAAAGAAAAATGATTACCTGACCTGTTACGGGAGCTGGTCTTCAAATTCTTTGTGTAGATGTGTCCTGACTGGTTACAGGAGCTGGATCTGGAGCTTCAAACGGTGATGAATGAACCAGAGATGGTTACTACCTCAACAGGAACGGTGAGAGAACCTTGGATGACTTTAACCTCAACAGCAATCGTTGAGAAAATCTTGGGATGATTACTACCTCCGCAGTATCGGGGAGAGAACCATAGGCGACTACAACCTCAACAGCAATCATTGAGAGAATCTTGGGCGATTTCGACTTCAACAGTGACGCTGAGCGAATCTTGGGATTACCACCTCCGCAGGATCGGGGAGAGAACCATAAGCGACTACAACCTCAATAGCAATCATTGAGAGAATCTTGGGCGACTTCGACTTCAACAGTGACGCTGAGCGAATCTTGGGATTACCACCTCCGCAGTATCGGGGAGAGAACCATAAGCGACCACAACCTCAATAGCAATCATTGAGAGAATCTTGGGAGACTTCGACTTCAACAGTGACGCTGAGCGAATCTTGGGATTACCACCTCCGCAGTATCGGGGAGAGAACCATAGGCGACTACAACCTCAACAGCAATCATTAAGAGAATCTTGGATATCTTCTACTAAGTCTTTATCAGGAAAATCTGTTTGGGGTCGATTTAGCTGGACTAGAGAAGGCCTTGGACTGGATAAGAAACAGAAAATCTTAGGGTCAATTAACTGAACCGGTCTAGGTCTTGAATGTCTTCAACTGGGTAAGAAACAGGGAGATCTTAGGGTCGATCTGACTGAACCAGAGAAGGCCTTGGACTGGATAAGAAACAGAGAAATCTTTGGAGTCGATTTAGCTGAACCGGTTTAGGTCTTGAAATATGATTGAGAACTTAACTGAATATTTCCTGAAAGGTAAAGGTCAGTCATATGCAATGCGTGATATGGATCAAACAATGATGTTCTCAACATAAATGAGATTTGTAAGATATGATGCGTATATGCATGCTATAATGATGTATGTGATGTTTATGAATGTATGTTTTTCGTCTAGGAAAGTAAGTCCTTGACGGGTGCCGGGAAATCACTCCTGGGCTGATGTTGCAGAACAGATTTTGCTTCCGCTGGATGATAGTTGCAAGAATACCGGTAGGAGAAGGTAACTCCGTTGGGGAATAAACTTGGCGAATGGATAACTCTACGGGGAGAAAAGTAATCTAGTGATCTTGCTGGGAAGCAATACTCTGTGGGGAGAGAGGTACTTTGTTGAGATGCTGATGATAACTTGCTGGGGATACCATTGTTATATTGGAAGTGCTGGGGATAATAAGACTTCGTCGAGGACGCTCTTTCCATGGCTTTTGGCTGAGGATAACCCAGTTATATCCTGGTAAGGAAATAACTCTTTAAATAAAGCCGGGAGACGCGTTCGTGCTTTGCGAGGATAAGCTTCCAGAACCTACTGGGGATAAGCTTACTGCTTGGGGGAGATGGATTCCAAATTTCCTGGGGAAACTGGATTGGACTCTCCTGGGGAGTTCTTGAATTGTATTGGAAGGAACTCCACTGAATGTCTGGTATACCGTCGGGGAACAATCTTTAGGTCAAGACTGCCGGGGATGCTTGTTAAGAATATCCGTATATTGTGCTGGGGAATGTTGAGATCTGCTGGAGGATACCCAACTTCCTTAAGGCTGATAATAGCTCTGCTTGAGGAGAGCGTACTGACTTGCGGGCTCACTCTCTGGGGAATTAAGATATGCCGGTTATGTTCTTCAGCTGAACCTACCTTGGTACCTTGGAGGACAGAATAATTAGATTGCTTAGACAACTCTTTATTGCCCCTGTTTCTAATGTTACCTGTAATTAATCCTTTGTTTCGTATGCAAATATTCATGAGTTAGCAAATTATTGTCAATGCATATATCACAAATTGAACCTTGGACGTTCTTCACAAAACAAAACAGAAAAGGAAAAACAATTGGCAATTTTAACTGAAAATTATATTTGTATTGATTTTTGAATGGCCTGTAAATAGGCGTTTTTTGTACAAGAGGCTGACGTCCTAGTAAGAGAACGCCGCCGAACAGAAGAGTTTATACAAATTTTGTACAAGAGAAAATAAAACAGCTGTGTGAAATGAAGGATCCCACTGGGTTTCAACTCTGCTATTGCCCTTATATCTCCGAGCGTCTCATCACTTGATGACCTTGGTCGAAGATGAAGCTGACTGATCGATGCCGTCTGAACTTGATGTAGATACCGGATTCTGGATGCAAAGTGATCCAATGAGACATAGTATTACGCTTTATCCCTAACTTTTGCCTGGACCGCCCTTTCGGGTTTTCAGTCCACCGGGATACCCATTTTTGCCCAAGCCGCCTTTTCAGGTTTTCGACTTGCCGGGTGTACAGATTTTTTTTATTTCATCCCTCATTTTGCCCGAACCCTTTTGGTTCGCCGGGAAGCCCTAATTTTTGCCTAGGCATGTCAGCCTAGCGGGTCTTTTTTATGCGTAGTATCTTTTTACTATGTCTGCATTGGCGGGGTGAGGAAGGTCGTCACCATCCATGTTGGTTAGAATCATGGCTCCTCCTGAGAACACATGTTTAACCACAAATGGCCCTTCGTACGTAGGGGTCCATTTGCCCCTTGGATCACTCTGAGGAAGGATGATTCGCTTGATTACCAGATCCCCAACTTGATATTCCTGTGGTCTGACCTTTTTGTTAAATGCCCTGATCATCCGTTTCTGATACGTCTGACCATGACAGATAGCAGCAAGTCTCTTTTCATCAATTAAGTTTAGTTGATCAAGTCGTGTCTGGATCCAATCATCTTCACTCAGATCTGCATCCTTCATTATTCGGAGAGAGGGTATTTGTACTTCGATCTGTAAGACTGCCTCCATACCATAAACCAAAGAGAAAGGAGTTGCCCCGGTTGACGTCCTAGCTGAGGTACGGTACCCGTGTAGAGTGAACGGTAACATCTCGTGCCAATCTTTATAAGTCACTGTCATCTTCTGCACGATTTTCTTGATATTTTTATTTGCTTCTTCTACAGCCCCATTCATCTTCGGTCTGTAAGGGGAAGAATTGTGGTGCTGTATTTTGAACTACTCGCAGAGCTTAGTGATCATCTTATTATTCAGATTAGTACCGTTGTCTGTAATGATCCTCTCTGGGACGCCGTACCGACAGATCAGATTATGCCGAATGAACCGTGCCACAACAGTCTTGGTTACTGTAGCATAGGACGCTGCTTCGACCCACTTCGTGAAGTAATCAATCGCTACCAGGATGAAGCGATGCCCATTGGATGCCGTAGGTTTAATCTCATCGATCATATCTATGCCCCACATTGCAAACGGCCAAGGCGCAGTCAGAACATTCAAAGGAACTGGAGGAACATGCACCTTGTCTGCGTATATCTGGCACTTGTGGCATGTCCGAGAATGTTGATAGCAGTCAGCTTCCATTGTGGACCAGAAATACCCTGCCCGAAGGATCTTTTTAGCCATGGTGTGCCCATTGGAATGTGTACCAAAGGTCCCTTCATGTAGCTCCTCCATGATCCTTTCTGCTTCAGTTTTGTCCACACAACGCAGTAAGGTCGAATCATGGTTTCGCTTGTACAAGACGCCGTTGCTAAGGAAGAACTTTGCTGCGAACCTTCTCAGAAACGTTTTATCATTGAAAGATGCACCTTCAGGGTATTCCTGAGCTTCCAAGTATCTCTTCACCTCATGGTACCAAGGCTTCTCAGTCACCAACTCAGTCTCGAGATCACAACAGTATGCCGGTTCGTCCAGTTTCCAGATGATGATCCGGGGAGCCTCATTATCCCATTTGACCTTGAACATAGAAGACATTGTAGCTAACGCGTCCGCTAACTGATTATCTTCTCTTGGAAAGTGTTCAAAGGTTATCTTCGTGAAGTGGGGGATCAAGGTCAACACACATTCTCTGTAAGGAATAAGATTCGGATGTTTCGTATCCCACTCTCCTTTGATCTGATTGATCATAAGAGCGGAATCTCCGAAGACACTCAGAAACTTGATCCTTAAGTCGATCGCAGCTTGAAGACCCATGATGCATGCCTCATACTCTGCCATGTTGTTGGTACAGTTGAAACATAGCCGGGCAGTGAGTGGAGTATGAGTGCCTTGAGGAGATATGATTACAACGCCAATACCGTTTCCCAAAGCGTTGGAGGCTCCGTCAAAGTGCATAGACCATCGGGATCCTTCCTCAGGTCCTTCATCCGGTCTAGGTACTTCACAATCAGTCACAATCATAATACTCTCGTCCGGGAACTCGAAATTCATTGACTGATAGTCGTCTACTGCCTGATGTGCCAAGTGGTCTGCCAATACACTTCCCTTGATGGCTTTCTGGGTCGTGTACTGAATGTCATATTCCGTCAAGATCATTTTCCATCTTGCTATTCTCCCAGACAGAGCAGGCTTTTCGAATATGTATTTTATAGGATCCATCTTTGAGATCAACAAGGTGGTATGAGTCAGCATATACTGTCTCAGCCGGCGAGCAGCCCATACCAAAGCGTAGCAAGTTTTCTCAAGCAGTGAGTATCGGGTCTCACATTCGGTAAACTTTTTGCTAAGGTAATAAATGGCATGCTCTTTTCGGCCAGACTCGTCATGCTGCCCCAGCTTACACCCCATTGAGTTGTCGAGCACTGTCAGATATAGTATCAGAGGTCTCCCTTCAACTGGTGGCATAAGGATGGGTGGTTCTTGGAGATACTCTTTGATTCTGTCAAAAGCAGCCTGGCATTCATCATTCCAACGTACTACCTGATCTTTCTTCAGCAGCTTGAAGATTGGCTCACAGGTAGCAGTCAGGTGCGAGATGAATCGAGCAATGTAATTCAGGCGTCCTAAAAAGCCCCTGACCTCTTTCTCTGTCTTAGGAACTGGCATCTCTTGAATAGCTTTAACCTTGGCAGGGTCCACTTGAATGCCCTTATCACTTACGACGAAGCCTATCAACTTTCCAGATCTTACCCCGAAGGTGCACTTGTTTGGGTTCAACCTCAGCTTGTACAGTTTCAACCGATCAAACAATTTCTGCAGATGATCTAGGTGTTCTTCCTCAGTCTGGGACCTTGCGATCATGTCATCAACATACACTTCTATCTCATGATGGATCATGTCATGAAATAAAGCAACCATGGCACGTTGGTAGGTTTCCCCAGCGTTCTTCAGTCCAAAAGGCATGACCTTGTAGTAGAAAGTGCCCCACTGAGTAACAAAGGTAGTCTTCTCCATGTCTTCAGGAGCCATCTTGATCTGATTGTAACCTGAGAAACCATCCATGAAAGAGAACACCTTATGCTGGGCTGTATTGTCAACAAGGACATCAATGTGAGGTAGGGGAAGTCATCCTTGGGGCTGGCCCTGTTCAGATCCCTGTAGTCGACACACATTCTGACCTTACCGTCCTTCTTTGGTACCGGCACCATATTAGCAACCCACTGAGGGTAAGACGTCACTGCAAGGAAACCGGCGTCAAACTGTTTCATGACCTCGGCTTTGATCTTCTAAGACATCTCTGGACGCATACGGCGGACCTTTTGCTTAACTGGAGGGCAGTCTTCCTTAGTAGGCAGGTGGTGGACCACAATATCGGTGTCCAACTCGGGCATGTCTTCGTAGGACCAGGCGAATATCTCCATATAATCATGTAGCATCTTAGTCAACCGTTGCTTCACGCTGAGCTCTAGGTTGGCACCAATCTTTACCTCCTTTCTGTCTACCTCAGTACCCAGATTTATTGTCTCCACTGGCTCTTCGTGTGGTTGAATTGCCCTCTCTTCCTGAAGTAACAGTCTTGCAAGCTCGCCAGGCACTTCGCAATCATCTTCACCTTCGTCTTCGGCTAAGTTGATCGGAATTTCGAAGTCATAACTGGCAGTAGCAGAGTCGTTACCAGTGAGATCCAGAGTGGATTGAAACCTGTATGAGTGAGTGTGTGTAAATACAGCTGTTTTGAAAAATATGTAAAGGAAGGAAACACAGAAAAGGAGCATAAGATTTGAAATGCGAGAAAACGTCCAAGATTTTCATTTATGATATATGAAATGACAATTTATATGCCCTCACAAATGAAACCACGGTGTCTCGGGTAAGACACCGGGCCATAGAGTTTATTTATTGTTTATTACAAATAACAAAACAAAGAAGTTTATTACTGCGTAACAAAAGTAACAGGAGTATGGTCTTTGACAATCCAATTGGTCAATCCGCCTTCGGTCGTCGGGTAGATCCAGCTATTGAACTCAGCTTCATCCACTTCATTATCCTCACCAATAGCATTCACTCCTGGATTTGTAATGAGCACAAGAGGTCTTTTGGTCTTCGCCTTCCGCATAGCTTTCTGACCCTCTGCAGTAAAACCTAGTCCAAATTTGTCAGTTTTCTGTGTAAAGTCGGGAAGCCTGCCCCAGTTAGCACATTCACCTTTTTGAACCACAGCCCGGGCATCCTTCAGGGAAGCCATCTTCAAGGGAACATCCTCTTCGACCGCTGTTTCTGCTGCTGCTGAAATTGGAAGTACCTCCTCGAAATGCTGAAAGGGGGTTTCAATAAACTCCCCGTCCATCTCAATGTATCTGAAGGAATTCAGATGGCTCACCATATACTCCTCCTCTCCCTGCACAGTGACAATCTTCCCTCTGACAGGGTATTTTAGCTTCTGGTGCAAGGTAGAGGTCACTGCCCCAGCTTTATGGATCCAAGGTCGGCCCAGTAGACAAGAATACAATGGACGGATATTCATCACATAGAAAGTGGATTCGAACACCTGAGAGCCCACTCGAATAGGAATGTCAACCTCTCCATGAACCATCCTCTTGGAACCGTCAAAGGCTCTGACGATGATATTGCTGGGTTTCAGTTCCAGGCCTTCACAATCTAAACGGTCTAAAGCCTTCTTGGGTAGCACATTTAAGGAAGAACCAGTATCCACCAATACATGCGCCAGAGTAGTTCCCCTGCATTCAATAGAGACATGCAGGGCGTCATTGTGGTCTCTTCCTTTTGCAGTCAGGTCAGCATCTGAGAAACCCAAGCCGTTGTCTGCTGTCAGATTTGCTACGCAGTCAGTGAACTGAACTGCAGATGTTTCCTGTGGCACATGGGCCGTCTTGAGAAATGAGATTAAGGCCTTAGCATGGGCCTCAGAGCACAGCAATAAGGAGAGCATGGAGATTTTGGAGGGTGTATGCCCCAGCTGTTCCACAACGTTGAAGTCACTCTTCTTTATTATTTTCAGGATTTCCTCCATCTCTTGTTGGGAGGCCTCAGCATTTATAGGTATCGGTGCCTCCATCCGGGCAGGCTCATCTTCAATTCCCTTGCCCCGAGCATTGGATGACTCGGCAGCAGGGGAAACAACTTGATCAGCAACAGGAACAGGTACACTTGTAGGTGTTATAAGGAGGGGTCTTCGAGTAGCGGACGGTGCAATGTCAGGCGAGAAGAGCCTGCTACTGCGGGTAACCTTGGTTGGGCCAGTGATATCGCAGATACTGGCGCCAGTGTTGAATTCTTGTTTGATTCCATTCAAATATACGTCTGCCCCATAATGCCAGGGGACAGCTTTATCAGATACATAGGGAAGAGGCCCCGGAACAGTGATAACAACAGGTGTGACAGTCATGATTTGGACAGGCTTCTTCGGGAGAGCCTTGATTGGATTATTGAAGATGGTAACCACATAAACTTCTTCTACCGGAACCAACTGAACAGCAGACTTTTTGAACAGAATCTCCTTACTATCCATCAGGCTTTGGATGCCTAACTTCAGCAAGGGACAACCAGATAGGGAAACAGCACAGAACAGGCAACCCTCACTGCAACCCGGAAATAAACCGGACAGCAGTAGGTTCTTCTTGACAGTTATTAAGGGAGTGGCTAGATCATCCACAGAAACAGCGTACACCTCTTCATCAACAGCGTTTACCCCATGCTGAGGCATAGGAGCAGTAACCACATTCGGCCTCTCAGGCGCTTCAAACTGTATCTCCTTTGCGTCAATAAGGTCTTGCACCTTATTCCTTAATGCCCAACAGTCATCAGTGGAATGCCCCGGGCTATCAGAATGATAAGCACAACGAGCATTTGGGTTGTATTTGGGGGAGGCAATGTTCACAGCCTTTGGCGCCTCTCTGGTAGTCACTAGATTGGTGGATAGTAACTGCGGCAAGATTTGGGATAGGGTCATGCTCAAACGGGTGAACTCTCTCCGGGGTCTTTCAGTCCTTTGAGGATTGGTTTGCCGAGGAGCGGCAGCAGGCTTAGCAATCATTACCGCACTGACAGATTGGCGGCGCTCAGATTTCTCTTGTCTCCTGGACCCGTACATAGCACTAGCATCCTTCTTGAAGGGTTTCTTCTCTGAACTAGACGATGCACCCTTCGGAATCTTTCCAGACTTCAACCCAGCCTCAATTCTCTCTCCAGTCAGAATAAGATCAGTAAACCCTGCAGACGAGTTACCGATAAGATGGTTTAAAAAAGGCCCAGATAGGGTCCCCAAGAACATGTCCACCAACTCCCGATCAGTCAACGGAGGTTGCACCCTGCCAGCCAGATCCCTCCACTTCTGAGCGTACTCCTTAAAACCTTCACTTGAACCTAACAACATACCCTGAAGTTGGGTACGTGTAGGGGCAAGGTCGGCATTATACTGATACTGCTTATAGAAAGCAGTAGCCAACTCCTCCCAGTTACGAACCTTGGTCCCATCCAGCTGATAGAACCATTCGAGATGAGTCCCTGAAAGACTCTCTTGGAAGAAGTGGATCCACAAATTCTTATCCACTGAGTACGGTTGAATCTTCCGGACATAGGACCTGAGATGTAGTTTGGGACAAGACGCCCCATCGTACTTAGTGAAAGATGGTGCTTTGAACTTACGAGGAATAATCACACCGGTAGACAAACCCAAATCTCCGAAATCCAGCCCAGGTACCTGTTGTATCTCCATAGCATTCAGCCTATCCTCCAACTGCTTGTAACGGTCTTCTGCAGGAGGATATTGCTCTTCATCAAAATTAGTCTCGTTGTCGGAGACTACCAGACTAGGACCTTTTTCCGCTTGAGGAGTACCCTTGCCAATAGAAGAACCAGCCTCTTCATTCTGCAGAGTGTTGCCAAACCTTCGGCCCGAGTTGAACAGGACAGTTCTTCTCTTCTTCTTCTTTTCCTTCTTCAGGAACAGAGCCTTCAGCTCCTCTTGGCCCTGAGCCAAACCCATGATTAGTTCCTGAAAATTGCGCATTCTGCGCCTGTGGAGATTTGATGGACATCTCGGTTGATGATGAGTCAGGATTCATGATGCTGAAATAAACAGCGAAGAACTGTAAGCAACCTGAAAAGAGGAAAACCTGCTATGCACATGATGAATGATATGTGTTTATGCAATGCATTCAAGGGTTCGAAAGTTCAAATTTGTTGTAGACAAAAAGGGACACACGTTATCATTAAGGAAATAATTGTTCAGTACATCAAAGCCTCATAGGCAAAGTAATACAAAAGCAAATCAATCCCAAAATATACTACGCATCCTCTTTGGAGCTATGTAAGTGTTGAGATTCCTCTCCTCATGCAACAAGCGGGTGAGCTCCAAGACCTTCTTTTCACTAGCATGTAGACTGGTCTCAAGAGAATTTCGTTCTTCCTTAAGCTGGATCCAGCTCTTCTGCATCTCTTCCCAGGATGTGGGCATATCAGGGTGCTGAATAGTGTAGGACACCTCTCCTTCCGAGACTGGCTCTTTGATCACAGGGAGCATATGGGGATAAGGCATCACTAACTTCTGGGAGCGGGCTCGTACCCACTTGAGATAAGGTTCCAACGGGATGGAGTTCCTGTGCCCCAGTGTCTTACTGTCTATCCTACTTGGCATCCTCCAGGCTCTGATAAATCTCTGGCGAAGTCCTTGAGTATCGTTGTCGAAGTCAAAAACTATGTCAGGAATTAACATGTCATGAGGACCATCCCTCCGAGCATAACCAAACTGTCTCCAAGCCAGGCATGGGTTGTAAGTAATACCTCCTCTGATTCCAAGTAAAGGAACATTAGGGTACTCTCCGCAACGATCAATGATAGTGACATCCTCTCTGGACCTAGGGCACCAATGTATATCTGCATGTGTAAGAGTCATCAACCGTTGTGACCATCTCAAACCCCGCTCGTTCTTCAAAACTGATTGTGGAAGGTGCGAAATAAACCACCTTCCCAGGAGAGGAGTGAAACACATAAGGACACCTCTTTTTCTCATGGTTCGAGTGTAACATGAGTGGAGGATGTCCCCCAGCAATGTAGGTATAGGATTCCTGGACATAAAGATCTGGACAGCACTGATATCTATAAGCTGATCTGGGTTAGGGAACAACACCAAACCATAGACAAGGAGGGCCACAACTTCTTCAAAAGCTTGTAAGTCAAGGGAGTTCCAACATTCATGGGCCTTTTCAAACAGAAACCTGGCTAAGAACCCTTTGATACCACTTCTAACTTCCCAATGTCCCTTGAGGTCAGATGACTGTAGGTGCAAGGTTTTAGCAATCTCTTCACGCTTGGGTTCCTTTTCCGTACCGTTGTAGGGTAGTTGATCAAGGATAGGGATCTTCAGGAGCCGGGAGAAATCCTCCAATGTAGGTACCAGCTGATAGTCCAAGAAGGTTAAATAGTGATGCAGAGGGTCAAAGAACTGGAACAAGACCTTTATCATATCTTCCTCAATGTTGGTGTTGACCAAGCTGATGAGTCTTCCATGTCTTTCACTGAATTAAGAGCTCTCGGGAATCCTGGATATAAGTTCCTTAAGCTGAGGAGGGATCCTTACAAGACTGATTTGAATTGTCTTTCTACGAACAATTTCCATGTCCTACAAAACAAGAACAAAGATGAAGATTCGAACCCCTGAAATGGTCAGTCAATGCATATGATGCTGGATGATGTCATGATGCTATGATTAAACACACCACAGATATTTACAAAGACAAACATGTAAGGCACACAAGGCACACAAGACAAGCCCTTAGGGTTTAAGGCCATCATGGGGTCTGGGTAGTACCCTCTTGAAGTTGGTGGGTTCAACCTATCCTATTAGAAGTAACCGGGTTCTAAGGGTCCCAATATCACGGGATTGCTTTCATTGTTCATCGTTTTGATTTAGCCACTGAACTGGCGACCGAAATATTCCAGGAAAGCAACCCTCAATTGAGTGTAGTATCGAGTATCAACCAACCTCGGACTGCACCAAAGTCAGTTATCTCACTACCCTAAAGAGGCCAAGATAGTTCAGTTAAGGTTCCTAAGGTCTGTTGATGCTTCACGACACCACGCGGAGGCCCCGTACTCTCCTTGACTGAACTCAAGGGTTACCGGTACACACCAAAGTGCCACATCAACGTAGCATACTGTTTCAACCATGTCGGTATACCCCGCACAGTTCCCTCATAGCCTTGTTGCTACTTTCTAAGAAGGTATCCCCAGATCCGGGTTAGGATCTATAGAACTCCCAAGACAGTCCCACAATTTAAAGCACACAAAGAAAGCAATTGAAAACACAGTTATGAACTATCCCTAAGGTACACCTCACTTTAAGTTTATCCCCAACAGAGTCGCCAGTTCTGTGATCGGTGGATCTGGAACTGACTGTTTAACGCTGGTTCGCGAAATGTCGCGGAAGCAAGAGTCGCCACCGTCTTTTATTTTCTCCAAATGGAAAGGACAAAAGCACAGAAAAATTCCTTATAGAGATTGCTCTCGGTTCGGGAGGTAGATTTATAGAAAGGGAAGGTGTTAGCACCCTTTCTATCCATGGTTATCCATGGGCTCTTAGATACTTGCTCATTGTGTTTTCAAAATTGTTTGTTTGCTTTTTAATTGTGGGTTTTAAAAAAGTTTCTTTGAAAATTCCAGTTCGACTCTTGTATCGGTCCTCAAGAGTGTTTGAAAAATTGCTTTCGAAAGCTTTTTGAAAAGGTGTCGGTGTGAAAAGTATTTTTGATTTGTTTTGAAATTTAGAGCAAGTATCTAGAGTCGTCTACCTACCCTAAGGAATTCGTCTGTGTAAATGTCCTTTAAAGTAGTGCCATCCCACCATTGAGAGGTAGGTAGCACCACCGTTGGAGGTGTTCGGGTCAATTCGAGGTTCGGGACATGGTGATCACCGGAGCAATAGGAAGACACCTTAGAAGCAACCCTCATGCCAGGTTCCCGGATCATGAGGACTTACTAAGACATCCTCTACTCGACGATCACCTTTCGAAGGGCAAGGCAACAGTGAGGCGTACCCTAGGGGTGGTGTGTGATTTGTGTGTCATGTTCATTTGCATTTATCTTGTTCATGTCAAGGTGATCTATGTGTTTGTTTTTATTTATTGTCATTCATTCTTGCATGCATTTATTTAATAGTTAAAAAGTGCAAAAAGGTAAAGTTCTAAACTATTACAAAAGGCGCGGGTCCACATCGCCAAAATTTCCAGGACCCGATTTGACAGAAAGTAAATAAGTAAAGAATTAAAGTACGAAAGATAAATGTCTGAGTTTACAAGGCCTTGGGAGAGGTACATAAAAATTATACGAAAAGAAAATAAATGCGCGATTTGAATTAAAATTAGAAACGAGGGCGTTGGACCCTTTTTGCGAAATTAAATTAAATGATTAAATTAAGGAAAATTAAAAAGAAAAAAGAAATTATTATTTTTGAGATTTTTTGTATTTATGAATTTTTAATGAGAAAGATTAATTAAAATAAAATATTAACCCTAATTCTATAACTTTTATTTATTAAGAAAAAATATTAAAGTTAAACCTAAATTAACCTAACTATTTACATGCAATTTTGATTTATAAAAATAACTATATTCTAATAATTAATTATTATGAAAGAAAAGAAACAAAGATAAAAATTATTACAAACCCTAATTCTACCAAATTTTAGATTGATTAAGAAAAATATTAAAATTTAACCCTAAGTTTAAAAGCTAAAATCAATTAATGAAGTTTATTTACAAAAAAATAACATTAAGTGAAAAATACTTATTTTTTGTCTTTTTTCTGATTTTTTATTGTTTTTATGTTTTTTATGAAAAATAATTAAATTAAAGAATTGAATTAAAAAAAAAGAAGAAATAATTGAATCAAAATAAAAAATAAAATAAAATAGAAAAGATGTTGGAAACCTAGGGGGGTCTGTCCCCAGTTGGAGGTATGTTGTAGTGATTAGGCCCATTTGTTTAAGGCCTCAGTTGACTTTCCTTGCCAGCGCGTAGCCTCTTTGACTCATGTCCATGATGCTCTTCCCACTATGGCCCTTGGATTGATCTCAGCCAGTACGTGGAGGGCCTGGATATTGAGTGTATGGTGGAACCCAGGGTTGAATCTGCATAGGATTAGTTTTATAGAAAAAACATTGAAAGAGAATGGGGACCTGGGGTTCGAACACATGTCCTAGGAATTAACATACACACGCCTTGCCAACTGCTCCAATTGGTTTCTTTGTCTATCATATAAACAACAAACATTATAAAATAAAACAAAAGTTAATGCCTGTTTCCGCGCGAATTTTCAAACGAACCAACCACTGATGGCCACCTAAGCGTCTTCTTCCTCGCTTGTTTATTTCCTGAAAATCAAAGATGGTTAGCGGGGGTTTTAAACCCCCCCAAAATAGGCTTGTTTTCAAAATAGCGAATAGGCCATATGGCCTCAGAAATTAGGCGCGAGGGTTCCATTGTTTTCGTCCAAACACACTGAATCCATTCATGGCATTATGAGGTTCTAATTTTATAGCTTTTAGAAACGCCCAATTTGGACCTCAAAGAACCCTAACCTGTATCAATGGTGGAATCGCATATAGAACATGAAAACTCAATCAAAGTATGTGGTTAGCTTCAGAACACATCAATTAGTATGAATCCATCAAAGAAATGCAATGAAAATGCCTAAATCTTAAAACACGATTATGAAAAAAATATGAAAAAGTGTGAATCCTATTCACCAATTCTGGGCGTTAGAGGTCGTGCTTTTGATCCAGGAAGTTTCCCTGATGTCTCAGGAAGGCAATGGACTGGTTACTTTGCCTTGAAATGCTTTGGAATCACGATTTCAGTTTTGAATTTTTTGATCAAAATTGCAAAGTTCTCTTTTGTCTTTCTGCGCAGCTTGGACCTCTTGAGGAGTAGGGTTTGCATTAGTATGTATAGGTGAACGATTAGGGTAAGAATTCAGAGCCAAAGGATCAAGGAATTGATGGAGAGGATATTGATTTTCATGGCAAAATATTTCAAATCTTTTTCAAGCATATTTGATACAAATCATGGTCAATTGACTTGATTCTTTCTATATTTGGTCTTGCACGAAATCTTAAGCTTATTCCTTGCATAAAAGATTTGATTGCATTGGTTTGGTATTTTTTATATATTTTAATTAATTAAATGAATTATTAATAATAAAAAATCCAAATAAATAAATAAAAATGATAAAAAACTTCCCTTTGGGCCACATGGTCGTGCACATGCCTTGGATGATGAATTGTGGAAGAAAAAGAGGCCCATTAGCATTTTTAGGTCATTTGAAGCAATGTTGACTTTTCAAAATATCCAAAAATTTCCCAACTTCCACAAGGCATATCTTGCTCAATTTTTAAGCTTTGCTCATGTTCTTGGACATTTTGGAAAGGTCTTTGAGTCCTATAACCAATGCCTTTGGTCCCATGTCATTTTGATTTACCAATCTCAGGTTATGGCCTTTGACTTAAAGTCCCTTTTTGTTGACTTTTGAAAATGACCTATAATGTTGAAATTGATAACTTTTTGTGAGAGCATTTCTTGGACTTGAAGTGTGAAGAGGAGTTGTAGGAAATGTCTTCATCTTCAAAATGAGCTTTGGATGTAATTTTTCTAATAATCCATATGGAAGTTATGCCCTGGTCAATTTACAGTTGACTTTTTCAACTGTCCAAATATGGAAACTTTTGCATCTTGATGATTTTTGAGCCAAGCTTTGAGAATCATGATCAAGCATTGATAAAATGATGTTTGTGGCTTCAAAATGAGATGTTGACCAAAAATTTGAACTTTTGACTGTCAAATGACCATTTTGCCCCTACAGTTGATTGTAGTGCAATTAGGGTTTTTGACTGTGCAATTTTGTGCTGTAAGTCTTGAAACTTGGTATGAGGATGCTTGACCATATTTGTAGGCATGTGGGACTTGATTGGACCCTTGGAAACTTAATTTTCTTTGTCAGAACCAAAACCCTAATTTTTGACTGTTAGGAGGCCCTTGAACTGTGCAACCCTTGGGGAGATTTTGAAGTTTTGACTTGGCAAATTTTGAAGAATATGGGAGGGCAAATTTTGGGGTACAACACTTTTGTTCAGGAGTAATTGTCTTTTTGATTTTTTCGGATATGTAATTTAAAAACAATATAAAATCCATAGCCATGTGTCTTACCCGGGGTACAATGGTTCTATTTGTGAGGGTTGTCATGTTTCATTTTCATATGACATTAATAAAGCATTGGGCGTTTGCATACAAATTTTGCGCTCTTTATCTTTCTTTTCTTTAATTCTGTCTATACAGCTATGCTCTTACACACACTCACGTATCCAAATGCAGATCCATATCCACTCTGGATCCCATTGATAACAGTTCTGCTACTGCTCATTATGACTTTGAATATCCGATCAACCAAGCTGAAGACGAAGGTGAGGAAGATTGTGAGGTACCCGGAGAACTTGCTAGACTATTACAGCAGGAGGAAAGGGCCATACAGCCTCATGAAGAGCCGGTTGAGACAGTGAACTGTGGTACCGAGGAAGACAAAAAAGAGGTTAAGATAGGTGCAAATATGGAGCCTAATGTCAAACAGCAGTTGGTACAGATGTTGCATGAATATGCTGAAATCTTCGCCTGGTCATATGAAGACATGCCAGGACTAGACACGGATAAAGTGGTTCATCATCTGCCGACTAAAGAAGATTTCCCTCCGGTAAAGCAAAAGGTCCGTCGTTTGTGCCCCGAGATGTCAGAGAAGATTAAAATAGAGGTTATGAAGCAGTTTAACACAAGGTTCTTAGTTGTCACCTCCTATCTGCAGTGGGTTGCTAATGTGGTTCCAGTACCCAAGAAAGATGGTAAAGTATGAATGTGTGTGGATTACAGAGACCTGAACAGGGCATGCCCTAAGGATGACTTCACGCTTCCCCACATCGATGTTCTGGTTGACAACACCGCACAACACAAAGTCTTTTTCTTTATGGACGGCTTCTTTGGCTACAATCAGATCAAGATGGCACCTGAAGACATGGAGAAGACAACCTTTGTTACACAGTGGGGCATTTTCTACTATAAGGTGATGCCGTTTGGGTTGAAGATTTCCGGGGCAACTTATCAGCGACCTATCGTAGCTCTGTTCCATGACAAGATTCACCATGAGATAGAGGTTTACATCGACGATATGATAGTCATGTCTCAAACTGAAGAAGAACATCTTGATCATCTACAAAAGCTATTTGATAGGTTGAAGACGTACAAGCTGAGGTTAAATCCAAACAAGTGCACCTTCGGGGTAAGGTCTGGTAAGATTTTGGGATTCATCGTTAGTGACAAAGGTATTCAGGTAGACCCTGCAAAGGTGAAGGCCATAAAAGAGATGTCGGCTCCCCGTACAGAGAAGGAAGTTATAGGTTTCTTGGGAAGCCTGAATTACATTGCCCGATTCATTTCACATCTGACTGCTACTTGTGAGCCAATCTTCAAGCTTCTGAAGAAAGATCAAGTGGTAAAGTGGAATTACGAATGCCAAGTAGCCTTTGACAGAATCAAACAATATCTCCAAGAGCCTCCTATTTGGATGCCTCCGACTAAAGGAAGATCTTTGATAATGTACTTAACAGTGCTAGATAATTCAATGGGGTGTGTGCTGGGCCAGCATGACGAGTCTGGTCGAAAAGAGCATGCAATATACTACCTTAGAAAAAGGTTTATCGACTATGAAACACAATACTCACTACTCGAGAAAACTTGTTGCTCTTTTGCATGGGCTGCTCGCCGACTGAGATAGTATATGTTAACCCACACTACTTTGTTGATATCTAAGATGGATCCGATCAAGTACATTTTCGAGAAGCCCGCTCTCTCCGGAAGGATAGCAAGGTGGAAAATGATCTTAACCGAATACGACATCCAATACACAACCCAAAAAGCAATCAAGAGAAGTGTTAGCAGATCATTTGGCACATCAGGCTGTGGACGACGACCAGTCCATGAATTTCGAGTTCCCGGATGAGAATATCATGTTGGTAACTGACTGTGAAGAACCTGGACCGGATGAAGGACCTGAGGAAGGATCCTGATGGTATATGTATTTTGATGGAGCCTCAAACGCATTGGGTAATGGTATCGGCGCTGTAATCATATCTCCCTAGGGTTGTCATACTCCATTCACTGCCCGATTATGTTACAACTATACCAACAACATGGCGGAGTATGAAGCATGTATCATGCGTCTTAGAGCTGCTATTGACCTAAGGATCAAGTTCTTGAGTGTATTCGGGGATTCCGCTTTGGTAATAAGTCAGATCAAAGGAGAGTGGGACACGAAGCACCCGAACCTTATTCCTTACAAAGAGTATGTACTGACACTGCTGCCGCATTTTGAAGAGATCACCTTTGAACATTTCCCACGAGAAGAGAATCAGTTAGTGGACGCGCTAGCTACTATGTCGTCAATGTTCAAGGTCAGGTGGGACAATAAAGCTCCCCAAATCACTATTGAGAGGTTGGATGAACCGACATACTGCTGTGAGATCGATACTGAGGAGTTAGCCGATAAACCTTGGTTTCATGAGGTGAAAAGGTATCTCGAGGCTCAAGAATACCCCGAGGGGGCATCTGTCAATGACAAGAAATTTCTGAGAAGGTTTGCTGTAAAGTTCTCCTCGGTAATGGAATCCTCTATAAGCGCAACCATGATTCTACCTTACTGCGGTGTGTAGACAAGAGCGAGGCAGAGAGGATCATGGAAGACCTACACGAAGGTACCTTTGGCACTCATTCCAGTGGACATACCATGGCAAAGAAAATCCTACGGGCAGGATATTATTGGTCCACTATGGAAACCAACTGTTATCAGCATTCTCGAACCTGTCATAAGTGCCAAATCCACGCTGATAAGGTGCATGTACCTCCAGTTCCTTTGAATGTTTTGACGGCTCCCTGGCCTTTTGCAATGTGGAGCATTGAAATGATCGGCGAGATCAGATCTACCGCTTCCAATGGGCATCGCTTCATCCTAGTGGCCATTGATTAATTTACGAAGTGGGTTGAGGCTGCCTCCTTTGCTACGGTTACTAAGAACGTGGTGGCACGGTTCATCAAGCATAACCTGGTGTGTCATTATGGTATCCCTGAGAAAATCATCACAGACAACGGTACCATCCTCAACAACTCAATGATCACTGAACTCTGTAAGCAGTTCAAGATTCAGCATCACAACTCATCTCCTTACCGGCCGAAGATGAATAGGGTTGTTGAAGCTGCTAACAAGAATATCAAAAAGATCATACAGAAGATGACAGTGACATACAAAGACTGGCACGAGATGTTATCGTTTGCTCTTCATGGGTACCGTACTTTAGCACGTACGTCGATAGGGGTAACACCCTATTCTCTAGTATATGGTATGGAGGTCGTCCTATCCATAGAGGTCCAGATCCCTTCTCTACAGATTATGAAGGATGCGGGTTTGAGAAAAGATGATTGGATCCAGACTCGACTTGATCAATTGAACTTAATCGACGAGAAAAGACTTACTGCTGTCTGCCATGGTCAAATGTATCAGAAACAGATGATCAAAGCCTCCAACAAGAAAGTCAGACAACAAGCATATCAAGTAGGGGATATGCTAATCAAGCGCATCATACTGCCGCAAGGTGATCCTAGGGGAAAATGGACTCCCACCTATGAGGGACCATTTGTAGTCAAGAACATATTTTCCTGTGGAACCATGATTCTTACCACCATAGATGGTGACAACCTTCCACACCCTGTTAATGCGGACATAGTGAAAAAATACTACGCATAATAAAGACCCTCTAGGTTGACACAACTAGGAAAAAATAAGGGCATCCCGTCGAACCAAAAGGGTTCGGGAAAAAATTAGGGATAAAAATGGAAAAAATCTGTACATCCGACAAGTCGAAAACCTGAAAAGGCGGCTTGGGCAAAAAAGGGTATCCCGGTGGACTGAAAACCCGAAAGGGAGGTCCAGGAAAAAGTTAGGTATTAAAGCGTATCACTATGTCCCATTGGATCACCTTGCGATCAAACTTCAGTAATCAGATATCAAGCTCAAACGGTACTGATCAATCCAGTCAGCTTCGGACAAACAACAAATTGATAAGATGCTCGAAGACATATGGACAATAGCAGAATTGAAACTCAATGGGATCACTACACATAGCTATTTTCATTTTGTACATAATTCCTGTAATAATTTCCATTTTTACGGCGGAGTTCTCTTACTAGAGCGTCAGCCTCCTTGTAAAAAAAACGCCTGTTATAGGCAAATTTCAAATCAATACAAAGCGTCTTTCAAGTACAAAACTCTTTGTTTGTTTTTCCTTTTTCTATTTTTTTTTTGCAAAAACGTCCAATGTTTTATTCTTGACATATGCATTTGAATATGATTATTGTTCACGAATATCTGCATATAAAATAGAAAGACAATTACTAAGAACTCAAAGAAATTGGTGCAAAACATAAATACCGAGAGTTACCCCGTCCGTCATGGTACAAGGGACAGAGACAGTTGGAAGCAAAGTTACTATCACATACAAGCTAGTGACATCTATATTCCCCACAGATCCGAGACAACCAAGGCCCAACCTCCATGTCCCCAAGCAGGAATTCCTTCCCCAGCAGGTTCCTTCAGAAAGCTAATGTCTACATTCCCCAGCCGAGTTGTATATTCATAAATAGTTTATAAAGTTTTTTCTCCCGAGCAGAGTTTATTTCTCTGATGGCAGAAGCTTGATCTCCAACAGAGCTCTTCTCTCCAGTAACGGAAGTTCATCCTCAGTTGAGTTTATTTCTCCAAATCAGCAGATCTTCCAACAAAGTATCTCCCTTCCCCATAGATTCATTACCCCACAGGATTATTTCAAACAAAGTCTCTCCCGGGAGAATGTTCTCAAGCAGAATGGATGTAAATCTCTCGCTAATCATCTTCGTTCACTATCCCCAGCGGAAACGAAGAACTCAACTCATTATACTCTCCAGCAGTAGTCCATGATTTATTTTCCCCAACTAGAGAGCATCACAATAGCACTGCATATCCATACATCATGGCATGTGCATATATATCATACAACACAATCTCATTTATTTTGAGAACATCATTACTCAATGCATTTCATACATCATGACAATGCATACGACTAACTCTTTACCTTTCAGGGAAAGATGCAATCAAGTTCTCACGAGTTCTCTCTGGTTCATTCAAACCGACACCAAGGTTTCTTTTCTAGTTGAAGATATTCCAACATTTTTTCTGGCTCAGTCAAACCGACACTAAACGTTTCTATTCTAGTTGAAGATGTATTAAGACTTTCGTCTGGGTCAGCCGAATCGCCGCTAAGACTCCCATGATTTCTATGCCAGTCAAAGTTAATCTGAGACCTCTCCCGGGATTAGTAAAATCGATACTAAGATTTCTCTCCCAGTCGAAGCTCTCACAAGTTTTCTCCGGTTTAGTCAAATCGACACTAAGGTTACTATTCTAGTTGAAGATGTTTTAAGACTTTCGTCTGGGTCAGTCGAATCGCCGCTAAGATTCCTCTGACTTCTATGCCAGTCAAAGTTAATCCGAGACCTCTCCCGGGATCAGTCAAATCGATACTAAGATTTCTCTCCTAGTTGAAGTTCTCACAAGTTTTCTCTGGTTCACTCAAACTGACACTAAGGTTTCTATTCTAGTTGAAGACGTTTTAAGACTTTCGTCTGGGTCAACCGAATCGCCGCTAAGATTCCCCTGATTTCTATGCCAGTCAAAGTTAATCCGAGACCTCTCCCAGGATCAGTCAAATCGACACTAATATTTCTCTCCCAGTTGAAGTTCTCACAAGTTTCCCTTGATTTAGTCAAATTGATACTAAGATTTCTATTACAGTTCAAGCTATGAAGACCGGAAATCGTCCGGATAGTATCTTGATTTCACCAAAATACTACGAAGCCTGGAATCACCCAGATAGTGGTATATCTTAAATTCAAGCTATGAAGCCCGGAAATTGACCAGAAAACATTTTAACCCCCATCAAATTACTGTGAAGATTGGAAATCGACGGGATAACAGTACAAGATACTATGAAGCCTGGAATAGACCAGATAGTGGTATAAGACACCGTAAAGCCTGGCACACGACAAGATAACGGTATAATACACTGTGAAGACAGGAGCACGACCAGATAGTGGCAAAGGACACTGTGAAACCTGGGACACGACCAGATAACAGTATAAGGTACTGCGAAGCTTGGAATTCGACCAAATAGCAGTTTACTCGGCCAATTACTATGAAGCCCAAAACTCGACCGGATACTAGTATGCCTCAAGTTCAAGTTGAAACCCAGATACGACCGGATAACCACTTAAATCCTTCTGAAGCCTGGAGCACGACAAGATATGAATTGAGAAATTGCAAAGTCTGGAGAACGACCAGATAACAAGTTTACTCTCATCTCCCCAGTAAGTCACTGTGAAACCTAGAGCGCGACCAAATAACAGTTAATCTTATTATCCTCAATAAATCTCTGTAAAGCCTGGAGCACGACCAGATAGCAGTTCACTTTCACCTCCTCGACTAAAAGAGAATTCCCCAGTAGAGTAACGGAAAACTGAAGCTCCTAAAATTCTACTTCCCCCAAGACAGAGACCAATATTCCTCAGCAGATCCCTCCTCAACGATAGGAATAGGAATCCTCATCGAAGGAATATCTCACAAAATCAACATTATTCTGGATGGCATCTTTAAGCCCATCTCCGACGCTTGACCGTCACCTCTGCCAGATGGCATATTTAAGCCCATCTCCGACGATTCTCTGTCATAATTTCCAAATGGAATTTGTAAGCCCATTCCCGATACTACCTGTACAGTCCCGCACCATCTCAGACGAGTGCAAATTTCTGGGAACTTAGTGTTCAATCATCTTCCACCTTCAGATTACGAAAGGTAGACAAGCCAATCTACATCCTCAGGTTTAAGAAGATTGAACAGGGGAAGTTGTTGTACCCTAAAGTTTTCCGTCTTATTTTACTCAACACATGCCCATTGAGGTCCTCAAGTTGCTCAAGGATGCCCAAGAGTTGACCAGACAAACTCTCTCCTAAGGCAATGTACCCCAAATTAGGGTTTCCATTTTCATTAGGGTATGGCAGCTCCAAAGGTTCCAAATTCTTTCCATGGTCCTAATATGTTCTCAAGATCATCCATGTCAAGTTTTATTCCTTGCACAAGAGGTTTGCTCAGCCAACTGCTAGATTGCCTTAAAATCAACTATACTAGGTCAGAAGTTAATTGTGGACCACATATAGTCAAACTTCAAGATTTTTGGTCAACATAAAAATTTTGAAGTGATATTCATCATTTGATCAAGGGTTGATCATGATTCCCCAAGGAATGCCCCAAATTCATCAAAACTCAAAAGTTGCTAAATTAGGGTTTCTCAGGAAAAGTCAACCAAACTTTGACCAAGCATAACATCCTCATACTTTATCAGAAATTTTCCATCCAAGGCTCATTTTGAAGAGGATGCAATTCCCTATAATTCATTTTCATCCCTCAAGTTCAAAATGTGCACTCATCAAAAGATATAGATTTCCACATAATAGGTCCTTTTGAAAAGTCAACAAAAACACTTTTTGGGTCAAAGCTTCTTACATGAACACGGAAGACCCAATTGATATGAGACCAAAAGGGTTGTTTAAGGGACATCGTAAGCTTTCTAAAAAGTCAAAGAACACCTTTCTAGGGTTAAAATAGGAAGAGATATGCCTTGTCAAATTTGACCATTTTTGCAAAATTGCCAAAAGTCAAATATGCTAAAAAATACACTTTTTGTTAAATGGGCCTAACTTTTTGTGCTTAAACCTCACTCATAACATGGTCCACTACCCAATTACTTACCCACATGTTATTTTCTTCATTATTTATTTCATTTTTATTTTTTATTATTAAAAATTCAAATTAAATCAATTAAATGATAAATAATAACAAAGATTTGATTTGATATGGTTTTTGGACAAAATCACAAGCTAATTATGCTGGCATATCAGGATCAAATCAAATCAAGGTTGATTGGCACAAGAATGGCATGATTAGGCCTAATTTGGAAACAAATCACACAAAGAAAGAATGACATCAAATATTCAAAAATTGCAAAGATACATGTTGTTTTTATAACCCTAATTCATTCAGGGATATATATTGAGTAAGACCAAGCACAAAAAAAGGGATAGCAATCGTGAAGAACACTAGAACAAACTCAAAATTTTGGCAAAAAGTGGTGATCTGTTCTCTACCCTAGAGGATGATTCAAAGTATTCCAACACTCCTAATCGTATCCTGGAGCATCTCTGAAGCTAACAGGATTAGTAGCAAGCATTCTCGCGCACAGAATTAACCCCTAAACCCCACACAGTTTGCTTGCTTTTTCAAAATTGGTTACGAAAATTCTTGCATAATTAGCATAATTTAATGGCATATTTGTGATCATTGATGTATTTGTAACATGTCTAAATAATTTAATTGATGTTTTGACACCTATATATGCATTTTCCATTGCTAGGGTTTTGTGTTCATTTTAGGGCTTTTGTCCACAGGTAAAATTAGACCAAGAACAGTCCCCCATGATGTTCGTGGGTTCAAGACAAATGGAACCATGTAATTAGAATTTATTTATCATGCGTTTTCTTGATTGTTGAAGTTTACAAGTTTTCAGCTGTGGCAAAGTGTCAGTGGCTATAAGTCTTACCCCTAAGACGACAGTCTCAACGAAGGAGACGGTGACTTGTTACCACCTCATTGGACCATTTGAATTTCGCGCGTGTTTTCCAACTAATCACCATGTTTTATATATTATTAAGTATTGTTGTTATATTAACAATTGAGTCACACAACCCAGATGGCAAAGCGCATTGGTGGTTAGTGTGAGGAGCTGGGTTCGATCCCAGGTCCCAGCATTTTCTTCATTTTATTTCTCCTTTACAGGTCAGGTGCATCATCCTCTCAAATGCCTACCATACACCATCAACATCCAGCCATGGGATTCATCATCAATCCAATCAAATAGCCCACCTGCCAGAGACTAAGGTACGCCATCAGGAGGGAGCACCACTGGATCAAGCGCTGACTAGGCTTCAGCTTGGTAGGCCTAACAAATTCAGTAACTCACCCCCTAATTTCTTCAATACAGGCCCTTTTCTCATCTTTTGATTTTAATTATTTTTAATTATTTTTCTAACAATTTTCTTTTTTTAAAATAACATCAAATTATTTCTTTTTATTATTAAATCATGAAATCACAAAAAAATACCAAAAATCTTTTTTTCCATAAAATGTTTATTTTTTTAAATTAATTTATTTTAAAACTAGGGAATTTAACTCTTTTTTTTGTAATTAAAATGAATTAGAAATTAGGGTTTAATTTTGTATATAATTAGTTTTTCTTCAAAAAATAACTTAAATATTTCTCTCAATTAGATTTTTAGGTTTTATATTTATCTTCGCATTTAATTCGTCGCGCGCATTTTAGTTACTTTTTTTTGTTATTTTTCTAACTGCTCTGAGTTTGTAATAGCTTTAATTAGGTTTTAATTCTGCCTTTTATTTTACAGTAAAAAATAATTATGTATCTGCGAAAGCCATGTAATAGCTAGAACTTTAAACTTTCCGCATTTTAATTTCCGCAATTATAAATTGTTAAATGTATGCTAATAGGATTGTATGGAAAGACTATCTGAAATTAATACGGTAGAAAACCCTAAATGTGCAAAGACAAATTAACTGAAAAAATTCACTCGCACATGCTCACTCCTAGGGTTTAATCCACTCCGGTTGCCTTCGGTTAAACGGTCATGAAGTATAGGTTTGTTAGTTGTCATCCTCTAGCCCTGAAAGATCTAAAAAATGACCCATTCGGATGTCACCTCGGAAAAGATCTTTAAGGCTTTAGGAGGGTTACTAAAATTCCCTAACATTGATTTTGTGACCGTACATGCCCCTTCGAATGTCCCTAAAAACTCCAACGACTGTGCTACCTGTTTCTCAATAATGGAATAGCATTGTCTAAAAAAGGAAAACGAACAGTCTTTTTCGAGTAGGTAGATTAGTTCTTAAGTACTAGCTCAAAAAAATAACCTTTTCACACCAAACACTTTTCAAATAAAGTTTTCAAAAACAACTTCATAACACTCTTGAGGACAGAAGCAATGGTTAAAACAAAGTAAATGAAACTTTTCAAAACAACCACACGCACAAGAAATTTTAAAATGAGCAAGTACCTAAGAGCCCATAGAAAACTACGGATAGAAAGGGTGCTAACACCTTCCCTTTCTATAATCTACCCCCCTGTACTAAAAAATATTCTCGAAAAAGGTTTTTTCTGTTCTTTTTCCTTTTCCTTAGATGGATGAAATAAAAGTCGGTGGCGACTCTTGCTTACCAGACATTTGCGAATACAAAACGCAAACCAGTATTAACAGTCCGTTCTGCCATCGTATCACAGATATGAAACAGTTAACGATGTGACACGAGTCTCAATGCATCTAATCAACATTTCAGTTTCTTCAGAATTTGAACACGTGCTCATCCTTAGAAGAAACCCTTGTGAAGACATGGAAAGTGTTGATATTGTGAACCGCAAGCCTATCTTTGAAATGAACTGTTTGGAGACCGTTTAGATCTTCTTATAGAGATTCTGATACAACTTTCTTTCTTACTTCTAAAGAATTATTGATCAGATGTTCACACAAAAAAAAAACATAAAGTTACGAGGGTTAACGTATACATAAATAAGACTATCATTTTGGGCATAATTTCATGCATAGAGGTTTCAGAATGAAGTTAAACCTATCTTCATAAAGGGGTTTTATGAAAACATCAGCCCATTGATGGTCTGTGTCTATACATTTTAATGAAAGAATTCCTTTCTAAATATAGTCCCTAATAAAATGATGTTTTATTTCGAAATGCTTAGCCCTAGAATGTAAAATAGGATTTTTTTTAAAGACATATAGAAAAAGTGTTGTCAGAGTATAAAAATTTACTCTCAAATATGTTGAAGTCTTCAAGTTGACTTTCCATCCAGAGCATCTGTGTGCTGCACCCAGCTGCTGCTATATATTCATCTTCAGCAATTGACAATGCAATAGTGGATTGCCTCTTGTTGGACCATGAGATTAGATTTTTTCCCTGAAATTGGAAGCTTCCAGAAGTACTTTCCTTTCTATTTGGTCTCCAGCGAAGTCAACATCACAGTACCCTACTAATTTGTATCCTTTGGTTTTTCTATAACAAAGACCAAGATTAGTAGTACCTTTCAGATACTTGAAAATTCTCTTAACAGCTGTTAAGTGAGATTCTCTAGGATCTGATTGGAATCTAGAACATAGACAGACACTATACAGAATATCAGGTCTTAAAGCCGTTATATATAAGAGAAAATCAATCATACCTCTGTATATATTTTGTTCTACCTTCTTACTCACCTCTTCCTTTTCCATAATGCATGTGGGATGCATCGGAGTTTTAGTTGGCTTACATTCTGATAAGTCAAATTTCTTCAGAAGTTATTTGACATACTTGCTTTGATGTGTGTATGTTCCTTCTGGAGTTTGATTGATTTGGATGCCTAGAAAAAACTTGAGTTCTCCCATGAAGCTCATTTCAAACTCTGCCTATATAGACTTAACAAATTCCCTGGAGACTGGAACAAAGGTTTTTGTATAGTCTATCCCCTCTTGCTGACTATAGCCTTGTGCCACCATTCGTGCTTTATTTCTGACGACTTCTCCTTGTTCATTCAGTTTGTTTCTGAGTACCAATTTGTTTCCAATGATGTTGAACCCTTTTTTTTTATGAATTAGATCTCACACATCATTTCTGGTGAATTGATTTAATTCTTCCTGCATTGAAAGTATCCGGTCATTGTCTAAAAGGGCTTCGTCAATGGAAGTTGGCTCAATCAAAGGCACTAATCCCATGAGATATTCTTCAAAATTTCTGAATGTAGATCTTGTTCTAATTGGGTCTTCTTTCTTTCCCAGAATCTTGTTTTTCGGATGAGCTAAACTGCTTCTGGATTGTCTTTTCTGGAAAGGCTCTTTAGATATTGTTGTAATGTTTGTGAAATCTTCTTTTGGAGTTGATTGAGATTCTTTGTAAGAAACTTCTGATGCAGTATCTTTAGTACCAATAAATTGGACTTCTATATCTGCAAAAGTTTTATCCCGCTTTGACTTTTGAGAGCCAAGTTTATCATCAAATCTAACACTGATGGACTCTTCTACAATCCGTTTTTCCGTGTTATATACTCTATAGCCTCTTGAGAATTCAGAGTATCCTAACATGAGAAACTTTTGTGCTTTAGATTCAAACTTGTTCAAATGTTCTTTAGTGTTCAGAATAAAACAAGTACATCCAAACGGATGAAAATAAGAAATGTTGGGCTTTCTTTTCTTCCACAGTTCATATGGAGTCTTATCTAGAATAGGTCTTATGGAGATTCTATTCTGAATGTAACACGTTGTATTAATTTCTTCTTCCTATAATTTCTTAGCAATGCTAGTCTCGTTGATCATGGATTTGGCCATTTCCTATGAAGTTTTGTTCTTTCGTTCTACAACGCTGTTTTGTTAAGGAGTTCTAGGACAAGAGAAATCATGAGAGATGCCATTCTCATTAAAAAATAGTTCAAATTTTTTGTTTTCAAATTGTACGCCATGATCACTTATGACTTTAATAATTCTAAGATCTTTTTCATTTTGGACTTGGTTACAGAAGGAAAAGAACACAAAATGTGACTCATCCTTGTGTCTTAAGAACTTTACCCATGTCCATCTGCTATAGTCATCTACGATCACTAATTCATACTTCTTGCCACTAATGGATGCATTTTAACTGGTCCAAATAGATCTATATGCAGAAGTCCTAATGGTCTAGAGGTCGAAACAACATTTTTGGTTTTGAAAGATGGTTTTGCAAACTTGCCTTTTTTGACATGCTTCACACAGAGCATCTAAGCTGAACTTCAAGTTAGGAAGTCCTCTGACCAAATTAAGTTTGTCAATCTGAGATATTCTTCTCATACTAACATGCCCCAATCTTCTGTGTCAGACCCATTGCTCATCGTTAACAGACAATAGGCATTTTACATTCTGACTTTTTAGTTCAGAAAGTTTTATTTTGTAAATGTTGTTCTTTCTCTTTCCATTAAAAAGGATAGATCCATCGTTTTGACTAACGACTTTGCAGGACTTTTGATTGAAGATTATATCATAATCGTTATCACTTAATTAATTTATGGATAACAAGTTATGTATTAATCCATCTAATAACAGAACATTAGTTATAGAAGGAACTGTATCGTTACCAATAGTTCCAAATAGAATAATCTTCCCTTTCTGATTTCCTCTGAAACCTATGTAGCCTCAATATTTAAGCTCCAGGCTTTGGAACATATTCTTTCTTCCCTTCATGTGTCGAGAGCATCCAGAGTCCAGGTACCAAGATTGGTGTTTCAATCTTGCTGTTAAAGACATTTGCAACATAGACAATTTTATCCTTAGGTACCCATACCTTTTTGGGTCCTTGTTTGTTAAAGTTACAAAAATTCTGTTTGAATTTTGGTTTACAAAAAAATAATTTACTAGTATACTTTATGACAATTTTGTGCCCATAGGTGAAGTGAGAGTATATAAGTGTGTGTTTAATGAACATATCCTTAACTTTCTTAGGTTAAGATACTTTACCCTTGTATCCTATTCCTTTTTTTCCATTTCTGCTAACTCCATAGATCATTTAAGCCATATTGCTTCTATCTATGTTTTTAGAAAGAAATTTTTGAAAACTATGATCATATTCCTGTATGACCTTATCAGAGTTACTACGAACTTCTGAGACAATTTCTTTCTGAGCATTTTGTAAATTATTTTCTAGTTTAGGAATTGTTTCTTTCAGCTCAGAGTTTTCTGATCTCAGTTTCTTAGTTTCTTCAGAGTCATAAACTAGATCCTTTTTCAGGTTTTTGTTTATGACTCAAAGTTTCTGATATCTTTCAAGAATTTCTGACAGACTCTCTTCTAATTGATATCTATAAAAGTTAGAGAATACCTCTTCTTCCTCTAAGTCTGATTCTGATCCAGATGATCCAGTGTCTTCTGATACGTTTTCCATTAGGGCTATGTTGGCTCTTTCATCTTATGATTCTTTAGGTTTCTCTTTTTTAAGATTTGGACAATCGCTTTTGTAATTCCCTTGTTCATTGCACTCGTAGCAGACATTGTCTTTGTTACTTGACTTTATATATCCAGAAGATGGTTTAGAATGATTCCCTGTTCTTTTGGAAGTTCTGAACTTCCTTTGTTTGTGCTTCCACAGCTGATTGACTCTTCTGGAGAGAAGAGACAGTTCGTCTTCTTCTGATAAGGATCCACTAGAGTTTTCTTCTTTTTCCTATAAAAATTTCGATTCATATTTTTTGTTAGATTTAAGAGCTAAAGACTTACCTTGCTTCCGGGGCTCATCCTCTTCTAACTCTATCTCATGACTTCTAAGGGAGCTGACAAGTTCTTCGAGAGAGATTTTGTTCAGATATTTGGCCAGTTTAAGAGTTGTGACCATGGGTCTCCATTTCTTGGCTAAACTTCTGATGATCTTCTTTACGTGATCAGCAGTTGAGTACCCTTTATTCAGAACTTTTGACCCACCAACCAGAACTTGAAATCTTGAGAACATTGTTTCAATGGTTTCATCTTCTTCCATTTTGAAGGCTTCATACTTCTGAATGAGCGCAAGAACTTTGGTTTCTTTGACTTGCATGTTTCCTTCATGCGTTATTCTCAAGGAGTCAAACATGTGTTTTGTTGATTCTCTGTTTGTGATCTTCTCATACTCGGTGTATGAGATAGAACTAAAGAGAATAGTTCCAGCCTTGTTATGATTTATGAAATCTCTCTTTTGATTATTTGTCATTCTTTTTCTGTCAATCTTCTGACCGCTTTCATCAACAGGATGTATGTACCCATCAGTCACAATATCCCAGAGATCAGCGTCATAAGCTAGAAAGAAACTTTCAATTCTGTCTTTCCGGTAATCAAAGTTTTCAGCATCAAAGATTGGAGGTTTGCCGATGATTCTGTCTTTCTCATCATGGTAATCATTGTTGATGTACTGACTTGGTCCTACCATAGTGTTTTTCTTACTTGGATCTTTTTCTGACACAGTTAAGTGCTTGTACTCAGAACCAGATGCTCTGATACCAATTAAATAATGGAAAAACACAAGAAGGGGGGGTTCAATTTGGGTTTTTAAAACTTAAAGTAAAAAACACGTTGGTTATCCTGGTTCGTTTGAAATCAAAGTACTCCAGTCCACCCGCCAAGGTGATTTAACCTCTCTCAACGAGGTCTTAATCCACAAATCAAACTTGATTACACTGCTACTATGACAATCGTCAAAGTGTTCTTAAGTTTAACCCACAATCTGGTTTTCTCAAGGAATTGCACTATACAATATTTAAGAGAGTGTACAAAAAGTGTTTTCTAATAAAACAGTATCACACAAGTGATGTTTTACACAAAATAAAATTCATTATGTTTTAAGGTGATGAAGATGACTCGTTTGTTGTGCCCTCAAAATCGTAAATGATTTCTCCTTCAATCTTTGTTTAAATAGGCAACGCATGTGGGAGCTTTTGGAATCTTGATAAATAGTAATTAAAGAGCTTTCCAAAAATAGTGATTCTTATCCATTTTCAGTCGTTACTTTTAAATAGCCATAAGTGAAATGAACGCTTCAGGACATGCTTACTTCAGAAGATTAATGTTACAATTACTTTATTCCATAACTATATGAATCAGAATAATAGAGTTCCTGTTTGCAGTGTTTAGACAGTCAAAAGTTGCAGCCTTAGAACTTCTTTATAACAAATGTATTGAATCAGAATTTGAGCAATTATCTAACTCATCTTCTGTGCTTCTTCCATTAGAACTTCTCTGTAAAACAAAATATTTATTTAGGGAGCATAATTGTTCTTTGAGTATTTGTTATCATCAAAACTCTTACAAGGGTTGTAGAATCAAACTATGTTCTAACAAAGTTTTCATACAAAATAGTGATGAGTAAGATACTAAATAAATAAAGCAATAGTAAAAAATATAATTAAATAAAGAACAAACGTAAGTGCCTACCTATATAATAAAAAAAAAGAAATGACTTGAATCAAAATAAAGATAAAAATGAAGAGAGTTTTGACTTAGTTTAGTGAATGATTGGTGGTGAAAATTGTGAATGAGGAGCGGTTTATTTATAGGCTCCACTAAGGGTGGTTTAAGAATTAAAAAAAATTGTCAAATATGAGTGAGTTCTAGAATCTTATTTAAATAAATAGTGAATAATGATGCAATAAACCTATGAATTAATGATATAATAAATGAAGGATATTTTGGGCCTTATAGAAATCTTGATTTTTTTGTTTTGTTCTAGGATGCATAAAAATAATTAATAAACTTCAAAAATGGATATTATGATAATAAATCAAATGATTATGGTTTTATATTTTTTAAAAACATGATGAAAATATTTAAATTTAGTCAATTTTTTCAACATGTGAAATGTTAACTTTTCTTTGTTAACTTATTATGATGTATGATAATGATCAACAAATATTAAAAATAAAATAATGTGATTATTTAAATTATTTTTCAACAATGACCAATGATGCATGAATATTTAGTCAACTTTCACAATGCATGAAATGTTTACTTTAGTTTACCTTATTTGATGATGAAAATGCGCATAGCTAAAAATGTAAAACTTGACAAATTAACATGTATCAGATGAAAAAAGCCGGGAAAAATTGAGGTATGAAGAAGTCAAACTACTGAAGGTTTCGACAAATTACAATGATGCCGATATAATCACTAGGAAATTGCAAAGTTGCAACTTCTTCCACTGTATGCAGTTGAGAAACTTGCATGAAGAAAGCTAGTATATCCCCTTGATGTTGTAGAATTTATTCCAAGGTAGATATTTGTGATATTTTGGATCAAACTTAAGTATCTCGATAGGTATATGTATCTTTCTTCGACAAAGATTGAGCATGTTGTTAAAGTTTATTCACATGCTGATGTCGAAGTTGCACATGTTGTAGTTGAATTGTGTTCTAGCATGCAGTAGTTGATAATTCTAGGTTTGTTATCACGTCTAATTGGGCTTGTGTTTAAGCCCAATTGTTTAAGTTAGTTTGTAGCTTAAGTTTACTAAGCAGTCTATAAATATATTAGTTCTCTCAAGTTGTTGAGAGAGGTTGATTGTTGTTATTCACACGTAATATGTAAACCCTAATAGAGAAAAGTGAATAGAATAATAGTTACAACCAATCTTAATTTTATTTTTCTTCTTCTTCCCTCTTCTCTCTGTTTTGGGAAAACCTAATAGGGTGTCTTGTTTTTGTTCAAGAAACATATAGTTTAGGTTTTTTCTTAAAGACACTTTGTAACAACGATAATGATGATAATTTTAAAAATAGAACTATATAGGTTAGACTATCAACACAAAATAAATTATATGTATTAATATTTATAATAGATAGTTACTAGAAAATAATTCTCAAATTTTACAAAACAAACACTATTTTTTATTTAAGGTTTTTTTAATTTCTTCAATTATATATATATATATATATATATATATATATATATATATATATATATATATATATATATATATATATATATATATATATATATATATATATATATATATATATATATATATATATATATATGAATCACGCAAATCTCTTAGATATCTCCTAGATGTTTAGAAATCTCTTAACTAACAAAAGTTATAGAGACACGTATTTATAATCGTTGAAATTCAAAAATACAATTAACAAACATTAAACACGACCCATGACCAAACAAATATGAGAACCAAAATGACCACCACGGATTAATCAGATTTCCTGCGATTCTATGGATCGCTATTTTTCGGCTCTGACTCTACCTCTAACTTCCATGCATCTTTTCACAACTTTGACTTCTGACAGCATCAAAACATATTTTCGTTCTCTATATTAGTTAATATTTTGAGGCACACTTCCATAAATCTCCACCATGACTCAAAACTTATGGTGATACGATAACTAACATTTTTGTTCTCTCCAAATTGAACCATCATTCAACAACCTTGATCAAGTTCAAAAAATGTCGAAACCTTGATCTTTTCATTTGTATTCATATGTTCTCAACCAATTTTTCTTTCTTAGATAGTCTAGGAATCCCATAATAATGGTTCTTTAATAATTGTTTCTCTAATTACTTTTGGATGTCTCTCTAAAGGTCATTTTTAAGTTTTGCAAGCCGTATTCAAAGCATAAAAACCAATGGAAACTTAATCACATGCTTAAGATGGTAGAATCCACCTACTTATCTTATAACGAGTCAAATGATATACAAAGGCTATCGAAAATTTTCCCTCATTAGAACTAGTATCTCCGGCAGGAATATCCATCTAAAATTGAGTCTTTTCTGCCATAATTTGTAATATTTTCAACTCCAGGTGTTTACTTTTCCTCCTCTTACACGCCTCACAAAAAGTAAAACACCTGTTTATAATAAATTTTTATTCTTCATATTCCACTTCTCACAATGTATAACCCTTCTCACCTTCTGGATAAGAATTAAAGACATTTCACAATTCTACCTTCAAGTTGGACTAGTTTCATTTACGCAAATGATAAAGCTTTTAAGACCTCAAATTAAAGTAGTCAACCAATTTTTTAATGTAAACAACCATAAGTTCTTGAAAGTTTATTATCATCAAATGACATCTATTAATCATGTTTGTTGTTTTGACACCAGGTTTACCCTAGAAACTCTTTGGCAACTCAAATCTCATTGTTTGTTCTTGTCATGAAAGTATTCACTAGCTAACGATGAATCACCAATAACATTTGAATCATCTAAAATATATAACTCATATATTTTAGACCCATTAACCATGATCATTCCACCATGTGAAATATTTAATATCCTCATGTTCAACTCTAGTTTAGTATCCTATATCATCAAAAATGTTTTTGGACAAAAAAAATTCCCTGAGCATGGGAACAAACCTCACATTTTGTCAACGAACTCACAATCATCAAAGGTTTAAGTCTGATCATACCAACACTGTGAACCTTGTGAGCCTAATTGTTAATTAGTAAAATGACTCTACCATATTCCATATTAAAAGTATTATTTCCTTAGACACATGTGACAAGAGCATCTCAAGTCCATGGCTCAACTTTTTTTTAATTTCTAAACTTGATACCAATAGTGCACCTACACTATTATAACTATACTCATCTGAGACAATTGTAATATGAACAAACTCTTCACTGTCCCTTTCTTGGGACAATTCTTCTTGAAGTGATCGGTCTTCTGACAAATAAGACATTCTAACTTTGACTTATCAAACCTTCTAGATTTGGACACAAAAGGCTTCACCAATATCGACAATCTTAAAATTTCCCCCCTTTGAAAATTCCTCGGATCACATTGTAATATGGACTTCCTCCATACTAATAATACATTTCTTACAATAACAAAGAACATAATTAAAGAGCTTAAAGGATATTGGTAATGAACTTAAAAAAAGTAGAACTTTATCCTCATTAAATATCTTCATCTCAATATTCTCTAGATCATCAATAGTCTTGTAAAATTTTGTCAACTGCTCCACTATGTATTTGTTTTCTACCATTATAAATAAGCAAAGTTATTCCAAACACAAATGGTGAGTCAAAGACTTGGTCATATACAATGATTTAATCTTTGTCGACATTGAATCCATAATCTTCTCTTTGACGACTTTCCTCAGAACTTTATCCCTGAATCACAATATAATTACACTACTGGTCTTCTAGTGGCAGGGTTTATGTTTGTGAGCCCGCTAAGCGTCCTCTAGTCGCTTAGCGCGGTCCCATGTACAAGTGTAGATATTTTAGCTATTGTTGTGACCCCGCTTAGCGCGAGTAACTCACTTAGTGCGGTCTATCAAATTGTTTTTGTATAAATAGAATATCTTTCATTTTTAGGTTTATGGTTTGGGTATTTTTGAGTCCCAAGTCCATCACCTTCATTCTTTTGATGTTAGAGCTGAGAAAATAACATTTGGAGGTCAAAGCTTCTTTGATCGTGATTGATACTGCAAGAGATTTTGTTTCTTCTCCATTCTTCCCTTTTTAAACTTCATTTGTTGGGGTTTATTTGTAAGTATACTCATTTTTTTATATATATTTATTGCTCATGGTGTTGTAAAAAACCTCTTTTACAAATCAATGTTGATGTTTATCCTTGTTTTTGCTTTGTGCTAGGATTTGATATGTTTTAGACATAAACTCCTCAAATCTTGTTCTTGGATGACTATTTGCTAGGTTCTAGACTCTAGTAATATATTTAGGCTTAGTAATCACAGTGGGTATCAATTATTAATACATCAGTGTTGTTGAGTTGCGCAAGACATCGCCGACGAGACAATCAAATTAAAATTATTTTTTCTCATGCATTAAAAATATTTTTTTCATATATTAATATATTTGAAGATATCAAACCAATCAAATTACTAACAATTTTCCACTAAACTAATTCAAACCTTATATATATTTTCAAAAAGGATTATGGAGATATTTCTCATTAACTGCTAACTTCGTCTAACAACTCTATTATTTTCAACCCAGACTTGGTTCAAGGATTAATTCAAGATATTTCTGTAATCCATAAAAACCATCAACCAATCAACTATGAATTGGGACTCTGATTCCTTATAAGAGGATAGGTAGGCTTCAACCTAAAATCATGGCGAGTTCCCCTAATAAAAATAAAATCCCTATTTCATGAATTGTAAATCTAAACCCTAGTATCCTTGTGAACAAGGTAGATGAGTGGTGCCTAACAACTTCCCTTCGTCTAAAACGAGTCAACAACTTATAATCTCTAACATAATTAGGGCTATACATTATATTCTCTTCTCTAGGATAAAAATTAGTGGTGGCGATTCTTAGTTTTAAACTGGTTATCACAGTTGGCGATTCTACTGGGGAAGTTGCCCTAGGGTTTAAAAGCCTATTCCTTATAAGTTTAGCTTATTGGTTAGGGTTTTGTTATTTTTGGATTTCCATATTATTTATTTATTTATTTATTTGATATTATTTTATTTATTATGTTATTATATCTATGGGGGGATTTTTAATTTTAAAAAATCATTTTCAAAAAACCTTAGAAAGAAGGTTTGTCTAATGGCCAATGGGATACATCATCCCTATGAGTTTTTCTAATGACTTCGCCTAGAGTCGGTGGAATTACAAAAAAAGAAATATGTATCAAGAGATATCCTCTTGGGGGGTAGGACTTTGGGATGAAACCTATGAGTTTTTGTATAAACCCTAAACTAAAAACTCATGGTGAGACCTTTAAACCACCTTAAGGGAGGCCCTTGTGCCTTTCCCTCTAGTATTATCGTTGATACTCTTAAGGAAAACATCTTATGGGGAGGGTACAATATACGTAGGCCAAAGCTAGGAACCTAACAACTAAGGACACCTTACATAAATCCCGTTACTATGTCACACAATCATGCATTCATACATCTTGCATTTCACATATTCATTACCCTCCATTATTTTTGTCTTTCTTATTCACAAAATTTAAAAAAGAAAATAATAAAAGGTTTTTTGTGAAGTTTCTTAAAAATAAATCCCATAGGGAAATAACTTCTCCAAGTTAATACCGTCAAGCCAGATATGACGAAGATCAAGACCATCAAAGGGAAATTGTTCGAAAAAGCTTTGAAGATGTTTACTCTTTGTTATGGTAATACCCTTTAGTTGACAAAAGTGGACATAAAATTGGATGCTATTTCATCTTTGGTTCAGTTCTATGATCCTCCATTGAGGTGTTTTACAATCCAAGACTTTCAGCTAGTGTCGACTTTGGAAGAATTTGACAGACTTTTGAATTTTTCTAAGGGGAAAGCATATGTGGGAATTGGATAAACTATTGATGTTAAGGACTTATCAAATGTTTTAGAGATCCCTTATCTTGAATTTTCACTTAATTATAAAAAAGAAGGTGATGTACAAAGGGTTAAAAGATCCTATTTTGGAGTTCAAGCCCTTTCTTTTGCCAATAATAAAGAATGGGAGTCTCGTGTTGATTGTTTAAGGTTACTTGTATTTGGTGTAATTTTGTTTCCATGGACTTTGAACTATATTGACCCTGCAGATATTAGTTTATTTTGGGGCACAAAAGATTTGAATGCAGAGCCAACTCCTGCTTTGCTTGCTGATATTTACTATGCTCTTCACACTCATTATGAAAAGGGGAGCGGTATGTTGAATTGTTGTATCCCAATCTTATATTCCTGGTTTATGACTCATCTCTATAAGGAAGAATACATGGTTCTAAATCTGACAAGATACGAGGGCCTTAAAAATTAAGGTCTCTTACTGTTGATTCTGTGTTGTGGTATGGGAGGAAGCTAACCATTGGATATATCTTTTTCAGTTGAGGGGATTTCTGAATGTTCCGTTGATTGGGTCACGTGTTCCATAAATTACAACCCTATTTGGATTTGTGACAACTAGGGTACTCTTTGGAAGATAAATCCTTTGATGAACAACTTCAAAAATTAATCATTCGTGACATGGGAAAAACGACTGATAGTTTCTCAACAAGATCATCTGAGCTTGGACTATGGTTAAAATGAGAAAAGCTGAAAGGAAGAATGAGGTGGAAAAATAACCATACACGTGATGGGTTTTAGATAAGGTGCATGTTGTTAAGTTAGCATTTGACATTGATCCTGAGTACAAGCTGAAGGGGTGAAAAACACAAGAAGGGGGGGTTGAATTGTAAAACTGGAATCTTAAAGCAATTGACAAGATATTTTTATCCTGGTTCGTTTGATCTCAAACTACTCCAGTCCACCCGTCAAGGTGATTTCGCCTCTCTCCAACGAGGTCTTAATTCACTATATTCAACTGAATACAAATCTGCTTTAACAACTGCTAAAGCCTTCTTGATTCAAACCACAATCCGGTTTGTCAAGGCAACACTTTCTTATAAAGGTATAAACAAATGTGTGTGAATGTTTTCTACAAAACTTTATCACAACTGTGATGTATACACAAATTAAGCTTAGAAACTTAGAATGCTAAACACGAATGGAGTATCAGAGTTTGTTGGTTTAGCAAAACTGGTAGATGAAGATTATTGTTCAGCTTTGTGCGTGTAGAGAATTGGAGAGCATTAGCCATTATAATCTTCGAAGCCTTGTTTATATAGCACTTGAGGAGATGAACGTTGAATGCAATATTCTTGATTCAATGCTAATAACAAGCTTTCCTTTTTGAGCAGATCTTGTCTAGAATGATGCCGTTGGAATTAATTAGCGTTCAATGCACAGTACCGTTGCTTCTTCAATGCACGTTCTGGCTTGGCTCATTCTGATTCTGCTTCGCTGCTGATGAACTATTGATTCTGTATCAGAGTGTTTACGCGCAGTTCTGTTCATCAAGCTACAGCATGTGCGTGAGTTGATCATCTGATCTTCACGTTCTGATTCAGCAACTTCTGATGCTGGTGTATCAAATCAAGTTCTGATGCTGATGAAGTGATCTTGCTTATTTCAATCAGCATATCTGCAAGTCAGAGCATAGTAATTTTAGGCAGCATATAATTCAATCATGAAACATTTAAATACTATATCTTTTCACTTTGTTATCATCAAAACTTAAATATAGGGTACTAGATTCAAACATTGTTCTAACAATCTCCCCCTTTTTGATGATGACAAAAACTAGATATTTTAAATGAAAAATAACGTGAAAAGGTATCTGGGAAATGTTTCAGAGTTAAGAAGTAAAGAGAAATCAGAGTTTAAGAGATACTCCCCCTGAGTTTGTTACTTCCCTTTGATATGCGTGTTCTTCAGGATCAGATCTTTTTCTGTCTTTGAACATCAGATGAAGAGTCTTTGACTTATCAGAGAGCAGAGCTTCAGAGCTTTTCCTGTCAGAGCTTTGCTTCAGATCAGAGTGTTAGGTCGATCAGAACTTCATATTTGATCAGAGCAACATGAGCTTCTACATTTTGATCAGAGCTTCTAGCTTCTAGTCTTCATAGTGTTCAAGAGCTTCTTTGTGCCTGTAGACTTAAAAACAAAACAGAAAAACATTTCAAGTAATAGAGTTAGAATGTTTGAGAATTTCTGTCTAGTTAGCCGTTATTGATTTTAAATATCATTCTTGTTCTCCCCCTTTTTGTCAGCAATCAAAAAGTGCTGGTGATGTGCTAAAACGATTTAGATCAGAAAAACAAATTATATTAAAATAGTTCAAGATCAGAGCAAAATAGCATTATAAAACATAGTCAAAACAATACATCAGAAAATGAAGAAAACATAGAGAATGTCATGCATGAAAAAAAATTTTAAGGTTGTGGGGGCATGCGTGAGAACAGGCTTTCCAGCATTGCTTGAATCTTTTCAGAAGTTTCATTCTGCTTCTGAACCATGGTGACAACAGTGTCAATCTTGCTGTCCTGTACATTCATTCTTGCTTCCATTTTCTGATCATTCTCTTCCATCCGCTGCTGGAGACGCAAGTCATTCAGCCTTAGTTCTTCCAGAGCCTGCCTGTCCAAGGCAGCTTGAGAACTTTCAGCAGGAGGAAGCTTCTCAGAACTTTCAGCTACATCTTCTGCTGGATTTTCTTCAGCCTGAATGGTCTTGTCCTCTGATGGTTGCACCTGTGCAGCTTGCTCTTTCTCAGACCAAGATTCACTGTCCAGAGGGAGCACAACTTCTTGAGGCAGCTGACTCTCAACTTCCTTCAGCAGCTTGCTAAAGTTCTGTTGAGCCTGCTCATAGTTGACGTCCTGCAGCTGGAGGGCTTCAGCACGTACCCATACTCTGAACTGTGACCAGAGCTGATCAGAAGCAGCTGGGTCTATCATCCCCGGACAGACTTGCTTCAAAGAAGCAATCCATTGCAGCATACCTGTTTCAAAATTCAAAATACCAGAGCCAACATCTGGTTTCTTTGGTTTGGGTATGGCAATTTTGTGTCTTAGATCAGCAAGACGTTCAAGACTTGTTAAGTCAATGAAAGTTCTGCTGGGGTTTTCAGCGGTTTTCTGAGAGGTTGTTTGATTTGGAGGAGGGTTATCAGAATCAGAGGATATTTCTATTGGAGTGGTTGTTGTTGTGGTTCTGATTCTGGTTCTGGTTGAATTTCTGGTTCAGGTTGTGGTTCTGGTTGTGGAGGAGGAATATTTGGTGGTTCAGAATTTGGTTGAGCAGCATGTTCACGCTCAATATCAGCTAGCACTCTATCAAGTGCTGGTGTTGTTGAAACAGTTGGTTGTTTGGTAATTTTGATTCTGGGTCTTCTGAGTAGTAAGGCCTCAGAAGGGTCTTCTGGTATGGTTTCATCAATAGTAGGGATTGGAATGGATATTCTGTGAGAGGTTTTAGGAGGGGCAGCAGATGTTGGAATAGTAGATGAAATTGAAATAGGGGCAGCAGATGAATTACCTCTTTTCTTTGGAGTCTGATGAGATGATCCTTCTGCTTTCCTCTTCTTTGTCTTCTTCTGAGTCACTTCAGGTTGGACTTGACTCAGATCTTTGATCTTCAGCTTTGAACCTGCATCTTCTTCCTTGTATGAATCTGGATACTTGAGAAACATATCAGGTTGGGATTCCATTTCAGAAAATCTTGGGAAATTACTCAGGGGCACTCTTCTGCTGGAGATGTCAGCAGTTGAAGTAGCTCTGGGTTCCTTCCTAATATTTTCTATCAGCTTCATCTTTTTCAGGTTCTTAGCGTTCAGCGGTTTTCCAACAGTTGGTTCCATAGTGCCCAGCACTTGAGCTTCGCTCAGATAATCTATCAGCTTATTCTCTGTCAGAATATCTGATATGAGCCTTCCAAACGGTATCCAGTCCCTTTTGGTCCTTTCTTCTTCTCTAGTCTCTTTCACACTAGTCTTGAGATGGTTGAACAGGAAGTGTGCCAGATTGATCTTCACCCTCTGATCAATAAAGTAGATCAGAAATTGCTGATCCACGTTTATATAATCAGGAGAGCTTGTTGGCTTCCTGTGATTGAAACAGCCCAAAACAATCTTGGCCCATACTCTGCAGTGATCCTTCAGATCCTTAATTTTGCTGCTGGGAAATCCAAGAGTGAAAATGCAGTTGGCTACCACACCTATATCAGGGCATCTGTCAGCCATGTCCACACAACGGACTCCACCACCACTTTGACCAATTAACCTAGCAATGAGGTCTTCAGAAATTATTATCTTCTTTCCCATGACAGAAGAGATGACTAGATGTTTATGAATCTTGGCGTGAATCCAAAATTCCTTGACAAGCTCTGGGAAGGTTGGTCCAACCAACCTATCGAAATACCTCTCCCACTTTTGAGCCCTAATCTCTTCAGTTAGGTCAAATCCATTTTCCTTCAAACTTTCGAAGTCGATGATTAACTCAGAGAGAACCTCAAGATTCTTTACCGGAGTGAGAAGAGTTCTGGTAGGCACCTGATATTGCTCAGAAGTTTCTTTCTTCTGATTCCCTGCAGAAATGCTGGAGGATGCCATTGTTCTCACACAACAAAGATTTTAAAATGATTTGAGAGAAAAAGGTTTTGAAGGAGATAAACTCAGAAATATGCAGAAAAAGTTTCAGAGATTATGAGAAAGCGTAAAGAATAAGAATGAGGAATAATGTGCTTAAATACAGTTTTCAAAAATCATTTTGAAAAATTAAACGTTTTTAAGAGAGAGAAAAAAAATAATGATTGCCATTAACAAGCGTGATTACTCTGCATTAAATGCTTGCTGATTTTGGGGGATTTGAGAAAGATACTTAAAAACGGTTACCAGACATGTGTCTTAATGCACCCAATCAGCGCTTTCCTTTCTCAGAAGCGTGCACGCGTTCTGCTTCAGGGATTTGCTGATGATTGGATGACACTTGTTTGATGTAGTGATCAGCACGTCTGTCTTTGAGATTAGACTCTCAGATCTTTAGACTTGCATCTGATACAATCTGCATGTTCTATCTTTCTGAAAGGAGATTGATCAGAAGTTCACAGTAATATAATTACATTCTGAAGATAAATACATGGAATTAAAACATTTTCATTCTGGGCATACTTTCATGCTGAGATGTTTCAGAATGAAATTAAACCTATCTTCTGAAAGGGGTTTAGTAAAGATATCAGCCCATTGATGGTCTGTATCTATAAATTTCAAGTTTAAAATACCTTTCTGAATATAGTCCCTAATGAAATGATGTTTTATTTCTATATGCTTAGCTCTAGAATGTAAAATAGGATTCTTACTTAAGCAAATAGCAGAAGTATTATCACAAAGAATAGGAATGTTACTCTCAAAAATCTGGAAGTCTTCAAGCTGACTTTTCATCCAGAGCATTTGTGTGCTACATCCTGCTGCTGCTATGTACTCAGCTTCTGCTGTTGACAGAGCAATTGTTGATTGCCTTTTGCTGGACCACGAGATCAGATTTTCTCCCAGAAACTGGCAGCTTCCAGAAGTACTTTTACGTTCCACTCTGTCTCCAGCAAAATCAGCATCACAGTAGCCTACTAAGCTGTAATCACTAGATTTTCTATAAAACAAACCCAGATTAGTAGTACCTTTCAGATACTTGAAAATTCGCTTAACAGCTGTTAAGTGAGATTCTCTAGGATCTGATTGGAATCTAGCACAAATACATACGCTGAATAAAATATCAGGTCTTGAAGCTGTCAGATAAAGGAGAGAACCAATCATACCTCTGTAGACTTTCTGTTCTACGCTTTTGCTTACCTCTTCTCTTTCCAGAATGCACGTGGGATGCATTGGAATCTTTGATGGCTTACATTCTGAGAGGTCAAATTTCTTCAGAAGATCTCTGATGTATTTGCTCTGGTGAATGTAAGTTCCCTCTGGAGTTTGATTGATCTGAATTCCTAGAAAGAATTTCAGTTCCCCCATGAGGCTCATCTCAAATTCTGCCTGCATACACTTAGCAAATTTTCTTCCAAGAGAAGGATTAGTAGAACCAAAAATAATATCATCAACATAAATTTGACAGACTAAAATGTCACTCTTAACTGTTTTACAGAATAGAGTAGTGTCCACTTTCCCTCTGGTGAATTCATTTTCAAGTAGAAAGTTACTTAGCCTTTCATACCAAGCTCTGGGAGCTTGTTTCAGACCATACAGTGACTTTTTCAGTTTGAAAACATGTTCTGGATGTTTTGTATTTTCAAAACCTGGGGGTTGGTGAACATAAACTTCTTCTTCTATATAACCATTTAAGAATGCACTTTTGACATCCATCTGATACAGAGTGATGCCTCTATTAACAGCAAATGAAATTAAAAGTCTGATAGATTCTAACCTGGCGACTGGGGCAAAGGTTTCTGTATAGTCTATCCCCTCTTGCTGACTATAACCTTGTGCAACCAGTCGTGCCTTGTTTCTGACGACTTCACCTTGTTCATTGAGCTTGTTTCTGAACACCCATCTTGTTCCAATGACGTTGAATCCTTTTGGTCTGGGAACGAGATCCCACGCGTCGTTTCTGGTGAATTGATTCAGCTCTTCTTGCATTGCCAGAATCCAGTCGTTGTCCAGAAGTGCTTCATCAATAGAAGAAGGTTCAATCAGAGACACAAGTCCCATAAGAGTTTCTTCAGAGTTTCTGAAGCTTGCTCTTGTTCTGATTGGATCTTCCTTTCTTCCTAGGATAGTCTCTTCTGGGTGATCCAAACTGCTTCTGGGTAATCTCTTCTGAGGTTGATCAGCAGCAGTTGAAGGATTTCTAGCAATGCTCCTTTCAGACGTTGAAGGAATGTCTGTGTTGAGAGCTTCTGATGACTTGTCTTCAGAACCTGCAAATTCAATTTCTATACCTGCAAGATTTTCATTCTGCTTTGACTTTTCAGAGTCAAGCTTATCATCAAAACGAACACTGATTGATTCTTCCACAATCTGTGTTTCTGTATTGTATACTCTGTACCCTCTTGAGCGTTCAGAGTATCCTAACATAATACACTTCTGTGCCTTAGAATCAAACTTGTTCAAATAATTCTTTGTATTTAACATATAGCAAGTACATCCAAATGGATGAAAATACGAAATGTTGGGCTTTCTGTTCTTCCACAATTCATATGGAGTCTTTTCCAGAATAGGTTTTATTGAGATTCTATTCTGAATGTAGCACGCTGTGTTTATTGCCTCTGCCCAAAAAGTCTTAGCAACGTTTGTCTCATTGATCATGGTTCTGGCCATTTCTTGCAATGTTCTGTTCTTTCGTTCTACAACTCCATTTTGTTGGGGAGTTCTAGGACAAGAGAAATCATGCAGAATGCCTTTGTCATTAAAGAATGACTCAAAATCTTTATTTTCAAATTCTCCACCATGATCACTTCTGACTTTAACGATTCTAAGATCTTTTTCATTCTGAACTTGGTTACAGAAGGTAACAAACACAGAGTGTGACTCGTCCTTGTGTCTTAAGAACTTTACCCATGTCCATCTGCTATAGTCATCTACGATTACTAACCCATACTTCTTGCCACTGACAGAAGCAGTTTTAACTGGTCCAAATAAGTCAATGTGCAGAAGTTCTAATGGCTTAGAGGTAGAAACAACATTTTTGGATTTAAAAGAAGGTTTTGCAAATTTGCCTTTCTGACATGCTTCACACAGAGCATCTGAATTGAACTTCAAATTTGGAAGTCCTCTGACCAGATTGAGTTTGTTAATCTGAGATATTCTTCTCATACTAACATGCCCCAATCTTCTGTGCCAGATCCACTGCTCGTTGTTAACAGACAGAAGACATTTTACGTTCTGACTCTTTAGTTCAGAAAGTTTGATTTTGTAAATGTTGTTTTTCCTCTTTCCATTAAACAGGATAGTCCCATCTTTCTGACTAACAGCTTTACATGATTTTTGATTAAAGATTATATCATAACCGTTATCACTTAATTGACTTATGGATAACAGGTTATGCATCAATCCATCAACTAGCAGAACATTATTAATAGAGGGAAGATTTCCGTTACCTACAGTTCCAGAGCCAATAATCTTTCCCCTCTGATTGCCTCCAAAGCCAACGTGGCCTCCAGGCTTAAGTTCCAGGCTTTGGAACATATGCCTTCTTCCCGTCATGTGTCGTGAGCAGCCAGAGTCCAGGTACCATGACTGGTGTTTCTGACTTGCTGCTAAAGATATCTGCAACATGTATTATTTTATCCTTAGGTACCCAGATTTTCTTGGGTCCTGACTTGTTAGTTTTACCAAAACTCTGGTTGAATTTTGGTTTCACAGAGTGATTACTACTAGTATATTTGATGTCATGTGTGTGACCATACACAAAGTGTGAATTTAGAGGAGTGTGTTTAATAACTAAATCCATGACATTCTTAGGTGTAGGAACCTTACCTTGGTATCCTATTCCTTTCCTGCCGTTTCCGCTAACTCCATAGATCATTGAAGCCATTCTGCTTCTATCTATGCTTTTAGCAAGGAACTTCTGGAAACTATGATCATACTCCTTGATGATCTCATCAGCGTTGCTGGGAGTTTCAGAAATTGGTACCTTCTGAGAGTTTTGTAAAGAGTTTTCTAATTTTAAAATTTTATCTCTCAGCTCAGAGTTTTCCAATTTGAGACTCTCGGACTTATTAGAGTCAGATTCAAGAGTCCTTTTCAGGTCTCTGAATTTAGCTCTAATCTACTGATAACGTTCCAGAATTTCATTGAGGCTTTCAGCAAGCTCAGCCTTTGTAAAATTAACAGCGAAGTTAGGGAATACCTCTTTTGTGTCTGATTCTAAGTCTGATTCAGAAGCTTCACTGTCATCTGGAATGTTAGCCATGAGCGCTATGTTAGCCCTTTCATCATCTGATTCTGAGTCAGCTTCAGACGAGTCAGAGTCATCCCATGTGGCCATGAGACTTTTCTTCTTCTCTCTTCCAAACTTCCTTTTGGGCTTTTCCCTCTGAAGCTTTGGGCAGTCACTCTTGTAGTGTCCTTGCTCATTGCACTCGTAGCAGATGATGTCTTTTGTGTTTGGCTTCTTGCTACCGGAGGAGCCTTCAGATCTTCTGTATCCAGAGGAAGAATCTGTCCTTCTGTATCTGGAAGAAGACTCGTTCTGATCTGATCTTCTGGGATTCCTGAACTTCCTTTGTATTTGCTTCCACAGTTGATTTACTCTTCTGGAGAGAAGGGAAAGTTCGTCTTCTTCTGATGAGGATCCATCAGATGTTTCTTCAACTGCCTGCAAAACTTTAGATTCAGATTTTCTGTTAGATTTTAAAGCTATAGGCTTACCTTGCTTCTGAGGCTCATCAGCTTCTAGCTCTATCTCATGACTTCTGAGGGAGCTTATAAGTTCCTCCAGAGTGATTTTGTTGAGATCCTTCGCTAGCTTCAGAGCAGTAACCATAGGCCTCCACTGCTTGGGTAAACTTCTGATTATCTTCTTGACATGGTCAGCAGTAGAGTATCCTTTGTCCAGAACTTTGAGACCAGCTACCAGAATCTGGAATCTAGAGAACATGGTTTCAATGGATTCAGATTCTTCCATTTTGAACGCCTCATACTTCTGAATGAGCGCCAGAGCTTTTGTTTCTTTGACTTGAACGTTGCCCTCATGCGTCATTCTGAGAGAATCAAAGATGTTCTTAGCTGTGTCTCTGTTGGAGATCTTCTCATACTCAGTATAGGAGATGGCACTGAGGAGGATGGTTCTGGCCTTATGGTGATTCTTGAAATCACGCTTTTGTTGATCAGTCATTGATTTTCTTTCAATCTTCTGACCAGTTGCATTCACAGGGTGCGTGTATCCATCTGTCACCATATCCCACAGATCAGCATCATGTGCTAGAAAGAAGCTTTCAATTCTGTCTTTCCAGTAATCAAAGTTTTCTCCATCAAAGACTGGAGGTTTGCCGCTGAATCTGTCTCTATCCTCATTGTTGTCATTGCTGAAATGAGAGTTGTTTCCTGCCATTGTGTTTTTCTGACGCTGGATCTTGTACTGACACGGTTAAGTGTTTTAGCTCAGAACCAGGCGCTCTGATTCCAATTGAAGGGGTGAAAAACACAAGAAGGGGGGGTTGAATTGTAAAACTGGAATCTTAAAGCAATTGACAAGATATTTTTATCCTGGTTCGTTTGATCTCAAACTACTCCAGTCCACCCGTCAAGGTGATTTCGCCTCTCTCCAACGAGGTCTTAATTCACTATATTCAACTGAATACAAATCTGCTTTAACAACTGCTAAAGCCTTCTTGATTCAAACCACAATCCGGTTTGTCAAGGCAACACTTTCTTATAAAGGTATAAACAAATGTGTGTGAATGTTTTCTACAAAACTTTATCACAACTGTGATGTATACACAAATTAAGCTTAGAAACTTAGAATGCTAAACACGAATGGAGTATCAGAGTTTGTTGGTTTAGCAAAACTGGTAGATGAAGATTATTGTTCAGCTTTGTGCGTGTAGAGAATTGGAGAGCATTAGCCATTATAATCTTCGAAGCCTTGTTTATATAGCACTTGAGGAGATGAACGTTGAATGCAATATTCTTGATTCAATGCTAATAACAAGCTTTCCTTTTTGAGCAGATCTTGTCTAGAATGATGCCGTTGGAATTAATTAGCGTTCAATGCACAGTACCGTTGCTTCTTCAATGCACGTTCTGGCTTGGCTCATTCTGATTCTGCTTCGTTGCTGATGAACTATTGATTCTGTATCAGAGTGTTTACGCGCAGTTCTGTTCATCAAGCTACAGCATGTGCGTGAGTTGATCACCTGATCTTCACGTTCTGATTCAGCAACTTCTGATGCTGGTGTATCAAATCAAGTTCTGATGCTGATGAAGTGATCTTGCTTATTTCAATCAGCATATCTGCAAGTCAGAGCATAGTAATTTTAGGCAGCATATAATTCAATCATGAAACATTTAAATACTATATCTTTTCACTTTGTTATCATCAAAACTTAAATATAGGGTACTAGATTCAAACATTGTTCTAACACAAGCAAGATGTCCCAGATCCTCTGCCTATGTCCTTAGAAGAAATAGACAACTTGAAGAAAGCCTTGAATCAAGCTCAAAAGGATAAAGAATAATTGGAGCTTAGCCTTCATACCTTAGCCAAGGAGAAAAGACAAATACAACGCGAGCTGGAGTCAAAGATCAACAGATTCAAAAAGACCATGAAGCATTTGAAAAAGAGAGTCTTAAGTAGAAACGTTTGACTGAAGGGTTTTTGAGTGCCACCTTTAACTTGGATTCCCACAACCAATTATTGGAAGATGCTGCTGGTGAAATCGGGAAGCTCAGTAAGTGGTACAAAAAGGCTTTACAAGACAAAAAGGAGATGGAAGTAAATTTGAGGTCTCAAAATAAAAGATTGGCACAAGCTTCTTTAGATCAAGAAGATCAATGAAGAATCTTACTACGAGACTCCAAGATAGCCAATAATCGAATGTTAGGGTACATCCTAAGAGGATGAGGGCAGAAAGATTTTCTCCCAAAAGACTAATGAATATGAGTAAGTGTGTCATGAGTTAGAAGACCTTCGAAAGAATTTCATCATACGAAGGAATCTCTATACAGAGACGAGGGCAGAAATATTATTTTGGAAAGAACAATATGCAAAGATCTCCAAAACAGGAAAGGATAATCATAAGATAATTCCATACCTCTACCATGAATATTGTTTCTATAAAGACAATCATGCAAGACTCGCCTTCTTAGCCAGCAATCTCATTGGTGACGTCCCTAGAAGTTTGAGAGACGCCGAAAATGTGATGGTCTTGCTCCCAAAAGACGTTGAAGACTTTCTCAAGCTCTATAGGACTATGGTTGATGGCTTCAAGGAAAAATCCACAGGCGTGCTTAAAATATTTTTGTTTCCCTTTGTTATTTCTTTCCGCAAGTTAATTTTGGTGTTTTGGTTTGAATATTTTTCAATATTTGAATTGTATTCCCGTTTTGAGGACAATTATTATTTCAATAAAAGTTTTGTTTCCATATCTCATTTGTGTATTTATTTTTAAGACGCTTGACAATAAAAAGCAAAACCTAAGAAAAATATATAAAAAAAATATATGTGTGGAAAATCAAAGTGAGTAATACATTCAAAAACAAAAACAAAACGCTAAGCATATTCATACACATTAATGCATTCAAAAACATTGCATTTTATAACTTCATACATGAAAAACTTATCATTTTAAAAAAACCTTCTCTAGTTAAATCATTGGTAAGAAAATACCACCTCTCCGACCGCCATATCAAACAAGAGCCCATCAAAAGAAAGTGATGGAACAGATCGAAGAAAATCAAGCTGCATTCAAAGAAGATTTGGAACATGTGAAATGCAGCATCGAAACGATGAAGGGAGATGTGATCCAAGTTCTTATAGCCTTGAATAACATTATCGAAAAGAAAGAACAAATTCCTAGAGTGGTCTTTGAAGAAGTAGCCAAAACTATTGGTACATCAAGCGGTCACCAACATAGAAAATAACCAGAGTCAAGACCTCTAAGGTCAATAGTAACACAACAAGAGGTCAGACAAGCTAATACTAAAAGGTTTGTCCCACCTCCACCAAAGGTAGGGGCATCCCATACTTTACAGATACTGATCAATAATGCGGACAACTACATAGACTTGTAATATGGAGACCATGACTTAGAAGATGTTAATCAATCACCTCAAAGGACAACTCATACCCATGTCACTGAAAATCCATTGGCACTCAATCATTATAAAGCTCTTGAAGAAAAATTGAAGGTTATGGAGGGTTACGATTCTTTTGATGTTGATGCTCTCGAAATGGGTTTAGTTTCAGATGTGGTGATCCCTCTAAAGTTCAAAGTACCTGACTTTGGAAAATATAAGGGACTCGCATGTCCTAGAAATCATCTACGCATGTATTGTAGAAAAATGCACGCATATGCTAAAGATTAAAGGTTGATGATCCATTACTTCTAAGACAGTTTGAGTGGGGCATCCTTAGATTGGTACATGCAGTTGAAACGAATTCATATCCAGACATGGGCGGATCTTGTCAATACCTTTTTGAGACAATACAAGTACAACTTTGACATGACGCCTAACCGTATGCAACTCTAAAACTTGTCTCAAAAGATGGAGGAGTCTTTCAAGGAGTATGCTCAAAGATGGATAGAAATGGCAGCCTGTGTACAACCACCACTTTTGGAGAAAGAATTAGTCGATATGGTCATGGGCACTTTACAAGGGTTGTACTATGATAAGATGGTAGGGAGCGTCTCTTTTGGATTTTATGATTTGGTGACTATTGGTGAAAGGATTGAAGCAGGTATAAAGAGAGGGAAGATACAAGGGGCATCATTTAGTACCCCTTATGCCCCTGTTCAATCTTCTTATACCAGAGGATGTAGATTGGCTTGTCTACCTTTCGTGATCTGAAGGTGGAGGATGATTGAACACTAGAGTGCCCAGAAATTTGCACTCGCATGAAGTAATACTGATTGGTGATATCGGGAATGGGCTTACAGATGCCATTTAGAAGTCGACAGAGAATCGTCGGAGATGGGCTTAAAGATGCCATCCATAAAAGATATTGGTTGCATAAGAGATTCCTTTGCGAGAATTCTTGTACCTACCATTGAGGAGGACTTTGTCGGGGAGTGTTGATTTATGTCCTGGGAAATAGATTATAGGAGCCTCGGTTGTCCATTACTCTACTGGGGAGTTAACTCCTGATTGAGGAGGTGGAAGTAAACTGCATATCTGGTCAGGGTCCAAGTTGCACAGCGACTTACTGGGGAAATGCGAAATAGTCTGTGTCTGGTCGGGTCCAGGTATTAAAGTGTTGTAAAATGTTGTCTGGAGATAAGAGAAAAGGAACCTGGATAGTAGAGTTGCTTCGAAATGAAATCCTGGATAGTAGGGCTATCAGAAGGAACCTGGGTCGTAGGGTTACTTTGAGATGAAATCCTGGATAGTAGGGCTCATGGGAAGGAACCTAGGTAGTAGGGTTACTTCGAGATGAAGGCCTGGATAGTAGGGCTTATGGGAAGGAACCTGGATAGTAGGGTTACTTCAAGATGAAAGCTTGGATAGTAGGGCTTATAGGAAGGAACATGGATAGTAGGGTTACTTCAAGATGAAAGCATGGATAGTAGGGCTTATGGGAAGGAACCTGGATAGTAGGGTTACTTCAAGATGAAAGCCTGGATAGTAGGGCTTATAGGAAGGAACCTGGATAGTAGGGTTACTTCAAGATAAAAGCCTGAATAGGAGGGCTTATGGGAAGGAACCTGGATAGTAGGGTTACCTCAAGATGAAATCCTGGATAGTAGGGCTTATGGGAAGGAACCTAAATAGTAGGGTTACCTCAAGATGAAAGCTTGGATAGTAGGTATTATGGGAAGGTGATAACACCGAATCGCATTATGTTTCTGACTCGAATATCACATGTTTTCCTTAGTTTTATTATTGTTTTTCTAGTATTATGCCCTTGTTTCCTTTGTTTTCAGGTCACATGTCCTTTCAGAGCCTTCAGATAAGAAACGAGCGAAAACACCAGAAAAATAGGGTTTTTCCAAAGAAAATACACACATGGCGTCTAGCTCCGCGCCGGCTACAGGGAACGCGCTGACATGGCGCACTTTCACCCAGGGGCCAACTGCCACGTTCCCACGATCTCTCCATTTTCACTCACCGTGCCCGCGGGGAGGGTGGCCGCGCCCGCGGCCTTCACAAACCATTTCCCGCTCAGAAGGAAGTGAGGGACATGCTCGTCTTTACAGAGTTTCAGGATCTTCTATAAATAGCAAGTTCATTTCATTTTCGTTTTCATCCAAACTTAGATGCAAACTTAGATCCAGTCAAGTTACTGCTTAGGCATATATTACTACTTTGTAAAGTGATAATCTTCTCACATCGGGAAGTTATCACACTTGAGTGTGCGAGTTTGTATTCAAGTTCGGAGCACTTTGGTTGAAGTTTATCATACTATATTTTACATTTCCACGACTTGTATCAGATTCAAGCCTCCGATTGGAGCAAGGTTCTAATTTAATTGATTTCATTTATTTTATGCTCTTACCATAGTCTACATGTTTTATAGACTCTAAATGCTCTTACCATAGTCTACATGTTTTATAGACTCTAAATTCTCTTACCATAGTCTACACGTTTTATAGACTCTAAATACTCTTACCATAGTCTACACGTTTTATAGACTCTAAATGCTCTTACCATAGTCTACACGTTTTATAGACTCTAAGCGCTCTTACCATAGTCTACATGTTTTATAGACTTTAAACGCTCTTATCATAGTCTACATGTTTTATAGACTTTAAATGCTTACCATGTCTAGCTAAATTTATTAGGTTTAGAATGTAAGGATCGAATCATAACTATGTTCTGCATGCCATGCTAATAGGAATACCTTTGGGATGTTTTAGTTTTTAATACTGGTTTAAATGTGTTTAAAAGTTTATGGGTAAGATCGAAAGCTGTCCATATTTGAGATTAAGCCAGATTAGTTCTAGACCAAACGAAAAGAGCGAAAGCAGTTCATTTGGTTAAGTAGGATTACTTGATATGATTTTAGAAAACGATTTTGAAACTATTTGCGGACGCGTTTGTGGGATTAAAATCTGATTCTTGGTCAAAAGCCAAGGATCTCTTTAAGTTAAGTTTTACAAATTAAAACACTTGTTCACTAAGTCAAAATAACTTGTTTCTTAAAAATAGGTTTACTCCTTTAACGCGTTAGGCACCCTTTATAAGTGACAATAAAGGAATTTAATTTAAAGAGTAAACTCGGTTCTTAGTATGCGAAAGCTACAAGTTCTTGTTAAACAGTTCTTTGTTATAAATGGAAAATATTGCCCAAAAGTAAATACTATACATGCATGCTAGGACACTGTCTGATCTCGTGATTTACATTTGATCCCGTTTGTTTTATCTCTTTAATTTTATTCACTTTTATTTCCCTGTACTAGACTCAATCCCTTACTGATCTGCCTTAGATAAACACCTTAACAATAGAGTCGATATATTGACAATTGGTCTCTGTGGTTCGATAATCTTATATATTACTTCAATAGGCTATGCACTTGCAGTAATAATTTAGACTATACAGTAAAAGCCCATCAAGTTTTTGGCGCCGTTGCCGGGGACCAACTTTGCCAAATTTTGTACCCTTTTTGTTATCCCGTTTAGACTAAGGCTACTTATTTAGCCGGTAGATGCGTAGTAATCGTAGCACCGGTAACCTAATAGATCCTTTAGTAGAACCTGAATGTTTCGCTCGAGCCCGTCTCTTTATACGAATGTTGAAGAAAGTTATGGCCGAAGACCGTAATCAAAGACCGCTTAAGGAATTTGCCCAACCATCTAACGAGGAACCTAGTTCTAGTATAGTAAATCCAGCTATAACAACTAACAACTTCGAACTAAAACCCTCGCTATTATAATTAGTTCAAGAAAACCAATTCGCTGGTCTCGCTACCGAGAACCCGAATCAACACTTGAAGGCATTTATCCAATTAGTCGACACCCTCAAAGCAAATGGTGCCACATCTGAAGCAATACGCCTAAGATTGTTTCCATTCTCTCTAAGAGGGAAAGCTCACGATTGGTTAGATTCCCTCCCTGCCAATTCGATAACAACTTGGGAGGACCTTAGAAGAGTGTTCCTTACCAGGTATTTTCCCCCTAGCAAAACCTCTATTCTTAGAAACCTGATCACTAGATTCACCCAAAACCAGGGAGAATCTCTATTTGAAGCTTGGGAAAGATATAAAGACCTTTTAAGAGCTTGTCCACACCATGGCCTAGAGCAATGGTTGATCATTCACACCTTCTATAATGGACTCCATTATAACACCAAAATGTCTATCGACGCTGCCGCAGGTGGTGCGCTGATGAACAAACCTTACCCTGAAGCTTGTGCCCTGATCAAAGATATGGCCTAAAACCATTACCAATGGGGGGCAGGACGAGCGACAGTGGAGAAGAATGATACCCAAGGAGGGGTGCATGAGATAAGTAGCATGAACATGATGCAATCTAAAATGGACGCCCTAGCCTTAAGAGTAGATAACATATCCCAAAACCCTGCCACTGTAGCTGCACTCCACTCGGAATGCGAACTCTGTGGAACCCAAGGACATCCAACTTCAGATTGTTACCTGTTGAATGAGTCTAGCTCAGAACAAGTCAATTACACCCAAGGAAACCCGTTCTTGAACACCTATAACCCTGGATGGAGGAATCACCCAAATTTTTCCTATAAAAACAACAATCCAATCCAACATCCTGGAACACCCAGACCGCAAGGTTTTCAACCTCAAAAATAAAACCAACCTATGCAAGCTGTGCCATCAAGACCAAATCTTAGGGAAACCCTAAATACTTTTATTGCAACCCAGACTCAGCAAAACAAAGAATTTATGAACCAAAACACCCATACAAACGAACTAGTAACACAACTAGCAACTAAGTTTGACCAAATGATGACCCATCATAAGATGCTCGAGACTCAGATCTCGCAAGTAGTTCAAACACAAGCCACGCAAACCACACCTGGAGGACAATTCCCTGGACAAACTCAACCTAATACTAAAGGACAAGCGAGTGCTATCACTCTAAGAAGTGGAACCGCTTACGATGAACCGAAACTTCCAACGATGTGTGTACCCGAAAAACCAAAAAAAGATAGCATACCTGAGGACCATGTAGAGAAACCAGAGGAACCAAGAACCTAACAGAACCAGGTGGAAGAATCGAAAGATAAAACTTATACACCACCTCCACCCTATAAACCTCCAATACCATACCCACAAAGACTTAAACAAACCAAGATAGAAAGCCAATACCAAAAATTCATCAAAGTAATAGAGAAACTCCATGTAGAGATTCCCTTTACCGAAGCAATTACCCAAATACCATCATATGCTAAATTCTTAAAAGACATCCTGTCAAACAAACGCAGACTCGACGATCCTAAACCCCTAGAATGTCATTCCATATCTTAAAATAAACTTGCAAAAAAGGACAAAGATCCTGGAAGTTTTTCTATTCCTTGCATCCTAGGAAATCATATGATCGACAAAGCTTTCTTAGACCTAGGAGAAAGCGTAAGCTTAATGCCTTTGGTAGTCTGCAAGAGGTAAAACTTAGGAGAACTACAACCAACCAAAATGTCTTTACAACTAGCTGATAGATCTGTCAAGTACCCCACAGGGATATTAGAGGATATACCAGTTAGAATAGGTCAGTTGTATATCCCAACCGATTTCGTGGTAATGGATATTAAAGAAGATGACGAAATCCCGATTCTCTTAGGAAGACCATTCTTGTCAACCGCCGGATCTATAATCGACGTTAAGAAAGTAAAACTTACCTTCGAAGAAGGAGATGAAAAGATAGAATTTATCCTCTCTAAATTCCTTATGGCACCTGTGATAGGAGATGCATGTTATGCAATCGACATCATTGATGAATGCATAAACGAACTTGAGCAAGATGAATCCTTAATTAAACTATCACCAACACCCATTCTAGAGGATAATGGATATAAAGAACCTTACATTAATGACAACCTCTTTGAATGTTTAGCTCTTACACCCGATCCTATGCCGTGTCTTAAAAAGCCATCTCTAGAACTCAAAGAACTACCCAAGAATCTAAGATATGAGTTTTTGGACGAAGAGATGAATCGCCCAGTTATAATTAACGCCACTCTAGGCCAAAACGAAACAAATCAACTCTTAGATACCTTGCGAAGATACCCTTCAGCATTAGGATATAAAATCTCTGACTTGAAAGGTATAAGCCGGTCCGTATGCATGCATCAAATCATGCTAGAAGAAAATTCGAAACCCTCTAGAGAGCATCAGAGAAGAATAAATCCTATTATGTGTGATGTAGTTAAGAAAGAAGTTCTTAAGTTACTGGAAGCTGGTATAATATATCAGATATCGGATAGTGAGTGGGTAAGTCCTGTACATGTGGTGCCGAAGAAAGGAGGCGTCACGGTTGTTGAAAATGATAAGGGAGACAAATTAGCAAAACGAACAGAAGGAGGATGGCGTATGTGCATCGATTACAGAAAGCTAAATAAGGCGACTAGGAAAGATCATTTCCCACTTCCATTTATAGATCAGATGCTCGAACGTCGAGCTAGGCATTCGTATTTATTTTATCTAGATGGATATTCTGGATTTTTCCAAATCCATATTCACCCAGAGGACCAAGAAAAAACTATATTCACCTGTCCTTATGGAACGTTTGCCTATAGGCGGATTCCCTTTGGACTCTGTAATGCACCTGCCACCTTCCAACGTTGTATGATGTCCATATTTGCGGACTATCTCGACGGAATTATGGAAGTATTCATGGATGATTTTTCTGTATGTGGATTAGATTTCAAAAATTGTCTCACGAACCTTGAGAAAATATTAGAAATATGTGTGAAAGTGAACCTTGTGTTGAATTGGGAGAAGTGTCACTTTATGGTCAACGAAGGAATAGTTTTAGGGCATATCATCTCCGAGAGAGGGATAGAAGTTGACAAAGCCAAAATAGAAGTTATAGAGAACCTCGACCCACCTAAAACCGTTAGGGAAGTACGAAGTTTTCTAGGACATGCTGGATTCTACTGACGCTTTATAAAAGACTTCTCCAAAATAACAAAACCCTTAACTAACCTTCTTATGAAAGATGTTTAAATTGACTTTAATGAGAAGTGTCTTGAAGCCTTCAACATTCTAAAACAAGTGTTGATTTCAGCTCCTGTCATTCAACCCCTTGACTGGGAGCAACCATTTGAAATCATGTGCGATGCTAGTGACTATGCAGTTGGGGTTGTCTTAGGGCAAAGAAAAGATAAGAAATTACATGTCATTTACTATGCCAGTAGAACCCTAGATACCGCCTAACTTAACTACACAACTACAGAGAAGGAATTTCTAGCTGTAGTATTCGCAATCGATAAAATCCGATCTTATTTAGTAGGAGCTAAGATTGTAGTTTATACTGATCACGCAACAATCCGATATCTGTTAAATAAAAAAGACGCTAAGCCGAGATTTCTCAGGTGGATTCTCTTACTCCAAGAATTTGACTTAGACATTAAGGATAAGAGAGGCACTGAGAATTTAGTAGTCGATCATCTATCTAGGCTAGAACATTTGAAACCAGATCTAATGCCAATAGACGATCACTTCACTTACGACAGACTGATAGCTAGGATAAACACAATGAGCGAGGATGACTCTGAAACCTATAAAGAATTTAAACCAGAAAAAGTCTCAATAATAAGAAATGTACCTTGGCATGCAGACATTGTGAACTATCTAGCTGCTGACATCATACCCCCAGACATTAAGTTTGTAACAAAAGAAAAAGTTCTTCAATGACATCAAAAGCTTTTATTGGGATGAACCACTCTTGTTTAAAAGAGGAATAGACAACATCTTTAGACGATGTGTTCCAGAGGAGGAAGTGGAAAGCGTCATCAAACATTGTCATGCCACGCCTTATGGTGGACACGCAAGCACATCAAAGACATGTGCCAAAATCTTTCAAGCAAGCCTTTACAGGCCAACTTTATGGCGAGAAGTCCACACTTACATCACCAAGTGTGACCGGTGTCAACACACTGGGAACATTTCAAGGCGTGACGATATGCCATTAAGAAATATTCAAGAGGTAGAACTCTTTGACGTATGAGGTATAGATTTCGTGGGGCCTTTTCCATCATCAATGGGAAATAAATATATTCTTGGGCAGTTGACTATGTGTCCAAGTGGATAGAAGCAATAGCTGCCCCCACAAACGACATGAGAGTAGTGATCAAATTGTTCAAGAACATCATATTCCCTAGATTTAGAACACCCCGTCTAGTCATAAGTGATGGAGGGTCGCACTTTATATCCAAGATATTCAATAAACTTTTGAACAAATACGGAGTCAAACATAGAGTAGCAACACCATATCACCCTCAAACCAGTGGCCAAGTGGAGGTATCGAATAGGGAAATCAAGCAAATCCTAGAAAAAACCGTGTCAATATCCAGAAAGGATTGGTCCGGAAAGCTTAAAGATGCACTTTGGGCCTATAGAACAGCTTACAAAACCCCTATTGGAACTACCCCATATCAATTGGTCTATGGAAAATCCTGCCACTTACCTTTCGAGTTAGAACACAAAGCCTATTGGGCTATAAAATCCTTGAATTTAGACTACCTAAGAGCTGGAGAGAAACGAATTATGGACATACATAAGTTGGAAGAACTCCGCCTAAATGCTTATGAGAATGCCATCATCTATAAAGAAAGAACAAAGATATGGCACGACAAGAAAATTACTAAGAAAGAATTCAATGTAGGCGATCATGTTCTTCTGTTTAATTCCAGATTACGACTTTTTCCTGGCAAGCTACGTTCAAGATGGACAGGTCCATCCGAGGTATCAAAAGTGTTAGTATCAGGAGCTGTAGAAATCAAGAATAACTCAAGCGCTCCTTTCGTGGTAAATGGACAACGACTGGAGTTGTATAGAGGAGGTGGCCTGCCTATTGACTACTCTAGTCAGACTTTGATAGACCCACCAATTCCAATGTGAAAAGTGAGATCTTATCGTTAAGCTAACAACGTTAAACAAAGCGCTGCGTGGGAGGCAACCCATGATCTTTTTTCTTAATTTTAAATTTTAAAATTTTAATTAAATTTGTAATTTTTGACTGACTCATCTATCTTTTTCAGGACCAAGTTCTCTTATATCACCTTTTTCATATGGATTTCATTGATGGAATCGATGTCATCTTACGAGACGATGCTCAGAGGGAGCGATTTGCTACACTGTCTGCTCGACCAATGCTTCCGACTAGATACCCTGATTCTGCTTGCATGGATGCACTAGGAATTGAGGCCGGTATCTGTTATCTGTGCCATCAGGTCAGTTGGGATACATATGCTAACAAGATTCACGTGACCTACAGGAACCTCACCTTGGAGTTCCTCAGCTCACTGAAGTATGAGCCCTATGTTGGCACCAGAGAGGACCATGGGTGGATTAGTTTTCGCATGTTCGGAGCAGAGTATGCTTTTACTTTGAGACAGTTTGGAGATATGCTTGGATTCGAGATTGCACTTATTGCCATCCCTGATCTTCCTCTAGGGTATTTCATGAGCAGTGATATAGACAGATTCTGGAGAGATATTACCGACGGGGGCAGCCTCGACCCATCTGAGCAACTGTCTAAGAGGATTCATAACCCAGCTTTCAGGTACTTTGAGATGATTCTTTGTCATACCTTCTTCGGGAGGAGCTATTGCGATCATTTAGTGACTGCAGAGGAGATACTATTTTTATACTGCGCTAGTCAGTCGCGTCCCATTGCGAGTGGAGCTTTCTTGATAGAAAGTCTAGATATGGCTGCATCATCCTCTGAGGGATACTTGCACCTGGTGGGAATGTGACGCTGATTGCATCTGCTCTGGGTGTTGGATAGCCAGTTACTCCGCCTGACACCATATTATGGTAGTACACGGATCGACATTAACTTCTTCTTAGACCATGGCCTTATGCGCCGAGCTTCTTTTCATCCATATCAGTACAGGCTCCTTATTGACGATCAGACTGTCTACTATTTCACCCTGCCTGATCCACAGATGACTTGCGTCTCCAACCGGGCAAACTGGAACTACACTTTAGAGGGTTGGGGAGAGACAGTTATAGGCATCACTGACCTGCCAGAACCAGGGTATTCACCAGAGTCAGAGCCAGAGTCAGACGACCCGATCACTGAGGATCCGGTTACAGAGAATCCTACTCCTGATTACACGCCTGCACCTGAGGTTGAGCATACCATTGTTTATACTAATAACTTGACCTTACAGGAGCCGAACATAAGAGCGCAGATGGCAGCCATGAGAGCTGAGATGGCTACACTTCGCCAGGAGGTGGCTGATCTCATCCTACAGGTAGCGCTAGATGGTGCCACATATGCTGGAGAGATCGACGATTTGACACACGAGATTGCTGAGCTCAGACGCCAGGTGGCTGAGCTGCGAGGACGTGACTTTGCTGATATCTGATCATGAGACGTCCACCATTGCTATTATTATTATACTATTTTTATTTTATTTCTCAGACTTACTTTTTATGTTTTTCAGTACAGTTGCACTTCGTACTCACTTACATTTACATATATATTGTGTGTTTATTTTTCTCTTAACTTGTTTTATTTTATTTTTCAAAAATTAGAAAATAAAATGTATGTGTATGATATACACATATATTTTACAAAATATATATATATATATATATATATATATATATATATATATATATATATATATATATATATATATATATATATATATATATATATATATATATATATATATATATATATATATATATATATATATATATATATTTTTTTTTTCACCTTAAAACGCTAGATACACCCCAAGTGACAAGAGCAAGCCACCATTTTTTGAAGCCCAATTGCCCAAAGAACAAAATCCGGCCCAGCTTGAAATTCAACAGGCCGCACCCGCGGAGGGAGGGACCGCGCCCGCGGACCTCCAACGGTAATAAACGGCTACTTTTCGGAAAACTCACCATTTACTCCATTTTTTCCTATTTAAACCCCATTTTCTTCCTCATTTTACCCACATTTTCATACCTTACCTTCCATAATTTCTCCACTTCAACTAATTCTCTATTATATTTCTTTTCCCACTATAAACCTTCCAAATCTATAAAAATCACTATTTTCTTCCTCCACCATACTATTTTTCTTTCTCCAAATTGTTCAAAACAATCAAAATGGACTTCAATGGGTATGTTCTTCGAAGCGGCAAACCGGGATCCACACAGAGGAAGCTGCTTAAAAAGCTACAGTCTACGGCAATTTACTTAACCAGGTATATTGACGAAGAATGTCTCTACACTTTAGGTATCTATCATAGTGTTTTTCATTTATTAGATAAAATAGGCATGTGTGATCAGTGGATTTAGAACTGACTGTTTAATGCTGGTTCGCGAAATGTCGCGGAAGCAAGAGTCGCCACTGTCTTTTATTTTCTCCAACATGGACAGGACAAAAGCACAACAAAATTCCTTATGAGATAGTTTCTCGGTTCAAGAGGTAGATTTATAGAAAGGGAATGTGTTAGCACCCTTTCTATCCATGGTTATCCATGGGCTCTTAGATACTTTCTCATTGTGTTTTCAAAAGTGTTTGCTTTTCAAAGTGTGAGTGAATTTGAAAAAGTTTCGTTTGAAGATTTCAGAATAACCCTTGTATCAGTCCTCAAGAGTGTTTGAAAAATTGTTTTGAAAGCTTTTTGAAAGTGTGAGGTGTGAAAAGTTGTTTTGTTTGTTTTTGAAAAGAGCAAGTATCTATGAGTCATCTACCTACCCTAAGGAATTAAGCTGTGTAGAAGTCCTTAAGATAGTGCCATCCCACCATTGAGAGGTAGGTAGCACCACCGTTGGAGGTGTTCGGGTCAATTCGAGTTTAGGGACAGTGTGGTCACCAGAGCAACAGTAGGACACCTTAGAAGCTACCCTTATGCCATTGATCCTTTTTTTATTCCGACGCAACCGTTTCGAGGCAACTGTTCCGAGGCAACCGTTTCGAGGCAACTTGTTTCGAGGCAACTAGATCAATGGACATAAGGACTTACTAAGACGTCCTATACTTGACGACCACATTTCGAAGGCATGGCAACAGGTGAGGCGTACCCTAAGAGTGGTGTGTGAATTTGTGTGTTGTTTTCATGTTATGTTTTATCTTGTACATGTATCATGGTGATCTACGCTTGTTTTTAATTTAGGACATACATTCTTTCATGCAAAGTTTAGCAGTTTTAAGAGTGCAGAAATTTAAATGCGGAAAGATAAATCCTACGCTATTACAAGGCGCAGGTCTATACATCGCCAAATTACAAAGACCCGTTTGGTAAAAATGCGGAAAGTAAATAGATCTAATTACTATTACATGGCTTGAGAAGTTACATAATATTCGAAAAGAAAATAAGAATAAATGGGCGAAAGAATTAAAGTTGAACGTTCGAGGGCGTTGGACCCTTTGGAAATTAAATTGAATTAAAAGTTAATTAATTATTTTATTAAGGAAAGGAAGTGTTTTTTTAGGTTTTTGTGTTTATGAAATAAAGAAAATTGAAAATCAAGAGAAACCCTAATTCTAAGTTGTTTTTAATTATTAATGAAAAATATTAAAGTTTAACCTAATTTACTAAATAATTAATGTACATGTTTATTTACAAAATATTTAGTAATTAATAATAATAATAATGCTGAGAAAATTATTTATTAAAAAAAGATGAAAAGATTAAAAATCCTAGTTCTACCTATTTTAATTTATTAAGAAAAATATTAATGTTTTGAAACCTAAATTAATCTAATTAATTGTTAGAGTTTATTTACAAAATAAATTATGGTGAAATTAATATTAATAAAAATATATTACATTTTTTAGTTTCTGATTTATTATTGTGAAAATTATTTTATGGAATTAAAGAAACAATTAAAAAAAAGAATTAAAAGAATTAAAAAAGAAAAACAAATAAAAATTAAAAATTGATTCAAACCATGGGGGGTATCAGGCCCTTTTTGGAGGTAAATTGAGAAATTCAGGCCCACTGGATACAAGGCCTTTGTTGACTTTCCAGTTTGAGTGTTCATCCATTGACTGAAGTACATGGTAGACGTCCTTTGGTAGCCTTCAGATTGAAGCTCATGGGCGCGTGGTAGGCTAGCATTTGAGGATGCGTGGTAGGCCTTTGAAGGGATGCTGCATAGAAACACATTAAGGAAAAAGATATGAAATATGTGAGGGGACCTGGGAATCGAACCCAGGTCCCAAGGCTTGAAGGATACGTTGCCAGCCAACTGCGCTGTTGAGTTTCTTTGTTAACATAATGCATGGAAAATATAATATACAAAAAATGTTAGTTAGTGGTGTAAACAAAAAATTGCGCTCCAGTATTTGAATCCTCCACTCACGCTTGAACACCTATGCTTCTTCTTCATCTTTCTTCAAAAACACAAAACAAGTAGCGGGGGTTTTAAACCCCCACTAAATGAAGCCTGAAAAAATAATGATTAGCACATGGACAAATATAAAAAGGGCGCGAGGTAATGGTTGGACTCGTCTTGTTGTCACGAACTCAATGGTACCAGTTTGAAGGTCTAATTTTTCCATATGAAGAAACCCCTAATTTGAAGCTTCTGAAACCCTAGAAAACGTTAATGGTAAATCTCGTTTCAAGCATTTTTAGGACAATTAACCGGTACCATTCGCTTCAGAACATCAATATTAGCAAGAATCAACATTTAAAACATATGAATAATGCATGAGAATTAAAAAAAACGATAATGGACATGTTCATGAAGAAGACGATTCTGTTCTACCAATTTTTGGAATATGGAGACTGGAAAATGGTTGCAATCGATTCCTAGCAATGTCAGGAACGTATTAGGATGCTTTTCAAGCCTTGAATCGCCTTGTAACTATGATTTCAGTGTTCAAATTTTTGATGAAATTTTGCAAATTGGTATGCCTTTTTTGAGCCCTTGAAAACTTCAACTTCCTTGCAAGAACCAAAACCCTAATTTGACTGGCTTTAGGAGGATGGTTTAACTGTGTAGCCCTTGAGTAGACTTTGAACCCTTTGAGGCAAAACTTTGAAGATTATGGGAGGGCAAATTTTGGGGTTCAACAGTTTCCCCTGTTCAATCTTCTTAGACCTGAGGATGTAGATTGGCTTGTGTGCCTTTCGTGATCCGAGGGTAGAAGATGATTGAACACTAGAGTGCCCAGAAATTTGCACTCACATAGTTGAGTATTAGAAGTGTGATGGCGGGAATGGGCTTACAGATTCCATTTGGAGACTGATGGATAGGAGGATGGGCTTATAGATGCCATCTGGAAATGTGACAGAACCTTGTCGGGAATGGGCTTATAGATGCCATTTGGAGACTGTTGGTATGTGGATGGGCTTATAGATTCCATCTAGGTGTTGATCGCGTAAGAGATTCCTTAGCAAGAACTTGCGTACCTGAGAAAGAAAATAATTACCTGGCCTGTTACAGGAGTTGATCTTCAAATTCTTTATGTAGATGTGCCCTGGCTAGATACAGGAATCGAATCTTTAAACTCTTCAGACGTGCCCTGGCAAGATACAGGAATCGAGTCCGGAGAATAGTCGTCAACAGATACACCCTGGAAAGATACAGGAATCGGATCTTCGAACTCTTCAGACATGCCCTGGCAGGATACAGGAATCGAGTCTGGAATATAGTCGTTAACAGATACACCCTGGCAAGATACAAGAATCGGATCTTCGAACTCTTCAGACGTGCCCTGGCAGGATACAGGAATCGAGTCTGGAACTTCAACAAGTTTTTGTTGATAATGATGTGATGAATGAATCAGGGACGGTTACTAACTCAACGGAACGATGAGAGAACCTTGAACGATTTCTGCCTCAACGGGACAATGAGAGAACCTTGGACGATTACTACCTCAACAGGACGATGAAAGAACCTTGGACGATTACTATCTCAACGGGACGATGAGAGAACCTTGGACGATTACTACCTCAAAGGGACGATGAGAGAACCTTGGATGATTACTACCTCAACGAGATGATGAGAGAACCTTGGGCGATTACTACCTCAACGGGACGATGAGAGAACCTTGGATGATTACTACCTCAACGGAACGATGAGAGAACCTTGGACGATTACTACCTCAACGGGACGATGAGAGAACCTTGGGTGATTACTACCTCAACGGGACGATGAGAGAACCTTGGGTGATTACTACCTCAACGGAACGATGAGAGAACCTTGCACGATTACTACCTCAACGGGACGATGAGAGAACCTTGGGTGATTACTACCTCAACGGGACGATGAGAGAACCTTGGGTGATTACTACCTCAACGGGACGATGAGAGAACCTTGGACGATTACTACCTCAATGGGACGATGAGAGAACCTTTGGGCGATTACTACCTCAACGGGACGATGAGAGAACCTTGGACGATCCTACCTCAACGGGACGATGAGAGAACCTTTGGGCGATTACTACCTCAACGGGACGATGAGAGAACCTTGGACGATTACTACCTCAACGGGACGATGAGAGAACCTTAGGCGACTACAACCTCAGCAGAATGATGAAGGAATCTTAGGCGACTACAACCTCAGCAGAATGATGAAGGAATCTTGGACGTCTTCTACTTCAAAAGGTAAAGACTTTTATCTGTTGATCGTTCTTTCCTGAAAAAGTAACGAGTTAGTTGTATGCAATGTCATAATGTATGACAATGTGATGTTTATGAATGTATTTTCGTCTAGGAAAATAAATCCTTGACGAATGCCGGGAGCTGAATCCTGGGCTGATGTTGAAGAGAGTTCTTCGTTTTTGCTGGGGGTGATGATTGCAAGAATAAACCGGTATGAGAAGATGACTCCGTTGGGGAATAAACTTGTTGGACAGATTACTCTATGGGGGATCTACTCTGTAGGAAGAGATACTTCGCTGAGGTTTTGATGATAACTCCGTTGGGGATACCATTGACGAGCTTTGTTGGAAGATCTGATGAACTCCGCTGGGGATAGGAAGACTTCGCTGAGGACGATCTTTCCGTGGCCATTAGCTGAGGATAACCCAGTTATATCCTGGTGGGGAAATAACCTTTGAATAAAATCCGGGAGACGCGTTCGTGCTTTGCAGGGGTAAGCTTCCAGAATCTACTGGGGATAAGCTTCCTGCTGGGGAGATGGATTCAACTTTCCTGGGGAAACTTTTTCAGATTGGACTGGGAAATGGCTCCACTTGATGTCCGATATTCCGCCGGGGAACAATCTTAGATCAAGATTGCCGGGGACGCTTGTTAGGAATGTTTCTACTCCGCCGGGGAATATTGAGATCTTCAGGGGATAATCCAACTTCCTTAAGGCTGACAGTAAGCTAACTTTGCTTGGGGAGAATGTTGCTGACTTGCTGGAGGTATTGTGCCTTCTCTGCTCGGGGGGAGTATGGCTGAACCTTGTCTCATTCTGTGGGGAATTAGGGTATCTTGGTCATTCTTCAGCTGAACTTTCCTTGGTACCTTGATGGCAGAGCAACTAGATCGCTTAGACAACTCATTATTGCCCCAGTTTCAGTGGGAGAAGGCACCTGTGGGGGTAATTGACAAATCTTCTGGTAGACAGGTGACGAGATTCCAGGACATAGTCGTACGCTTTGATCCCTAATTTTTGCCTGGACCTCCCTTTCGGGTTTTCAGTCCACCAGGATACCCTTTTTTGCCCAAGCCGCCTTTTCAGGTTTTCGACTTGCCGGGTGTACAGATTTTTTTCATTTCATCCCTTAGTTTTGCCCGAACTCTTTTGGTTCGCCGGGAAGCCCTTATTTTTGCCTAGGTGTGTCAACCTAGCGGGTCTTTGATTTTGCGTAGTATTTTTTCGACTATATCCATGCTCTCAGAGATCAGGGAGTTGTCACTGTCAGTAGTATTGTGTTGCCGTACCACTAGAAGATGTCTGATCAGGCAAGATTCGTTGTCAGAATGCCCCAGGTGATCCAGATGGATATTTGCCCCAAGCTGGTTGGCCTTTTGAGAGATTCTCCGAATCTTGACTGGACTGCCCCAGATGATGGACACTGATCATGCCATGCCCCTTGATTGGAAGTGTTTCTTCCACTAGAGGTGACTCTTTTGTTGAGAAGACCTTCGTTCATCGGATATTCGTTGCGCAAAGTTCTCTATTGTTCAAACAAATAATCATATGCAAACAATGTTATCTTAAGAATGCAAAGCTTATGTCTGTCTTGAATTTTGAAAATGCATTTTTTGTAAAACAAGTGAATTTTGTGATGTCAACTCGTTATTTTACCGCAAGCCTTAAGGAGTCAGGATACCTTTGTAACAGTATGCTTTCGAACTAACCCATGCTTCAGCTAGGACTTTTGAGGGTTATAGCGTGGCCTGGTTCACGGTTTAAGAAACAAAGGATAAAGGCTCAAATTTTATTTGTACCCACCCGCTCTTCGTGATGTTCTTCAAACCTAAACTCAGTTGATCGTGCGTCAGACCTTGTTTGAGTCTTTGCTCTGATGTTCCAGTGATGGTTCGGATGCTGATAGTTTATTTTGAATAGGCAGTCATTCCTTTTTTTGTTGAGGGTTTGTAGGACCTATTTCTTTTTGATTTTGTTATCCCTATTTTTTTTGCCTGAACTGTTTCTTTTGTGATTACAGTCAGCGGGATGCCCCAGTTTTGTAAGTCTCCTTCATAGGTTTTGACTTATTTGGTTATTATTTCTGAGAGATAATGACCGTCTGTCCTTACGATTATTCGGAACCATCACTATCTTCTTGTCTCGGAAAGACTTCTTTGATGTCATTCATTATGCACTTGGATCAGCTGAGAAGACTACCCTGCCCCAGGTTATGATTAAGGGTTTTAATTTTTTGTGAAAAGCAAAACTCCTACTTCTTTGGCTCAAAGGGGTTGACGAGGGATTATCTTCCTTATAACTCCAGTGTTTAGGAATTGAAACAATGCCTGTACCTCATCAGCGGGGTTTGTTCAAAAGCATACTGTAAATGTCGTGGTATCGTTTTCGTCATCCTCCCTCAAGAGGCTTAGAGTTTTTTTAATTGAGAGCTGATTATCACAGAAAAATGAAATTAATTTTAAGCATAGTAAACATAATTACTTCAAAACAGACACGTGTAATGCATTAGTGAAATAACCAAGTTTGGCATGAAATAGAATGTTTGAACAATCAAAGAAAATTACAACTTGAATATTCGAATGAACAAAAAATTTCAAATCCTAGCCATGTTTTGGCAAGGGAGCAGTGATCACATTGGGAGTCTCAGCAGGCTCGAATTCGATCTCTTTAGCGTCGATCATGTTCTGGATCTTGTATTTTAGCGCCCAACAATCCTCAGTATCATGCCCCGAGCTATCAGAATGATAAGCACACCTCGCTTCTGGGTTGTAGTTTGGAGAGGAGGTCTTGGGATTTGCAGGAGGGTTGATCACCGCAATCAGATTCATTTTCAACATGTGCTGCAATGCTTGTGACAAAGGCATGTTGATGTTGGTGAATTGTCTTTTAGGCGCGTCCGGCCTTCGCTGATTTCCCTTTTGTGGTTGTCGGCGTGGTGCAGAACCAGAGATCATGACTGCCCCTGCATGTTGGTCACGGCGACTCTTTTGACTGTGTATAGCATTGGACTCTTTCTTCCCACTGTGGGGCTTTTTCTGAGCACCATCAGGTGCAACTTCTTGAATCTTTCCAGACTTGATGCCAGCTTCAATCCTCTCCCCGGTCAGGATCAAATATGTAAACCCAGCAGAAGAATTCCCAATCAGATGGTTGAAGAAAGGACCAGACAGGGTCCCCAAGAACATGTCAACAAGCTCACGGTCAGTGAAAGGTGGTTGTACCCTTCCAGCAAGGTCTCTCCATTTTTGGGCGTACTCCTTAAAACCTTCACCCGTCCCCAGTGACATACCCTGGAGTTGGGTACGCGTAGGAGCGAGGTCGGCATTATACTGATACTGCTTATAAAAAGCAGTTGCCAAGTCCTCCCAGTTACGAATACTGGTTCCATCCAGCTGATAGAACCATTCGAGCTGAGTCCCTGAAAGACTCTCCTGGAAGAAATGGATCCATAGATTCTTGTCTGCCGTGTAGGGCTGGATCTTCCTTGCGTATGAACGGAGGTGCAACTTAGGACAGGATGCCCTGTCGTACTTGGCAAAGGCAGGTGCCTTGAATTTGTGCGGGATTACTACCCCAGAAGACAGACCTAGATCTTCGAAGTCCAGGCCAGGCACTTTTTGTATCTCCATGGCACTCAGACGGTCTTCCAACTGTTTATACCTGTCCTCAGCTGGAGGGTACTGCTCATTATTGTAATCGGTCTCGTTGTCGGAGACCACTAGACTAGGAACCTCCCTTTCTTGGGGACTGTCTTTCCCAACAAATGGGGTAGTCAGCTCAGCTTCATTTTGTGATCCATTCCCAGATTTGCGTCTAGGGTTGAACAGCACAATCCTCTTCTTCTTCTTCTTCGAGAGCAGAGTCTTCAAATCCTGTTGACCCTGGGCTAGACTCTTAATCAACTCCTGGAACTGGGCATTCTGAGCCTGGAGAGCCTTGATGGATTGCTCAGTATATGATTCAGGATTCATGACGATCGGCTGAAATAAACAGCGAAGAAGGTAAGCAACATGTAAAAGGGATACCTGTAATGCAATGATATGTATGTATGCATGCAATGTTTTCAAGGATCCCGCGGGGTAAACAAGAAAATTGTTAGAGTTGGGATCCGATAGCTTGATTGAAGGAACTGCATGTTGTTGAGAGTCCTTCTTCAAGGGTCAAGGCTCACCATATCGAGTGGGTCATAGCCCCTGACTCGAGTTATCATGTTTGAATTTCTAGATCACCTTGGCTAGAGGAACCTTCTTTAGGAGTCAAAGCTCACCATATCAAGTGGGTCATAGCCTCTAACAACCTCGGCTAGAGGAAAATAAATCCTCTTTGCCCCTTTCTAGACGTTTGATTCATCATGACCTGCATCACAAGCCTTTAAGATCCTTGAAATGGATTAGTCTTTATGCAGGATGTATGCAATGGTATGATGGTATGCTATGCATGGATTGATGTAAGTAGACCCTGTTATGAGTCCCAATTAAGGACTGTAAACAAAAACTGCAACAAACTCATTGGTCAGATAACAAGCATGCAAGTAGTCAAGTTTTAAGGCACACAAGTCACACAGAGAGCCCTTAGAGTTTAGGCCAGCATGGAGTTCAGGTATTACCCTCTTTCAGTTTGTTGGTTAAGACTTGTCCTATCAAAAGTAACCGGGTTCTAGAGGATCCCAATATCACTGACTACCCTCAATCGGTCATAACTCCAGCGTCGCAATCTTTTCTTACGGCCAGAACCATCACGAGAGTTTAGCCTCAATGGGTGTAGCATACTGCTACTGTTCTATTGGCCAAGTTGGGTCATTTAAGGTTCTAAGGTCGGTTGGTGCTTAATGACTCCTCAGAAGACCCATATTCTCCTCGTTGCGACACAGGGGATATCGGTACAGACCAAGGCGCCACACCAACGTAGCCACTGCTTCACCCGTGTCGGTCTACGCCGGACAGGTCCCTCACAGCTTATGCTACCTAACAGGGTATCCCCAGATCCGGGTTAGGATCTATGTAACTCCGATGCAGCCCACAATAATAAAGCAAACAAACACAGCAATTGAAAACACAAGTATGAGCTATCCTAAGGTACACCTCACTTTTATAAAATTCCCCAGCAGAGTCGCCAGTTCTGTGATCGGTGGATTTAGAACTGACTGTTTAACGCTGGTTCACGAAATGTCGCGGAAGCAAGAGTCGCCACCGTCTTTTATTTTCTCCAACATGGACAGGACAAAAGCACAGCAAAATTCCTTATGAGATAGTTTCTCGGTTCGGGAGGTAGATTTATAGAAAGGGAAGGTGTTAGCACCCTTTCTATCCATGGTTATCCATGGGCTCTTAGATACTTGCTCATTGTGTTTTCAAAAGTGTTTGCTTTTCAAAGTGTGAGTGAATTTGAAAAAGTTTCGTTTGAAGATTTCAGAATAACCCTTGTATCAGTCCTCAAGAGTGTTTGAAAAATTGTTTTGAAAGCTTTTTGAAAGTGTGAGGTGTGAAAAGTTGTTTTGTTTGTTTTTTAAAAGAGCAAGTATCTATGAGTCATCTACCTACCCTAAAGAATTAAGCTGTGTAGAAGTCCTTAAGATAGTGCCATCCCACCATTGAGAGGTAGGTAGCACCACCGTTGGAGGTGTTCGGGTCAATTCGAGTTTAGGGACAGTGTGGTCACCAGAGCAACAGTAGGACACCTTAGAAGCTACCCTTATGCCATTGATCCTTTTTTTATTCCGAGGCAACCGTTTCGAGGCAACTGTTCCGAGGCAACCGTTTCGAGGTAACTTGTTTCGAGGCAACTAGATCAATGGACATAAGGACTTACTAAGACGTCCTATACTTGACGACCACATTTCGAAGGCAAGGCAACAGGTGAGGCGTACCCTAAGAGTGGTGTGTGAATTTGTGTGTTGTTTTCATGTTATGTTTTATCTTGTACATGTATCATGGTGATCTACGCCTGCTTTTAATTTAGGCCATACATTCTTTCATGCAAAGTTTAGCAGTTTTAAGAGTGCGGAAATTTAAATGCGGAAAGATAAATCCTACGCTATTACAAGGCGCGGGTCTATACATCGCCAAATTACAAAGACCCGTTTGGTAAAAATGCGGAAAGTAAATAGACCTAATTACTATTACATGGCTTGAGCAGTTACATAATATTCAAAAAGAAAATAAGAATAAATGGGCGAAAGAATTAAAGTTGAACATTCGAGGGCGTTGGACCCTTTGGAAATTAAATTGAATTAAAAGTTAATTAATTATTTTATTAAGGAAAGGAAGTGTTTTTTTAGGTTTTTGTGTTTATGAAATAAAGAAAATTGAAAATCAAGAGAAACCCTAATTCTAAGTTGTTTTTAATTATTAATGAAAAATATTAAAGTTTAACCTAATTTACTAAATAATTAATGTACATGTTTATTTACAAAATATTTAGTAATTAATAATAATAATAATGCTGAGAAAATTATTTATTAAAAAAAAGATGAAAAGATTAAAAATCCTAGTTCTACCTATTTTAATTTATTAAGAAAAATATTAAAGTTTTGAAACCTAAATTAATCTAATTAATTGTTAGAGTTTATTTACAAAATAAATTATGGTGAAATTAATATTAATAAAAATATATTACATTTTTTAGTTTGTGATTTATTATTGTGAAAATTATTTTATGGAATTAAAGAAACAATTAAAAAAATAATTAAAAGAATTAAAAAAGAAAAACAAATAAAAATTAAAAATTGATGCAAACCATGGGGGGTATCAGGCCCTTTTTGGAGGTAAATTGAGAAATTCAGGCCCACTGGATACAAGGCCTTTGTTGACTTTCCAGTTTGAGTGTTCATCCATTGACTGAAGTACATGGTAGACGTCCTTTGGTAGCCTTCAGATTGAAGCTCATGGGCGCGTGGCAGGCTAGCATTTGAGGATGCGTGGTAGGCCTTTAAAGGGATGCTGCATAGAAACACATTAAGGAAAAAGATATGAAATATGTGGGGGGACCTGGGAATCGAACCCAGGTCCCAAGGCTTGAAGGATACGTTGCCAGCCAACTGCGCTGTTGAGTTTCTTTGTTAACATAATGCATGGAAAATATAATATACAAAAAATGTTAGTTAGTGGTGTAAACAAAAAATTGCGCGCCAGTATTTGAATCCTCCACTCACGCTTGGACACCTATGCTTCTTCTTCATCTTTCTGCAAAAACAAAAAACAAGTAGCGGGGGTTTTAAACCCCCACTAAATGAAGCCTGAAAAAATAGCGATTAGCACATGGAAAAATATAAAAAGGGCGCGAGGTAATGGTTGGACTCGTCTTGTTGTCACGAACTCAATAGTACCAGTTTGAAGGTCTAATTTTTCCATATGAAGAAACCCCTAATTCGATGCTTCTGAAACCCTAGAAAACGTTAATGGCAAATCTCGTTTCAAGCATTGTTAGGACAATTAACCGGTACCATTTGCTTCAGAACATCAATATTAGCAAGAATAAACATTTAAAACATATGAATAATGCATGAGAATTAAAAAAACGATAATGGACATGTTCATGAAGAAGACGATTCTGTTCTACCAATTCTTGGAATATGGAGACTGGAAAATGGTTGCAATCGATTCCTAGCAATGTCAGGAACGTATTAGGATGCTTTTCAAGCCTTGAATCGCCTTGTAACTATGATTTCAGTGTTCAAATTTTTGATGAAATTTTGCAAATTGGTATGCCTTTTTTGAGCCCTTGAAAACTTCAACTTCCTTGCAAGAACCAAAACCCTAATTTGACTGGCTTTAAGAGGATGGTTTGACTGTGTAGCCCTTGAGTAGACTTTGAACCCTTTGAGGCAAAACTTTGAAGATTATGGGAGGGCAAATTTTGGGGTACAACAGCATGCATAATATTTTCTCTGCAAAAGAACCTACCTACCCAAGGTTGACATATGAGTTTTTAAGTTCACTTATTTATAATGTCACACCTAAAACTGCTAGTACCGTAGGTGGGGTACAATTTAGAATGTTTAACTGTGAATATAGTTACTCCACCGACGGTTTAGCTGAGTTTTTAGGGATGCCTTTTGGGGAAGGTACTATTTGTGAAGCACCCTTGGATACGGAATGGACAACCGCTGGCTATGCTTTCTAGCAAAAACTTACAAACCAAGAAGCAAATTCTTTTGATGGCCTGCTAGCCTCGAGTGTCCATAATCCGACCATCTGTGTCTTCCGATACCTTTTAGTATCCACCATCTTTGCTCGGGAAAACCCGAACAAGGTGAATGCTAAAGAGTTAATTATTATGCAAGCATACCTCACCGACACCAAAATTAACCCAGTTCCCTTTATGATTGCTCACATGAGCTATGTCCAAAAAAAGGGGGCACCGATTTCTTTTGGTGGCCTGGTTACTTCTATCGCTCGTGCCCTTGGCTTGGCCATCGAGCTTGCTACTTTAAAACCACTTCCTCCTCGTACCGCAGGCCTGAAATGTTTGAAAGATATGCGCCTCTGCAAAGCGAGAAGGGAAGGTGGCTATTACCTTATGATTGGTAATGCTTCTGTACCAAGTGTTGTCCTCCCCTGTACCCGTCGCACTGACGTTAGATTGGAACGTAATTGGACCTATGATTTAAGCGCTCCCGCTTTCACTGATCCGTTACCTTCGAATGTTCCTTTAGAGGAGGGGAACAACACTGATGACGAGTATGACTTTCAAACAAAGTCACCTCCTCAATTTACACCATCACACACTGCACCATCTTCTTCTAACCCTCGTGCAGGTACCGTCCCGAGCTTCCATGTCACTGAGGACATGTGGAGAGAGCATATGGCTAGAGAGGAGAGGCGTGATGCCCTCCTTTCTACGATCCAGCAACAGGTTGACAACAACATGGCTTTCATGTAGGCGTCTCAAATTCAAAATTCCCGCTCTCTGACTACCATCATGGAAAGTCAATTGGATTTCCAGAACCAGCAGCACCGTCAGCAGACTAGCTTCGCTACTCACTTCCAATTAATGGAGGCCACACAAGGCATATTGATTGGTCGGACTAGGGAGCTACAAGCTGCAAATGCTGCTCTCACTGAGCGCATGGCACAGTTTAGCCTCGATAGAGATCTCCGCCGCCGTAGTCGTAGCCGCCGTTCCGGACGTTCACCTCAGGATGACGAGGGTACTAGTGGACCTCACTAGTTTTACCAGGTATCTCCTACCTAGACTTGTTTTGGAACATTGAGGACAATGTCCAATTCAAGTGTGGGAGGAGCATTTTATCGCTTTTATTTCCTTTCCGTTATTTCTTTTTCCGTTATTTCCCTTTTCAATACTTTATTTTTCAGTATCTTTTAGTTATTTCCCTTTTAGTCGTTTAGCCGTTAAATAAAATACATGTGATTGACGAGTCATTTTGCGCAGTGTATCCTTAAGTTCTCCACCATTTCCTAGCCTTGAGAAAATTTTTGCTAAAAATGAATACAACATGTTTTTAGTTTTTTGAGCCATAAGTAAAGTTTTTAGGTTTAGGATAGAGTGTGATTAGTCTTAGGTACTCTTTTTGAAAAATCAACATCGTCTTTTACACCATAGACCTTGTAAATATTAGAGTTAATTTTGTCTTCTCCCCATGCTATGATTTTAATTTTACAAAACGGGTCCTAAGTAGTTTATTCTCGTAGTCGGCTCTGGCCTAAGCATGCGCTACGTGTAGGATCGATGAAAATAAGTGAATGATCTTTTTGCCTTGAATATATATATATATATATATATATATATATATATATATATATATATATATATATATATATATATATATATATATATATATATATATATATATATATAAGCAAAAATGTATGGTTACGACCATGAATTGGGTGATCCTCACACGATCATTTAATTCCACTGGTCGCGAACATCCATAAAAAATAAAAAGTTAAAAATATTAATAAAAGGCATTACCCATTATGGCTGGTTCAGAGGTATCTGGTGCTGAACTCGGTAGGGCAGATTACGATCTGATCCCCCACAGCTATAATTGGGTAATAACGGGATCACACCAATTCTTGTACCAGAATCCCATTGCAAAGATCAGAATCACTAACCGGTCACTACACTATGAGTATGTACGGATAACGGGCTTAATGTAATTTCACCTGAATGAAAAGGACCTTACCTAGAAGAAAAGTCTTAGCATAGTGGGAGTAATAGGAGTTGACTTGTGTAGGAATAAGGTTTATGTCTGCATTCTATGGTAAAGTGTCACTTCGATGTTCTTAGTTCAAATAGTTGGTACCTGTCGAACACACTCTCACTTGAACCTTACTGCTTTAGCTCGATAACTAGAAAAAACACTTGTATCCCTTTGACTACTTCTGAGAGTTTTGCTCGAGGACAAGCAAAGGTTTAAGTGTGGGAGAATTTGATAACACCGAATTGCACTATGTTTCTAACTCGAATATCACATGTTTTCCTTAGTTTTATTATTATTTTTCTAGTATTATGCCCTTGTTTCCTTTGTTTTCAGGTCACATGTCCTTTCAGAGCCTTCAGAGAAGAAACGAGCGAAAACGCCAGAAAAATAGGGTTTTTCCAAAGAAAATACACACATGGCGTCCAGCTCCGCGCCGGCTACAAGGAACGCGCTGACATGGCGCACTTTCACCCAGGGGCCAACTGCCACGTTCCCACGATCTCTCCATTTTCACTCATCGCGCCCGCCGGGAGGGTGGCCGCGCCTGCGGCCTTCACAAACCATTTCCCGCTCAGAAGGAGTTGAGGGGCATGCTCGTCTTTATAGAGTTTCAGGATCTTCTATAAATAGCAAGTTCATTTCATTTTTATTTTCATCCAAACTTAGATGCAAACTTAGATCCAGTCAAGTTACTGCTTAGGCATATATTACTACTGTAAAGTGATAACCTTCTCACATCGGGAATTTATCACACTTGAGTGTGCGAGTTTGTATTCAAGTTCGGAGCACTTTGGTTGAAGTTTATCATACTATCTTTTACATTTCCACGACTTGTATCAGATTCAAGCCTCCGATTGGAGCAAGGTTCTAATTTAATTGCTTTCATTTATTTTATGCTCTTACCATAGTCTACACGTTTTATAGACTCTAAATGCTCTTACCATAGTCTACATGTTTTATAGACTCTAAATGCTCTTACCATAGTCTACACGTTTTATAGACTCTAAATGCTCTTACCATAGTCTACACGTTTTATAGACTCTAAATGCTCTTACCATAGTCTACACGTTTTATAGACTCTAAATGCTCTTACCATAGTCTACACGTTTTATAGACATTAAACGCTCTTATCATAGTCTACATGTTTTATAGACTTTAAATGCTTACCATGTCTAGCTAAATTTATTAGGGTTAGAATGTAAGGATCGAATCATAACTATGTTCTACATGCCATGCTAATAGGAATACCTTTGGGATGTTTTAGTTTTTAATATTGGTTTAAATGTGTTTAAAAGTTTATGGGTAAGATCGAAAGCCGTCCATATTTGAGATTAAGCCAGATTAGTTCTTGACCAAATAAAAAGAGCGAAAGCAGTTCGTTTCGTTAAGTAGGATTACTTGATATAATTTTAGAAAACGATTTTGAAACTATTTGCAGACGCGTTTGTGGGATTAAAATCTGATTCTTGGTCAAAAGCCGAGGATCTCTTTAAGTTAAGTTTTCCAAATTAAAACACTTTTTCACTAAGTCAAAATAACTTGTTTCTTAAAAATAGGTTTACTCCTTTAACGCGTTAGGCACCCTTAAAAGTAACAATAAAGGAATTTAATTTAAAGATTAAACTCGGTTCTTAGTATGCGATAGCTACAAGTTCCTGTTAAACAGTTCTTTGCTATAAATGGAAAATATTGCCCAAAAGTAAATATTATACATGCATGCTAGGACACTGTCTGATCTCGTGATTTACATTCCATCCCGTTTGTTTTATCTCTTTAATTTTATTCGCTTTTATTTCCCTGTACTAGACTCAATCCCTTACTGATCTGCCTTAGATAAACACATTAACAATAGAGTCGATAGATTGACAATTGGTCTATGTGGTTCGATAATCTTATATATTACTTTGATAGGTTGTGCACTTGCAGTTATAATTTAGACTATACAGTAAAAGCCCATCAGAAGGAACCTGGATAGTAGGGTTACTTCAAGATGAAAGTCTGGATAGTAGGGCTTATGGGAAGGAACCTGGAATGTAGGGTTACTTCAAGATGAAATGATGGATAGTAGGACTTATAGGAAGGAACCTGGATAGTAGGATTACTTCAAGATGATCACGTAAGTTAGTTGACCCGTTTGGTTTCGGGAACTAATTTTCCATTAGCTGTCTGCAGATATGACATCTATAATTGCTGGGATTGTTGACGATAATTGTCTTTCCTGAAAAGATAGAAGGGTTAATTGTATGCGATGCATAAAATGCCTGATGGGATGATGTTCTCAAAATAAATGAGATTATGTTGTATCCAATATGTATGCGTATGTCATGATGTATGAGCACGAGATGCTATTGTGTCATATCCGAGCCTGGGGAAATAAAACCCTAACTGCTGCTGGAGAGCACTAGTAGTTGAATTCCTGACTATCGTAGAAAAATGTGGTTCTTCTACTTCTGCTGGGGATGGTGAACGGAGATGACTATGCTGGAGATTTGCTCCTTGTTTACGGATATTCTGTCGGGGAAGAGACTCTGCTTGAGAATAACTCTGCGGGGGAACTAACTCTGTTGGAGGATGAACTTTCATAGCTGAAGTGATAAACTCTGTCGGGGATTGAGCTTCTGTATTCGGATAAATAAACTCTGTCCGGGAGAGAACTTTATGACCCGCTTGCGATTATGAAATTCGGATGGGGAATATAGATGTCAGTTTTTTGAAGGAACCTTGCTGGGGAGAGTACTTCCAGTTTTGGGAAAGCTGATATCAATTATTTGATCGCCTCTACTCTGTGGGGAGTACCGATGTCACGAGGTCATATGTATTGATGACTTTGTTTCAAAGTTGTCTCTGCCCCGATACCTACTGGACATAATAACTATCGGTTTTGATATTTTTTTTGTTTTTTCCCCTGTTTCTTAAGTTACGAGCAATTGTCTTTCAGTTTCCTATGCAAACATTTATGAACAGCAATCATAGTCAAATGCATATGTCAAGAATAAATCATTGGACGTTTTTGCAAAACAAAACAGAAGAAAAAAAACAAATGGTTTTGTAAAAAATGACTTGTATTAATTTTTGAAGTTGGCATATAACAAGCGTTTTTGTACAAGGAAGTTGACTCTCTAGTAAGAGAATGCCGCCGTAAAAATGGATGCTATACAATATTGTGTATAAGAAAGAGAAAACAACTACGTGTAATAATCCCATTGGATTCCAATTCTTCTATTTTCATCATGTCTTCGAGCGTCTCCTCACTTTCCTGCTTGTCCGAAGCTGATTAGATTGATTGATGTCGTTCGAGCTTGATAGTTGATACTCAGGTTTGGTCGCAAGGTGATCCAATGGGACATAGTGATATGCTTCATATCCCTAACTTTTGCCTGGACTGCCCTTTCGGGTTTTCAGTCTACCGGGATACCCATTTTTGCCCAAGCCGCCTTTTCAGGTTTTCGACTTGCCGGGTGTATAGATTTTTTTGTTTTCATCCCTTATTTTTTCCCGAACCCTTTTGGTTCTCTGGGAAGCCCTTATTTTTTCCTAGTACATCCATCCTAGCGGGTCTTTTATCATGCGTAATATCTTTTCACTATGTCCGTATTGACAGGGTGAGGAAGGTCGTCACTGTCCATGGCGGTCAGAATCATGGCTCCACCCGAGAAAATGTTTTTAATCACAAATGGCCCTTCGTATGTGGGAGTCCATTTACCCCTGGGATCACCTTACAGAAGTATGATGCGCTTGATCACTAGATCCTCGACTTGATACTCTTGGCGTCTGACTTTTTTATTGAAAGCCTTGATCATATGTTTTTGATACATTTGACCATGACAGACAGCAGTAAGTCTCTTCTCATCGATCAGATTTAGTTGATCAAGTCGAGTCTAGATCCAGTCGTCTTCGTTCAAACCCGCATCCTTCATAATCCTTAGAGAAGGGATCTGGACCTCAATAGGTAGTACTGCTTTTGTGCCATATACCAAAGAATAGGGTGTTGCCCCTGTCGACGTCTGTGCTGAGGTACGGTACCCATGAAGAGAAAATGGTAACATCTTATGCCAGTCTTTGTATGTCACCGTCATCTTCTGTATAATCTTTTTGATGTTCTTGTTAGCCGCTTCAACAACGCCATTCATCTTCGGCCGGTAGGGAGAAGAGTTATGATGTTGTTTCTTGAATTGCTTACAAATATTAAAAATAAAATAATGTGATTATTTAAATTATTTTACAACAATGATCAATGATACATGAATATTTAGTCAACTTTCACAATGCATGAAATGTTTACTTTAGTTTACCTTATTTGATGATGAAAATGCGCATAGCTAAAAATGCAAAACTTAACAAATTAACATGTATCAGATGAAAAAATCCGGGAAAAATTGAGGTATGAAGAAGTCAAACTACTGAAGGTTTCGACAAATTACAATGATGCCGATATAATCACTAAGACATTGAAAAGATGCAACTTCTTCCACTGTATGCAGTTGAGAAAGTTGCATGAATAAAGCTAGTATATCCCCTTGATGTTGTAGAATTTATTCCAAGGTAGATATTTGTGAGATTTTGGATCAAACTAAAGTATCTCGATAGGTATATGTATCTTTCTTCGACAAATATTGAGCATGTTGTTAAAGTTTATTCACATGCTGCTGTTGAAGTTGCACATGTTGTAGTTGAATTGTGTTCTAGTATGCAGTAGTCGATAATGCTAGGTTTGTTATCACGTCTAATTGGGCTTGTGTTTAAGCCCAATTGTTTAAGTTAGTTTGTAGCTTAAGTTTACTTAGCAGTCTATAAATATATTAGTTCTCTCAAGTTGTTGAGAGAGGTTGATTGTTGTTATTCACACGTAATCTGTAAACCCTAATAGAGAAAAGTGAATAGAATAATAGTTACAACCAACCTTAATTTTATTTTTCTTCTTCTTCCCTCTTCTCTCTGTTTTGGGAAAACCTAATAGGGTGTCTTGTGTTTGTTCAAGAAACTCATAGTTTAGGTTTTTTCTTAAAGACACTTTGTTACAACGATAATAATGATAATTTTAAAAATAGAACTATATAGGTTAGACTATCAACACAAAATAAATTATATGTATTAATATTTATAATAGATAGTTACTAGAAAATAATTCTCAAATTTTACAAAACAAACACTATTTTTTATTTAAGGTTTTTTTCAATTTTTTCAATTATATATATATATATATATATATATATATATATATATATATATATATATATATATATATATATATATATATATATATATATATATATATATATATATATATATATATATATATATATATATATATATATATATATATATATATATATATATATATGAATCACGAAAATCTCTTAGATATCTCCTAGATGTTTAGAAATATCTTAACTAACAAAAGTTACAGAGACATGTATTTATAATCGTTGAAATTCAAAAATACAATTAACAAACATTAAACACGACCCATGACCAAACAAATATGAGAACCGAAATGACCACCACTGATTAATCAGATTTCCTGTGATTCTCTGGATCGCTATTTTGCGGCTCTGACTGTACCTTTAACTTCCATGCATCTTTTCACAATTTTGACTTCTGACAGCATCAAAACATATTTTCGTTCTCTATATTACTTAATATTTTGAGGCACAATTCCATAAATCTCCACCATGACTCAAAACTTATGGTGATACGATAACTAACATTTTTGTTCTCTCCAAATTGAACCATCATTAAACAACCTTGATCAAGTTAAAAAAATGCCTAAACCTTGATCTTTTCATTTGCATTCATATGTTCTCAACCAATTTTTCTTTCTTAGATAGTCTAGGAATCCCATAATAATGGTTGTTTAATAATTGTTTCTCTAATTACAATTGGATGTAATTCTAAAGTTCCTTGTTTAAGTTTTGCAAGCCGCATTCAAAGCATAAAACCAATGGAAACTTAATCACATGCTTAGGATGGTAGAATCCACCTACTTATCTTATAACGAGTCAAATGATATACAAAGGCTATCGAAAATTTTCCCTCATTAGAACTAGTATCTCAGGCAGGAATATCCATCTAAAATTGAGTCTTTTCTGCCATAATTTATAATATCTTCAACTCCAGGTGTTTACTTTTCCTCCTCTTACACGCCTCACAAAAAGTAAAACACATGTTTATAATAAATTTTGATTTTTCAGATTCCACTTCTCACAACATATAACCCTTCTCACCTTCCGGATAAGAATTGAAGACATTTCACAATTCTACCTTCAAGTTGGACTAATTTGATTTACGCAAATGATAAAGCTTTTAAGACCTCAAATTAAAGTAGTCAACCAATTTTTTAATGTAAACAGCCATAAGTTCTTGAAAGTTTATCATTATAAAATGACATCTATTAATCATGTTTGTTGTTTTGACACTAGGTTTACCCTAGAAACTCTTTGGTAACTCAACTCCTAACATCATGCTAGAAGCGGTCAAATGCATTTTTATACCTTGTTTCCTGCATGAACTCATTAAAGTATTATAAAATAACCTTTATGCATTTAATATCCTTGATCTCAAATCTCATTGATTGTTCTTGTCATGAAAGTATTCACTAGCTAACGATGAATGACCAATAACATTTGAATCATCTAAAATATATAACTCATATATTTTAGACCCATTAACCATGATCATTCCACCATGTGAAATATTTAATATCCTCATGTTCAACTCTTGTTTAATAGCCTATATCATCAAACATGTTTTTGGACAAAAACAATTCCCTGAGCATGGGAACAAACCTCACATTTTGTCAACGAACTCACAATCATCAAAGGTTTAAGTCTGATCATACCAACACTATGAACCTTGTGAGCATAATTGTTAATTAGTAAAATGACTCTACCATATTCCATATTAAAAGTATTATTTCCTTAGACATATGTGACAAGAGCATATCAAGTCCATGGCTCAACTTTTTTCAATTTCTAAAATTGATACCAATAGTGCACCTGCACTATTATAACTATACTCATATGAGACAACTGTAATATGAACAAACTCTTCACTGTCCCTTTCTTGGGACAATTTTCTTGAAGTAATCGGTCTTCTGACAAATAAGACATTCTAACTTTGACTTATAAAACCTTCTAGATTTGGACATTTCTTTACGCTCACTTCTTCCTCTTGAGACACTAAAGGCTTCACCAATATCGACAATCTTAAAATTGCCCCCTTTGAAAATTCCTTGGATCACATTGTAATATAGACTTCCTCCATACTAATAATACATTTATTACAATAAAAAAGAACATAATTAAAGTGCTTAGAGGATATTGGTAATGAACTTAAAAAAAGTAGAACTTTATCCTCATTAAATATCTTCACCTCAATATTCTCTAGATCATCAATAGTCTTGTAAAATTTTGTCAACTGCTCCACTATGTATTTGTTTTCTACCATTCTAAATAAGCAAAGTTATTCCAAACACAAATGGTGAGTCAAAGACTTGGTCATATACAATGATTTAATATTTGTCGACATTGAATCCATAATCTTATCTTTGACAACTTTCCTCAGAACTTTATCCCTGAATCACAATATAATTACACCATTGGTCTTCCAGTGGCAGGGGTTATGTTTATGAGCCTGCTAAGCGTCCTCTAGTCGCTTAGCGCGGTCCCATGTACAAGTGTAGATATTTTAGCTATTTCTGTGACCCCGCTTAGCGCGAGTAACTCACTTAGTGCGGTCTATCAAATTGTTTTTGTATAAATAGAAATTATTTCATTTTTAGGTTTATGGTTTGGGTATTTTTGAGTCCCAAATCCATCACCTTCATTATTTTGATGTTAGAGCTGAGAAAGCAACATTTGGAGGTCAAAGCTTCTTTGGTCGTGATTGATACTGCAAGAGATTTTGTTTCTTCTCCATTCTTCCCTTTTTAAACTTCATTTGTTGGGGTTTGTTTGTAAGTATACTCATTTTTTTATATATATTTATTGCTCATGGTGTTGTAAAAAACCTCTTTTACAAATCAATGTTGATGTTTATCCTTGTTTTTGCTTTGTGCTAGGATTTGATATGTTTTAGACATAAACTCCTCAAATCTTGTTCTTGGATGACTATTTGCTAGGTTCTAGACTCTAGTAATATATTTAGGCTTAGTAATCACAGTGGGTATCAGTTATTAATACATCAGTGTTGTTGAGTTGCGCGAGACATCGCCGACGAGACAATCAAATTAAAATTATTTTTTCTCATGCATTAAAAATATTTTTTCCATATATTAATATATTTGAAGATATCTAACCAATCAAATTACTAACAATTTTCCACTAACCTAATTCAAACCTTATATATATTTTTAAAAAGGATTATGGAGATATTTCTCATTAACTGCTAACTTCGTCTAACAACTCTGCTATTTTCAACCCAGACTTGGTTCAAGGATTAACTCAAGGTATTTCTGTAATCCATAAAAAACATCAACCAATCAACTATGAATTGGGACTCTGATTCCTTATAAGAGGATAGGTAGGCTTCGACCTAAAATCATGGCGAGTACCCCTAATAAAATAAAATCCCTATTTCATGAATTGTAAATCTAAACCCTAGTATCCTTGTGAACAAGGTAGATGAGTGGTGCCTAAAAACTTCCCTTCATCTAAAACGAGTCAACAACTTAGAATCTCTAACATAATTAGGGCTATCCATTATATTCTCTTCTCTAGGATAAAAATTAGTGGTGGCGATTCTTATTTTTAAACTGGTTATCACAGTTGGCGACTCTGCTGGGGAAGTTGCCCTAGGGTTTAAAAGCCTCTTCCTTATAAGTTTAGCTTATTGGTTAGGGTTTTGTTATTTTTGGCTTTCCATATTATTTATTTATTTGATATTATTTTATTTATTATGTTATTATATCTATGGGGGGATTTTTAAGTTTAAAAAATCATTTTCAAAAAACCTTAGAGAGAAGGTTTGTCTATTGGCCAAGGGGATACATAATCCCTATAAGTTTTTTTAATGACTTTGCCAAGAGTCGGTGGAATTCCAAAAAAAGAAATATGTATCAAGAGATATCCTCTTAGGGGGTAGGACTTTGGGATGAAACCTATGACTTTTTGTATAAACCCTAAACTAAAAACTCATGGTGAGACCTTTAAACCACGTTAAGGGAGGCCCTTGTGCCTTTCCCTCTAGTGTTATTATTGATACTATTAAGGAAAACATCTGATGGGGAGGGTATAATATACGTAGGCCAAAGCTAGGAACCTAACAACTAAGGACACCTTACATAAATCTCGTTACTATGCCACACAATCATGCATTCATACATCTTGCATTTCACATATTCATTACCCTCTATTATTTTTGTCTTTCTTATTCACAAAATTTAAAAAAGAAAATAATAAAAGGTTTTTTGTGAAGTTTCTTAAAAATAAATCCCATAGGGAAACAACTTGTCCAAGTTAATACCGTCAAGCCAGATATGAAGAAGATCAAGACCATCAAAGGGAAATTGTTCGAAAAAGCTTTGAAGATGTTTACTCTTTGTTATGGGAATACCCTTTAGTTAACAAAAGTGGACATAAAATTGGATGATATTTCATCTTTGGTTTAGTTCTATGATCCTCCATTGAGGTGTTTTACATTTCAAGACTTTCAGCTAGTGCCGACTTTGGAAGAATTTGATAGACTTTTGAATTTTTCTAAGGGGAAAGCATATGTTGGAATTGGATAAACTATTGATGTTAAGGACTTATAAAATGTTTTAGGGATCCCTTATCTTGAATTTTCAGTTAATTATAAAAAAGAAGGTGATGTACAAAGGGTTAAAAGATCCTATTTTGGAGTTAAAGCCCTTTCTTTTTCCAATAATAAAGAATTGGAGTCTCGTGTTGATTGTTTAGGGTTACTTGTATTTGGTGTAATTTTGTTTCCATGGACTTTGGACTATATTGACCCTGTAGATATTAGTTTATTTTGGGGCACAAAAGATTTGAATGCAAAGCCAACTCCTGCTTTGCTTGTTGATATTTACTATGCTCTTCACACTCATTATGAAAAGGGGAGCGGTATGTTAAATTGTTATATCCCAATCTTATATTCTTGGTTTATGACTCATCTCTATAAGGAAGAATACATGGTTCTAAATCTGACAAGATACGAGGGCCTTAAAAATTAAGGTCTCTTACTGTTGATTCTGTGTTGTGGTATGGGAGGAAGCTAACCATTGGAGATATCTTTTTCAGTTGAGGGGATTTCTGAATGTTCCGTTGATTGGGTCACGTGTTCCATAAATTACAACCTTGTTTGGCTTTGTGACAACTAGGGTACTCTTTGGAAGATAAATCCTTTGATGAACAACTTCAAAAATTAATCATTCGTGACATGGGAAAAACGACTGATAGTTGCTCAACAAGATCATCTGAGCTTGGACTATGGTTAAAAAGAGAAAAGCTGAAAGGAAGAATGAGGTGGAAAAATAAACTTACACGTGATGGGTTTTAGATAAGGTGCATGTTGTTAAGTTAGCATTTGACATTGATCCTGAGTACAAGCCAAATGTCCCAGATCCTCTTCCTATGTCCTTAGAAGAAATAGACAACTGGAAATCCTTGAATCAAGATCAAAAGGATAAAGAATAATTGGAGCTTAGCCTTCATACCTTAGCCAAGGAGAAAAGACAAATACAACGCGAGCTGGAGTCAAAGATCAACAGATTCAAAAAGACCGTGAAGCATTTGAAAAAGAGAGTCTTAAGTAGAAACGTTTGACTGAAGGGTTTTTGAGTGCCACCTTTAACTTGGATTCCCACAACCAATGTTTGGAAGATGTTGCTGGTGAAATCGGGAAGCTGAGTAAGTGGTGCAAAAAGGCTTTACAAGACAAAAAGGAGATGGAAGTAAATTTGAGGTCTCAAAATAAAAGATTGGCACAAGCTTCTTTAGATCAAGAAGATCAATGAATAATCTTACTACGAGACTCCAAGATAGCCAAGAATCGAATGTTAGGGTACATCCTAAGAGGATGAGGGCAGAAAGATTTTCTCCCAAAAGACTAATGAATATGAGTAAGTGTGTCATGAGTTCGAAGACCTTTGAAAGAATTTCATCATATGAAGGAATCTCTATACAGAGACGAGGGCAGAAATATTATTTTGGAAAGAACAATATGCAAAGATCGCCAAAACAGGAAAGGATAATCATAAGATAATTCCATACCTATACCAGGAATATTGTTTCTATAAAGACAATCATGCAAGACTCGCCTTCTTAGCCAACAATCTCATTGGTGACGTCCCTAGAAGTTTGAGAGACGCCGAAAATGTGATGGTCTTGCTCCCAAAAGATGTTGAAGACTTTCTAAAGCTCTATAGGACTATGGTTGATGGCTTCAAGGAAAAATCCACAGGCGTGCTTAGAAGATTTTTGTTTCCTTTTGTTATTTCTTTCAGCAAGTTAATTTTGGTGTTTTGGTTTGAATATTTTTCAATATCTGAATTGTATTCCCGTTTTGAGGATAATTATTATTTCAATGAAAGTTTTGTTTCCATATCTCATTTGTGTATTTATTTTTAAGACGCTCGACAATAAAAAGCAAAACCTAAGAAAAATATATTAAAAATATATATGTGTGGAAAATCAAAGTGAATAAGACATTCAAAAACAAAAATAAAATGCTAAGCATATTCATACACATTCATGCATTCAAAAACATTGCATTTCATAACTTCATACATAAAAAACTTATCATTTTTCAAAAACCTTCTCTAGTTAAATCATTGGTAAGAAAATACCACCTCTCCGACCGCCATATCAAACAAGAGCCCATCAAAAGAAAGTGATGGAACAGATCGAAGAGAATCAAGCTGCTTTCAAAGAAGATTTGGAACACGTGAAATGCAACATCGAATCGATGAAGGGAGATGTGACCCAAGTTCTTATAGCCTTGAAGAACATTATCGAAAATCAAGAACAAATTCCTAGAGTGGTCTTTGAAGAAGTAGCCAAAACTATTGGTACATCAAGCGGTCACCAACATAGAAAATAACTAGAGTCAGGACCTCTAAGGTCAATAGTAACACAACAAGAGGTCAGACAAGCTAATACTGAAAGGTTTGTCCCACCTCCACCAAAGGTAGGGACATCCCATACTTTACAGATACTGATAAATAACGCGGACAACTACATAGACTTGCAGTATGGAGACCATGACTTAGAAGATGTCAATCAAGCACCTCAAAGGACAACTCATACCCATTTTAATGAAAATCCATTGGCGCTCAATCAATATAAAGCTCTTGAAGAAAAATTGAAGGCCATGGAGGGGTACGATTCTTTTGATGTTGATGCTCTCGAAATGGGTTTAGTTTCAGATGTGGTGATCCCTATAAATTTCAAAGTACCTGACTTTGGAAAATATAAGGGACTCGCCTGTCCAAGAAATCATCTACGCATGTATTGTAGAAAAATGCACGCATATGCTAAAGATTAAAATTTGATGATCCATTGCTTCTAAGAAAATTTGATTGGGGCATCCTTAGATTGGTAGATGCAGTTGGAACGAATTCATATCCAGACATGGGCGGATCTTGTCAATACCTTTTTAAGACAATACAAGTACAACTTTGACATGGCGCTTAACCGTATGCAACTCTAAAAATTGTCTCAAAAGAAGGAGGAGTCTTTCAAGGAGTATGCTTAAAGATGGAGAGAAATGGAAGCCTGTGTACAACCACCACTTTTGGAGAAAGAATTAGTCGATATGTTCATGGGAACATTACAAGGGTTGTACTATGATAAGATGGTAGGGAGCGTCTCTTCTGGATTTTATGATTTGGTGACTATTGGTGAAAGGATTGAAGCAGGTATAAAGAGAGGGAAGATAAAAGGGCCATCATCTAGTACCCCTTATTCCCCTGTTCAGTCTTCTTATACCTGAGGATGAAGATTGGCTTGTCTGCCTTTCGTGATCTGAAGGTGGAGGATGATTGAACACTAGAGTGCCCAGAAATTTGCACTCGTATGAAGTAATACTGATTGGTGATATCGGGAATGGGATTATATATGCCAATTGGAAGTCGACAGAGAATCATCGGAGATGGACTTAAAGATGCCATCCAGAAAAGATATCGGTTGTGTAAGAGATTCCTTTGCGAGAATTCTTGTACTTGCCGTTGAGGAGGACTTCGCGCGGGGAGTGTTGATTTATGTCCTGGGAAATAGAGTATAGGAGCCTCGGTTGTCCATTACTATACTGGGGAGTTAACTCCTGATTGAGGTGGTGGAAGTAAACTACATATCTGGTCAGGGTCCAAGTTGCACAGCGACTTACTGGGGAAATGTGAAATCGTCAGTGTCTGGTTGGGTCCAGGTATTACAATGTTGTAAAATTTTGTCTGGAGATAAGAGAAAAGGAACATGGATAGTAGGGTTGCTTCGAAATGAAATCCTGGATAGTAGGGCTATGAGAAGGAACTTGGGTCGTAGGGTTACTTTGAGATGAAAGCCTGGATAGTAGGGCTTATGGGAAGGAACCTGGATAGTAGGGTTACTTCGAGATGAAAGCCTGGATAGTAGGGTTTATGGGAAGGAACCTGGATAGTAGGGTTACTTCAAGATAAAAGCTTGGATAGTAGGGATTATGGGAAGGAACCTGGATAGTAGGGTTACTTCAAGATGAAAGCATGGATAGTAGGGCTTATGGGAATGAACCTGGATAGTAGGGTTACTTCAAGATGAAAGCCTAGATAGTAGGGCTTATGGGAAGGAACCTGGATAGTAGGGTTACTTCAAGATGAAAGCCTGGATAGTAGGGCTTATGGGAAGGAACCTGGATAGTAGGGTTACCTCAAGATGAAATCCTGGATAATAGGGCTTATGGGAAGGAACCTAGATAGTAGGGTTACCTAAAGATGAAAGCCTGGATAGTAGGGCTTTTGGGAAGGAACCTGGATAGTAGGGTTACTTCAAGATGAAAGTCTGGATAATAGGGCTTATGGGAAGGAACCTGGATAGTAGGGTTACTTCAAGATGAAAGTCTGGATAGTAGGGCTTATAGGAAGGAACCTGGATAGTAGGATTACTTCAAGATGATCGCGTAAGTTAGTTGACCTGTTTGGTTTCGGGAACTAATTTTCCATTAGCTATCTGCAGATATGACATGTATAATTGCTGGGATTGTTGACGATAATTGTCTTTCCTGAAAGGATAGTAGGGTTAATTGTATGTGATGCATGAAATTCATGGTTGGATGTTGTTCTCAAAAGAAATGAGATTATGTTGTATGCAATATGTATGTGTATGTCATGATGTATGAGCACGAGATGCTATTGTGTCATATCCGAGCCTAGGGAAATAAATCCCTAACTGTTGCTGGAGAGCACTAGAAGTTGAATTCCTGACTATCGTAGAAAAACATGGTTCTTCTACTTCTGCTGGGGATGGTGAACGGAGATGACTATGCTGGAGATTTTCTCCTTGTTTATTGGATATTCTGTCGGGGAAGAGACTCTGCTTGAGAATAACTTTGCGGGGGAACTAACTTTGTTGGAGGATGAACTTTCATAGCTGAAGTGATAAACTCTGTCGGGGATTGAGCTTCTGTATTCGGAGAAATAAACTCTGTCCGAGAGAGAACTTTATGACCCGCTTGTGATTATGAAATTCGGCTGGGGAATATAGATGTCAGTTTTTTGAAGGAACCTTGCTGGGGAGAGTACTTCCTGTTTTGGGAAAGCTGATATCAATTCTTTGATCGCCTCTACTCTGTAGGGAGTACCGATGTCACGGGGTCGTATGTATTGATGACTTTGTTTCAAAGTTGCCTCTGCCCCGGTACCTGCTGGACAGAATAATTGTCGGTTTTGATTTTTTTTTTTTGCCCCTGTTTCTTAAGTTACGAGCAATTGTCTTTCAGTTTCCTATGAAAACATTTATGAACAGCAATCATATTCAAATGCATATGTCAAGAATAAATCATTGGACATTTTTGCAAAACAAAACAGTAAAAAAAAACAAATGGTTTTGTAAAAAATGACTTGTATTAATTTTTGAAGTTGGCATATACCAAGTGTTTTTGTACAAGGAAGCTGACACTCTAGTAATAGAATGCCGCCGTAAAAATGGATGCTTTACAATATTGTGTACAACAAAAAGAAAACAACTATGTTCAATAATCCCATTGGATTCTAATTCTGCTATTTTTGTCATGTCGTCGAGCGTCTCCTCACTTTGCTGCTTGTCCGAAGCAGATTAGATTGATTGGTGTTGTCCGAGCTTGATAGTTGATACTGAGGTTTGGTAGCAAGGTGATCCAATGGGACATAGTGATACGCTTCATATCCCTAACTTTTTCCTGGACTACCCTTTCGGGTTTTCAGTCTACCAGGATACCCCTTTTTGCCGAAGCCGCCTTTTCAGGTTTTCGACTTGCCGGGTGTACAAATTTTTTTGTTTTCATCCCTTATTTTTGCTCGAACCCTTTTGGTTCTCCGGGAAGCCCTTATTTTTTCCTAGTACAGTCAACCTAGCGGGTATTTTATCATGCGTAATATCTTTTCACTATGTCCGTATTGACAGGGTGAGGAAGGTCGTCACCGTCCATGGCGGTCAGAATCATGGCTCCACCCGAGAAAATGTTTTTAATCACAAATGGCCCTTCCTATGTTGGAGTCCATTTGCCCCTGGGACCACCTTACGTCAATATGATGCACTTGATCACTAGATCCTCGACTTGATACTCTTGGCGTATGACTTTTTTGTTGAAAGCCTTGATCATCCGCTTTTGATACATTTGACCATGACAGACATCAGTAAGTCTATTCTCATCGATCAGATTCAGTTGATCAAGTCGAGTCTGGATCCAGTCGTCTTCGTTCAAACCCGCATCCTTCATAATCCTTAGAGAAGGGATCTGGACCTCAATAGGTAGGACTGCTTCTGTGCCATATACCAAAGAATAGGGTGTTGCCCCTGTCGATGTCCGTGCTGAGGTACGGTACCCATGAAGAGAAAATGCTAAAATCTTATGCCAGTCTTTGTATGTCACCCTCATCTTCTGTATAATCTTCTTGATGTTCTTGTTAGCCGCTTCAACAATGCCATTCATCTTCGGCCGATAGGGAGAAGAGTTATGATGTTGTATCTTGAATTGCTTACCAAGCTCGGTGATCATCGTGTTATTGAGATTCGTACCATTATCAGTGATGATTCTCTCTGGCACACCATACCGACAGATCAAGTTATGTCTGATAAATTGTGCCACAATGTTTTTGGTCACAGTAGAAAAGGAGGAAGCTTCCACCCACTTTGTGAAGTAATCAATGGCCACCAGGATGAAGCGATGCCCATTGGAAGTGGTAGGTATGATTTCTCCGATCATGTTAATGCCCCACATTGCAAAGGGCCAAAGGAATCGGAGGCACATGCACCTTATCATCATAGATTTGGCAATTATGACAAGTTCGGGAGTGCTGATAACAATCTGCTTCCATAGTGGACCAGTAGTATCCTGCCTGTAGGATCTTCTTAGCCATGGTATGCCCACTTGAATGGGTTCCGAAGGTACCTTCATGTAAATCTTTCATAATCCTCTATGCTTCGCTCTTGTCTACACATCGCAGTAAGGTAGAGTCATGGTTGCGCTTGTAGAGGATTCCATTACTGAGGATGAATTTCGCGGAGAACCTTCTTAGAAACTTCTTATCATTGATAGATTCCCCTTTGGGATACTCTTGAGTCTCGAGATACCATTTTACTTCGTGAAACCAAATTTTTTCTGCTACTTCTTCAATATCAATCTCGCAGTAGTGCGCTGGTTCATCCAACCTCTCAATGGTTATTCGGGGAGCCTCGTTGTCTCACCTGACTTTGAACATAGAAGACATGGTAGCTAGCACGTCCGCTAACTGGTTCTCCTCTCGTGGGAAATGTTCAAAGGTTACCTCCTCAAAATGTGGGAGCAACGTCAGTACGTACTCTTTGTATGTGATGAGGTTCGGATGCTTCGTATCCCACTTTCCTTTAATCTGAATTATCACCAAAGGTGAATCCCCGAAGATATTTAAGAACTTGATCCTGAGATCGATAGCAGCTTTGAGACCCGTGATACAGGCTTCATACTCCGCCATGTTGTTAGTACAGTTGAAACATAGTCGGGCGATGAAAGGAGTATGTCAGCCCTTAGGAGATATGATTACAACCCAAATTCCATTGCCAAGTGCATTCGAAGCTCCATCAAAAACCATGGTCCATCGGGATCCTTCTTCAGGTCCTTCATCGGTCTAGGTTCTTCATAGTCAGTCACCAACATAATATTCTCGTCCGGGAACTCAAAATTCATGGACTGGTAGTCATCCATGGCCTGATGAGCCAAATGATCAGCCAATACACTTCCCTTGATTGCTTTCTGGGTTGTATATTGTATATCGTATTCAGTTAAGATCATCTTCCATCTTGCTATCCTTCCGGAGAGGGAGGGCTTCTCGAAGATGTACTTTATTGGATCCTTCTTGGATATCAACAAAGTAGTATGGGTCAACATATACTTTCTCAGTCGGCGAGAAGCCTATGCCAAAGCACATCAAGTTTTCTCGAGCAGTGACTATCATGTTTCATAGTCAGTAAACTTTTTGCTAAGGTAGTATATTGCATGCTCTTTTCGACCAGACTCGTCATACTGCCCCACCACACACCCCATTGAATTGTCTAGCATTGTTAAGTACAATATCAAAGGTCTTCCTTCACCCGGAGGCATCAGAATTGGTGGTTCTTGAAGGTATTCCTTGATTCTTTCCGAAGCAGTCTGGCATTCGTCATTCCACTTTACCACTTGATCTTTCTTCAGGAGCTTGAAGATTTACTCACAAGTAGAAGTCAGATGTGAAATGAACCTGGCGATATAATTTAAGCGTTCCAAGAAACCTCTAACTTCTTTCTCAGTACGGGGAACCGGCATCTCTTGTATGGCTTATACCTTTGCAGGGTCTACCTGAATACCTTTGTCACTGACGATGAACCTCAGAAGCTTACCAGATCTTACACCGAAGGTGCACTTGTTCGAATTTAGTCTCAGCTTGTATGTCTTCAACCTGTCAAACAGCTTTTGTATATGGTCAAGTTGCTTCTCTTCGGTTTCACACCTGGCTATCATGTCATCAACATAAACTTATATCTCATGGTGAATCATGTCGTGGAACAAGGCGACCATGGCTCGCTGATAAGTTGCCCCAACATTTTTCAACCCAAAAAGCATCACCTTGTAACAGAAGGTGCCCCACTTTGTGACGAAGGTTGTCTTCTCCATGTCTTTAGGAGCCATCTTGATCTGGTTGTAGCCAGAGAAACCATCCATGAGGGAGATGATTTTGTGATGTGCGGTGTTGTCAACCAGAACATCAATGTGGGGGAGCGAGAAGTCATCATTGGGGCTTGCCCTGTTCAGGTCTCTATAGTCCACACACATATGTACCTTACCTTCCTTCTTAGGTATCAGAACAACGTTAGCAACCCACTGCGAATAGGAGGTGATAGCCAAGAACCCAGCGTTGAACTGTTTCATAACTTCTGCTTTGATCTTCTCTGACATTTCAGGGCACATACGGCAAACCTTTTGTTTAACCGGAGGACAATCTTCTTTAGTCAGAAGACGATGTACCACAATACTAGTGTCTAAACCAGACATGTCTTCATATAACCATGTGAAGATCTCAATATAGTCGTGCAACATCTGTATCAACCGCTATTTGACCTTAGTCTCCAGATTTGCACCAATCTTGACTTCTTTTCTGTCTACCTCCGTGCCCAAGTTTATCGTCTCAACTGGCTCTTCATGAGGCTATATAGCCCTCTCTTTCTGTTGTAACAGTCTAGCAAGTTCTCCGGGTACCTCACAATCGTCCTCACCTTCTTCCTCGGCTTGGTTGATCGGATTTTCAAAGTCATAACTGGCAATAGCATAACTGTTATCAATGGGATCCAGAGGGGATATGGATCTGAAGTTTAATATGTGAGTGTGTGTAAGAGCATAGATGTATTGATAAAGTGAAAAGAAAAAAAGAAAAACAGAGAGCGCAAAATTTGTATGCAAGAAACGTCCAATGTTTTATTGATGACATATGAAAATGACATATAATAGCCCTCACAAACAAAACCATTGTGCCTCCAGTAAGACACAAGGCTGTAGAGTTTAAATTATTTATTACGAATTCGAAAAACAAGTAAGACAATTACTGCTGAACAAAATAAATTGGCATAAAATCTATGGTCGTCCAGTTACTAGGTCCACCGTTGGTAGTAGGGTAGATCCAGTTGTCAATATCATAATCCTCCTCACTGTCTTCAATAGCATTGACCCCACGATTGTTGATGCGTAGGGGAGGTCCTCCAGCCCGAGCGCGTCGAACAGCCCTTTGAGCTCTTGAAGTAAAGCCCAAACCAAATTTTTCAGTTTTATGAGGAAACTCAGGGAGCTGACCCCAAATGGTACACCCACCTTCTTCAACTACTGCTCTGGCGTCCTTGGGAGAAGCCATCTTCAAAGGAAGTTTGGCGCTGGTGATAGTCTCGATTGACGCTATAATCTGGGGAACCTCTTCAAAGTTTTGACAAGGAGTCTCTATGAATTCCCTGTCCATCTCCACATACCCGAAATAGTTCAGGTGGCTCACCATATACTCCTCTTCACCATGCACAGTGACAATCTTCATACGGAACAATCGAAATCGGAGTCTTTTCAAACAAAATATCTCTGTTGTTCATCAGGCGTTGAACACCTGCTTTCAGCAAATAGCAACTAGAGGGCAGAGATGAACACATGTGGAAACGTTCGCCACAACCCGGAAATTAACCGGCCAGCAACAAATTCTTCTTGACAGTCACGAGAGGAGTTGAAACTTCATCAACAGAGGTAACAAACAGATCAGTACCAATGGCACTAACTCCACGATTGTGCTTGGGCATAGGAGAAGTTTTGACATTAGGCTTCTCCGGAGCATCAAACTCAATCTCCTGTATCTTATTTCTCAGAGCCCAGCAGTCATTTGTATCGTGGCCAGGACTCTCAAAATGGTAAGCACACCGAGCGTTTGGATTGTACCAAGGAGATGTGGTGTTAGGATTCTTGGGAGCCTCCTTTAAGGTTGCCAAGTTAAATCTTAACAAATGGGGTAAAACCTCAGTCAATGTCATGTTAATCTGGGTAAACTTCCTTTGCGGTATTTCTACCCTTTGCTGATTATTTCGTTGTTGAGTAACCGCAGGCCTAGGTATCATCACAACCCCTACAGTTGGATAGCTTTCAGCTATGCTCTGACCTCTTGGGCTATAAATGGCATTGGCCTCTTTCTTACCCGTGAAGTGCTTCTTCACTGAGCTTGACGAGGCGTCTTTCTGTATTTTTCCACTCCGAATCCCAGCTTCTACCCTTTCTCCGGTCAATATCAGCTCGGTGAAACTAGATGAGGAGCTACCAATCAAGTGATTGAAGAATGGACCAGACAGTGTCCCAAGAAACATGTCAACCAACTCCCTATCAAACAAAGGGTTTTGGACTCTCCCTGCCAAATCTCTCCACTTCTGCGCATAGTCCTTAAAGCCTTCACTTTCACCATGGACATACTCTGGAGTTGAGTACGGGTAGGAGCAAGGTCAGTGTTATATTGATACTACTTATAAAAATCAGTATCCAAATCTTTCCAGTTGCGGACATTAGTTCCCTCCAGCTGATAGAACCACTCGAGATGAGTTCCAGACAGACTATCTTGAAAGAAATGGACCCACAAGTTCCTATTAGCAGTGTGAGGATGAATCCTTCTCACATAAGAACGGAGATGAAGATTTGGACAAGACACCCTGTTGTACCCCAAAATTTTCCCTCCCATATTTCTCAAGACATTACAAGAGAAGTCTCCAAGTTGCTCAAGATTGCTCAAGAGTTGGACAGTCAAGCTATCTCCTAAAGCAGTCAATCTCAAATTAGGGTTGTGTGTTGCATCAAGGTCCTTGCATCCAAATGACCTCAAGTTCTCCCCAATGTCCTAATATGTTCTCAAGTTCATCCATGTCAAATTTCAAGCCTTGCAGAGGAAGTTTGGCCAGTCAATTGCTCAAGAGGTCCAAAAATCGACTGTGCTAGGGCAAAAGTCAATTGTGACCTACAAATAGTCAAACCTCAATATTTTTTGTCAACATTCTCATTTTTAAGGATAATTCATCATTTGATCAAGGGTTGATCATGATTCATCAAGGATTGCTCAAAATTCATCAAGACTCAAAAGTTGCTAAATTAGGGTTTTGCAGGAAAAGTCAACTCAACTTTTACCAAACATAACTCTCTCATACTTTATGAGAAATGACCCATCCAAAGCTAATTTTGAATAGTATGCAATTTCATACAATCCATCTTCATACCCCAAGATCACAAAATGCACTCACAAGAAGTTAAAAATTTGGACATTATAGGTCATTTTTGAAAGTCAACAAAAACACCTTTTTTGCCAAAGCTTATAACTTGAGAATGGAATATCAAAATGCGATGATACCAAACGGTTTGGTTAGAAGACATCTAAAGGTTTCTAAAAAGTCCGAGAACACCTCCAAAAGTTCAAAATTGAAGAAGTTATGTATTGTTGAAGTTGGGCATTTTTTCAAAATTGTCAAAAGTCAACTATCCCCAAAACTTCAAATTTTGTCAAATGGGCCCACTCTTTTCCACTTGATTTGATCTTGTCACACTACACACGTGTCATAGCTTCTGCCTTGTGTCCATTTATTAATTTTTCTATTTTATTTAATTTTTTATTGAATTAATTCATTTTAAATTAATTTAAATCAAATAAAATCCAAATATTGATTACATAGGATCTTTTTGGTTGTTATAGGTCTTAATTATCATCTTGGTCACCATCAAATTCGTATCAAGCCTAATCATGTGCAAAAAGATTGAATCAAATCAAATTTGGAAGGTTTAATAATGGAGAATCATCAAATATGGCATTTTTTTCAAATCTTGATCATGGACTTAAAACACAACATTATGAGGGAGATTCATTCCATGATTTCTTGTCTCCTCATTCTTCTCTATAAATAGAGAGCCACACAATCTTGAAAGAAACGAAAATCCTCTCTAAAAAGCTCTCAAAAAGCTCTTCAAAAAGTTCTCTAAAAGCTTTTCAAAAAGCTCTCCAGAAATCAAAGAATTGGTACAAGTCATATCTCGAGGTTCCGGCCTCTTGCAATTGACATCAAGCCTCAAAACATCCTCTTGAAGTCCTCATGAGTCTTACAAGGCCAAAGAGCAATCCATCACACGCCTAGCACGCCCACCGATTTGGTAAAATTTTAAATTTCGAATCTTTAATTTTAATCACATTTTATGGTATGCTAACGTTTGTTTGAGTTTATATATAACAGTTATGGATGGTTGAATCATAAGTTCCACGCAAGAATCAAAAAACACCATAGTTAGAGCATGAAGCTTTCGAAGATCCGAGCTCAGGAATGCTTTCTACACCCTCCAAAAAAAGGCCCAATTTCTCTACTTTCTCATATTTTATTTATTTGGTTTAATTATTTTATTTTTACTTAATTAATTTACTAACCAATAACAAATTTTCTTTTTATCAAAAAATCACAAAAATATCATTTTGTCCAATTAAAATTAAGAACTTTATTTTTATTTAATAAATTTTGATTAATTAATTAGGTTTTTAATTCTAGGAAACTTTAATTTCTTTTTATAAATAATTAACATTCAATTAGAATTAATCTTGGTTTTAATTGCTAACATTAATTTTGATTTCTTTCTTAAAATACCAAAATACCAAAAGTAATTTATTTTTATTCATCAATTTAATTAATTTAATTTAGTAATTAATTTAGGCTTTAATTAGACAATAACTTTAATATATTTTTGTAAATAATAAAATTAATTTAGACATAATTAGGATTTATTAACATTGATCAATTTTATTTTCTTTCTTTAAATATCAAAAAACCCAAAAATATTTATTTTCATTAATTAATTAATTTAATATAGTTTAATAATTAACTTAGATAATTTATTTCTTAAAATTCAGAAAACAAACAAAAATCTTTTCTTTAACAAAAAGGGTCAAAACCCTAGAACTTTGCACTCGATTTAATTTCCCCCACGCGTTTGTTTATTTTTATCATATTAATGTACTTTCCTCCGGTTTGTAATAGATAATTAGGACTTTAAATATTTTTACCGCTTTATTTATTTTCCGCATTTTAATTTCAAGGGTTGCTTTTGGCGATGTAAATACCCGACGCCTTGTAATAGTTAGTTTAATTTCCGCAAATTAATTTCCGCAATTTAATTTCCGCAACTTATAAACTGTTAGATGTTTGATAATAGGGAATGCATGACAAGATTGAATGTTTAACTTAAAATCAACATAGATAACCATTGACATGTACAAAGATAAAATAAATCGAAAACAACACACTCGCACATGCGCACTCTTAGGGTACACCTCACTTGGTTGCCTTCGAACGTGTTCATTGAGTATAGGAAGTTTTAGAGGTCGTCCTCTTGTCCAAAGATCATAGTTACCTCGAAACGGTTGCCTCGGAAAGTGATCTAAGACATTAGGGTTATCGCTAAGGCGTCCTAACATTGCTTTAGTGACCACATGTCCCTTAATCGAATTGACCCTTAAAATCCAACGACGATGCTACCTACTCATCAATAGTGGGATATCATTGTCTAAAGGACATTAGCACAGATTGATTCCTTTTTCAAGTAGGTAGATGGTTCTTAAGTACTTGCTCTCTCTCAAAACAAAATAAAACTTTTCTCACATACACCTTTCAAAACAAAAACTCCTTTCAAACCCACAAACACAAAGAAAAGAAAATTCTGAAAACACTTTGAGCAAGTACCTAAGAGCCCGTGGATAACCACGAACAGAAAGGGTGCTAACACCTTTCCTTTCTATAATCTACCCCTCAGACCCGAGAAACATCTCGAGAAAGGAATTTTTCTGTGCTTTTTTCCTTTCCTTGTTGGATAAAATAAAAGACGGTGGCGACTCTTGCTTACCGCGACATTTTGCAAAAACAAACGCAAAACACAAACCAGCATTCCAAAAACAGTCAGTTCTCTCCCACCGTATCACAGAACTGGCAACTCTACTGGGGAAATATATAAAGTGAGGTGTACCTTATGATTAGATCATTGTGTTTTCAATTGTATGCTTTGTATGCTTTAATTTTGTGGGCTTGTATCGGAGTTTCTATAGATCCTAACCCGGATCTGGGGATACCCTTTAGGTAAGTAGTAATAAACTGTGAGGGAACTGTACGGCGTGGACCGATACGGTTGAAGCAGTAGCTACGTTGGTGTGGCACTTTAGTCTGTACCGATATCCCTTGTGTTGGAACGAGGAGAATATGGGTCTTCTAAGGGGTCATTAAGCACCAACCGACCTTAGAACCTTTAAATTGACCAACTTGGCCATAGAACAGTAGAAGTATGCTACACTCATTGAGACTAAACTCTCGCGATGATTTCGGCTGCAAGAAAAGGTTGCTAAACTGGAATTATGACCGATCGAGGGTAGTCAGTGATATTGACATCCTCTAGAACCCGGTTACTATTTTTAGGACAGGTTTGAACCAACTGAACTGAAAGAGGGTAGTACCTAGACTCCATGCCAGCCCGAAATTTAAGGGCTATTGTGTGACTTGTGTGCTTTCAAACTTGAACTACTTGCATATTCTTGTTATCTGACAACATGAGTTCCTTGCAGGTTTTGTTTACAGTCCTTATCCAATAATTTGGATTTATTGCAGGGTTTACTTACATCACATTACACTTTTGCTTAAACGCATAGCATACACATCATAACATCATGCCTTAACATTTCCTTAACCATTTCAAGGATCGCAAGGGTTTGTGATACAGGTTATGGTAAATCAAATGTCTAGCAAGGGGCAAAGGGGATTTATATTCCTCTAGCCAAGGTTGTCTAGAAATCAAAACACGATAACTTGAGTCAGGGGCTATGACCCACTCGATATGGTGAGCTTGACTCTTGAAGAAGGACTCTTAATAACATGAAGTTTCTTCAAGCAAAGCTGCAAAATTCAAATTCTAACAAGTTTCTTGATCCTTGAAAACATTGCATACATACATATCATTGCATAACAGGTCTCCCAGTACAGGTCTCTCATGTTCTCGCTGTTTATTTCAACAATGGCTTTCCAACTAGAAACCAAGATCTTCAAACTCGAGAAGCTCAGTTCAGGGACGTATTCCTAAACCTATCCAAGGGGCAGGAATAGTTGAAAACACTCCTCGTTGGGAACTTGGTCAAGAAAAGTCCTTAAGACAATAAGGACGAACGGCTGGAACAACTGCAAGCTGAGTTCAGTGCCATGAAAACCCAGATGCTGGGGCAGATGGCTCTTATCCAAGGCTTAGCACGGGAACAAGAAGAGCTGAGAACCATTATCAACCAACTTCATCAAGACAGATACAACAGCATGAAGCAAACAATCAAGGCCAAGGACCAAGTCATTAATCAACTTCCGAGAAGTCAAAGGTTTGGTTTGATGAAGAATAGACCTCTCCAAGTTGCTACTACCTCACGGGTCCAACAACAACCTTTCCATAAACAACAGGTTAATCAGAGGCCGTTTACAAAGCTCAACATGTTGTTGTCCCAAGCTTTACAGCACCTGTTGAGATTGAATCTGGTGACGTTAAGGGACCCTCATAAGAATCCCAACATAGCCTCCCCAAGGTACAATCCTGATGCAAGGTGTGCATATCACTCCAACAGCCCGGGGCATGATACTAACATCTGTTAGGCGTTGAGCAACAAAATTCAAGACCTGATTGATGAAGGAGCATTGGAACTCACACAAGACGGTCAGATTGAATTCTTTTGCCATCCCCCCAAAGTTCTCCATTTGAAGTGACAAGTACTGAGACGAGAAGACTTTTTGTTCATTAGAATTTTCAAGTTGTAATTTTCTTTTGATTGTTCGAACATTTATTCATGTCAAAATTTATTACTTTATCAATGCATTGCATATGTCTGTTTTGAATCAATCCATTCGTATTCACTATATTCAAATTGCTTTCATTTTTTGTGATGATCAACTCTCGAAAAAAAATTCTAAGCCTTTAGAGGGAGGATGACGAAAATGATACCAAAATCTCTACAGTATGCTTTTGAACAGACCCCGCTGACGATGTACAGACATTGTTTCAAATCCTAAACAGTGGAGTTATAAGGAAGATAATCCCTCGTCAACCCCTTTGAGCCAAAGAAGTTGGAGTTTTTCTTTTCACAAATTAAAACCCGTAATCACAACCTGGGGCAGGGTAGTTTGCTCAGTTGATCCAGGTGCACAATGAATGGCATCAAATAAGTCCTTCCGAAACAAAATACGGTGTTGGTTCGGTATAATCGTCAAGACAGGCAGTCATTATCTCTCGAAATAAAAGCCCAATAAGTCAAAACATATGAAGGAGACTTCAGAAAAACTGGGGCATCCCGCTGACTGTAGTCACAAAAAGAAACAGTTCAGGCAAAAGACAGGGATAATAAAATCAAAAAGAAAGAGATCCTGCAAACTCTCAACAAAATGACTGCCTGTTCAAAATAAATTGTCAGTATCTGAACCATCACTGGAATATTAGAGCAAAGACTCAAACGGGATCTAAATGCATGATTAGCTGAGTTTAGGATCGAAGAACATCACGAAGAGCGGGTGGGTAGAAATAAATTTTGAGCCTTTTCCTTTGTTTCTTAAACCGTGAACCAGGACACGTTATAACCCTTAAAAAGTCCTAGCTGAAGCATGGGTTAGTCCAAAAGCATCTTCTTACAAAGGTATCCTGACTCCTGTAGGGCTTGCTGTAAATCTGAGTTGACATCACATTTTACAAAAAAAATTGCCTGTTTTACTGGAAAAATGCATTTTCAAAAATTTCAAAATAGACATAAGCTTTGCATTCTTAAAATAATATTGTTTGCATATGACTATTTGTTCAACAGCAGAGAAATTCGCACGACGAATATCTAGTGAACAAAAAAACCTTCTCAATAAAAAGGATCACCTCAAGTGGAAAAACACTTCCAATCAAGGGGCATGGCATGATCATTGTCCATCATCTAGGGCAGTCAAGTCAAGATTCAAGGAATCTCTCAAAATGCCAAATAGCCAGGGGAAAATCTCCATCTGAATAAATTGGGGCATTGGACATGAATTCCAGCAACGAATCTTGCATGATCAAACGAAGATCTTCTGGTAGTATGGAAACACAACGCTACCGACAGTGACACCTCCCTACATCCTGAGAGCGTGGACATAATCAGAAAATACTACGCATGATCAAAGACCCGCTAGGTCGACTGGCCTAGGCAAAAATAAGGGCTTCCCGACGAACCAAAAGGGTTCGGGCAAAAATTAGGGATAAAAACGGAAAAAATCTATACACCCAGCAAGTCGAAAACCTGAAAAGGCGGCCTGGGAAAAAAGGGTATCCCGATGGATTGAAAACCCGAAAGGGCGGTCCAGGCAAAAATTAGGGATCAAAGCGTACGACTATGTCCCGTCATCTCGTCACTTGCCTACCAGAAGAAGACTTGTCATTTTAATCGAAAGATACCAAGAACCTCATAGGTTGGGATAATAATCGATCCATAAGGCCTCCGCAGGCACCTTCTCCCGCAGAAACAGGGGCAATAAAATTGTCCAAACTGTACAGCTGCTCTGCTCACCAGGTACAAAGGTAGATTCAGCTGAAGAATATGGCTAAGATACCTTCACTCCCTGTAGAGTAAGACAATAATGATATCTCTCCCCTAGCTGAGACTTGCAACGAATCAACAATACTCTCCCCAAGCAGTGTTGATCTACCATCAGCACTAGAAAGGCTTGATATCCCTGGCAGTCTTAATATTCCCCAACGGAGTATAAGAATGTTCCTCGGCAGAATACAAGATACCCCAGTGGAGTCAATATTTCCCCAGCACAGTCTGAAAAAGCTTCCCCGACGGAGTTGAATCATCATCCCCAATAGACTCTGGAAGTTTATCCCCAACGGAGTACAAACAATAAATCTCCCTAGCCAAATTCAGAAGGGTTATCCCCACAAAGGTCTAACAGGGTTATCCCCAGCAAGTTGCAACTGAAAGATCGTCCCCAGCGAAGTTTCTTTCCTTTCACAAGCAGGAATTCAATCCTCAACAGATTTAATATCACCAGGAACGGTAATCCATCCCCAGCAGAGTTTATCGTTCAAATCCCCAGCGAAGCTTATCAGCGGAATCCTCAGTAGAGTTTATCAGTGACATTCTCAGCGGAACATCTCTTCCCCACAAAGTAATTCCCCTCGGAGTATTCTCATCATCAGTTTATTCCCCAACGGAGTTATCCTCTCCTGCAAGTTTATCATCTTCGTTCGTCATCCCCAGCGGAAATGAAGAATTCAACTCTATTCTCCAGCAGCTCCGGGATTTATTTTCCCCAGCTAAAACATCGCATTTCCATACATCATGATACATGCACAAACACATCATATAATACAATCTCATTTATGTTGATAACATCATTGCTTGATCCATATCATGCATTGCATATGACTGACCTTTACCTTTCAGGAAAAGATGCGGTTAAATTCTCAACTATGTCAAAGGAGACAAAATCAGTTAAATCGATTCCTAAAGATTTTTCTAAGGCCAATTCAGTCAATGGAGACAAAACTAGTTAGATCGATTCCTAAAGATTTTCCTGAGGCCAATTCAGTCAATGGAGACAAAACCAGTTAAATCAATTCCTAAAGATTTTCTGTGGCCAATTCAGTCAAAGGAAACAAAACCAGTTAAATCGATTCCTAAAGATTTTTCTGAGGCCAATTCAGTCAATGGAGACAAAATCACTTAAATCTTTTCCTAAAGATTTTTCTGAGGCCAATTCAGTCAATGGAGTCAAAATCAGTTAAATCGATTCCTAAAGATTTTTCTGAAGCCAACCCGTCAATAGAGACAAAATCAGTTAAATCGATTCCTAAAGATTTTTCTGAGGCCAATTCAGTCAATTGAGACAAAATCAGTTAAATCGATTCCTAAAGATTTTTCTGAGGCCAATTCAGTCAATGGAGACAAAATCAGTTAAATCGATTCCTAAAGATTTTTCTGAGGCCAACCCGTCAATGGAGACAAAATCAGTTAAATCGATTCCTAAAGATTTTTCTGAGGCCAATTCAGTCAATGGAGACAAAATCAGTTAAATTGATTCCTAAAGATTTTTCTGTGGCCAATTCAGTCAATGGAGACAAAACCAGTTAAATGGATTCCTAAAGATTTTTCTGAGGCCAATTTAGTCAATGGAGACAAAATCAGTTAAATTGATTCCTAAAGATTTTTCTGAGGCCAATTCAGTCAATGGAGACAAAATCACTTAAATCGATTCCTAAAGATATTTCTGAGGCCAACCCGTCAATGGAGACAAAATCAGTTAAATCGATTCCTAAAGATTTTTCTGAGGCCAATTCAGTCAATGGAGACAAAAATCAGTTAAATCGATTCCTAAAGATTTTTCTGAGGCCAATTCAGTCAATGGAGACAAAACCAGTTAAATCGATTCCTAAAGATTTTTCTGATGCGAACGCAGTCAATGGAGACAGTACCAGTTAAATCGATTCCTAAAGATTTTTCTGATGCGAACACCGTCAAAGGAGACAAAACTAGTTAAATCGATTCCTAAAGATTTTTCTGATGCGAACGCAGTCAAAGGAGACACAACCCCTACTGGTTAAGTTAAATCGATTCCTAAAGATTTTTCTGATGCCAATCCAGTCAAAGAGGACAAAACCACCTATCAACAATCTCCAAATGGTATCTGTAAGCCCATTCCCGATATCACAATGCTGATACTACGTCATGCGAGTGCAAATTTCTGGGCACTCTAGTGTTCAATTATCTTCCACCTTCGGATCATGAAAGGCCCGAAAGCCAATCTATATCCTCAGGTTTAAGAAAATTGAACAGGGGCAACTGTTGTACCTTAAAATTTTCCCTCCCACAATTCTCAAGACATTACAAGAGAAGTCTCCAAGTTGCTCAAGGTTGCTCAAGAGTTGGACAGTCAAGCTATCTCCTAAAACAGTCAATCTCAAATTAGGGTTGTGTGTTGCATCAAGGTACTTACATCCAAATGACCTCAAGTTCTCCCCAATGTCCTAATATGTTCTCAAGTTCATCCATGTCAAATTTCAAGCCTTGCAGAGGAAGTTTGGTCAGTCAATTGCTCAAGAGGTCCAAAAATCGACTGTGATAGGGCAAAAGTCAACTGTGACCTACAAATAGTCAAACCTCAAGATTTTTTGTCAACATTATCATTTTGAAGGATAATTCATCATTTGATCAAGGGTTAATCATGATTCATCAAGGATTGCTCAAAATTCATCAAGACTCAAAAGTTGCTAAATTAGGGTTTTGTAGGAAAAGTCAACTCAACTTTTACCAAGCATAACTCTCTCATACTTTATGAGAAATGACCCATCCAAATCTAATTTTTAAGAGTATGCAATTTCATACAATCCATCTTCATACCCCAAGATCACTAAATGCACTCACAAGAAGTTACAAATTTGGACATTATAGGTCATTTTTGAAAGTCAACAAAAATACCTTTTTTGCCAAAGCTTATAACTTGAGCATGGAATATCAAAATGAGATGAGACTAAAAGGGTTGGTTAGAGGACATATCAGTATTTCTAAAAAGTCCGAGAACACCTCCAAAAGTTCAAAATTGAAGAAGTTATGTATTGTTGAAGTTGGGAATTTTTCCAAAATTGCCAAAAGTCAACTATCCCCAAAACTTCAAATTTTGTCAAATGGGCCCACTCTTTTCTACTTGATTTGATCTTGTCACACTACACACGTGTCTTAGCTTCTGCCTTGTGTCCATTTATTAATTTTTCTATTTTATTTAATTTTTTATTGAATTAATTCATTTTAAATCAATTTAAATCAAATAAAATCCAAATATTGATTACTTAGGATCTTTTTGGTTGTTATAGGTCTTAATTATCATCATGGTCACCATCAAATTCGTATCAAGCCTAATCATGTGCAAAAAGATTGAATCAAATCAAATTTGGAAGGTTTAATAATGGAGAATCATCAAATATGGCATTTTTTTTCAAATCTTCATCATGGTCTTAAAACACAACATTATGAGGGAGATTATTTCCATGTTTTCTTGTCTCCTAATTCTACTCTATAAATATAGATCCACACAAGCTTGAAAGAAACTAAAATTCTCTCTAAAAAGCTCTCAAAAAGCTCTTCAAAAAGTTCTCTAAAAGCTCTTAAAAAAGCTCTCCAGAAATCAAAGAATTGGTGCAAGTCATATCTCGAGGTTCCGGCCTCTCGCAATTAACATCAAGCCTCAAACCATCCTCTTGAAGTTCTCAGGAGTCTTACAAGGCCCAAGAGAAATCCATCACACGCCTAGCACGCCCACCGGTTTGGTAATATTTTAAATCTCGAATCTCTAATTTTAATCACATTTTATGGTATGCTAACGTTTGTTTGAGTTTATATAGAACAGTTATGGATGGTTGAATCATAGGTTCCACGCAAGAATCAAAAAACACCATAGTTAGAGCATGAAGCTTTCGAAGATCCGAGCTCAGGAATGCTTTCTGCACCCTCCAATAAAAGGCCAAATTTCTCTACTTTCTCATATTTTATTTATTTGGCTTAATTATTTTATTTTTACTTAATTAATTTACTAACCAATAACAAATTTTCTTTTTATCAAAAAATCACAAAAATATCATTTTATCCAATTAAAATTAAGAACTTTATTTTTCTTTAATAAATTCTGATTAATTAATTAGGTTTTTAATTCTAGGAAACTTTAATTTCTTTTTGTAAATAATTAAAATTCAATTAGAATTAATCTAGGTTTTAATTACTAACATTAATTTTGATTTCCTTCTTAAAATACCAAAAGACCAAAAATAATTTATTTTTATTCATCAATTTAATTAATTTAATTTAGTAATTAATTTAGGCTTTAATTAGACAATAACTTTAATATATTTTTGTAAATAATAAAATTAATTTAGACATAATTAGGATTTATTAACATTGATCAATTTTATTTTCTTTCCTTAAATATCAAAAAACCCAAACATATTTATTTTCATTAATTAATTAATTTAATGTAGTTTAATAATTAACTTAGATAATTTATTTCTTAAAATTCAAAAAACAAACAAAAATCTTTTCTTTAATAAAAAGGGTCAAAACCCTAGAACTTTGCGGTCGATTTAATTTCTCGCACGCGTTTGTTTATTTTTATCATATTAATGTACTTGCCTCCGGTTTGTAATAGATAATTAGGACTTTAAATATTTTTACCGCTTTATTTATTTTCCGCATTTTAATTTCAAGGGTTGCTTTTTGCGATGTAAATACCCGATGCCTTGTAATAGTTAGTTTAATTTCCGCAAATTAATTTCCGCAATTTAATTTCCGCAACTTATAAACTGTTAGATGTTTGATAATAGGGAATGCATGACAAGATTGAATGTTTAACTTAAAATCAACATAGATAACCATTGACATGTACAAAGATAAAATAAACCGAAAACAACACACTCGCACATGCGCACTCTTAGGGTACACCTCACTTGGTTGCCTTCGAACGTGGTCATTGAGTATAGGAAGTTTTAGAGGTCGTCCTCTTATCCAAAGATCATAGTTTCCTCGAAATGGTTGCCTCGGAAAGTGATCTAAAACATTAGGGTTATCGCTAAGGCGTCCTAACATTGCTTTAGTGACAACACGTCCCTTAATCGAATTGACCCTTAAAACTCCAACGACGATGCTACCTACTCATCAATAGTGGGATAGAATTGTCTAAAGGACATTAGCACAGATTGATTCCTTTTTCAAGTAGGTAGATGGTTCTTAAGTACTTGCTCTCTCTCAAAATAAAATAAAACTTTTCTCACTTACACCTTTCAAAACAAAAACTCCTTTCAAACCCACAAACACAAAGAAAAGCAAATTTTGAAAACACTTTGAGCAAGTACCTAAGAGCTCGTGGATAACCACGGATAGAAAGGGTGCTAACACCTTCCCTTTCTATAATCTACCCCCCGGACCCGAGAAACATCTCGAAAAAGGAATTTTTTTGTGCTTTTTTCCTTTCCTTGTTGGATAAAATAAAAGACGGTGGGGACTCTTACTTACCACGACATTTTGCAAAAACAAACGCAAAACGCAAACCAGTATTCCAAAAACAGTCAGTTCTCTCCCACCGTATCACACACCCCATCATACTTCGAAAAAACCAGAGCCTTAAACTTTTGTGGGATGACTACCCCAGATACCAAACCCAGCTCTTCGAAATCTAGCCCTGGTATTCTATGGATCTCCATTACGCTCAGCCGATCCTCTAACTATTTGTATCTATCCTCAGTGGGAGGATATTGTTCATCATTGTAGTCTATGTTATTATCGCAAATTTCAGGGCTAGGGTCCCCCTCCCTTGTCTCTCTCTCTCTCTCTTGATTCTCTCCTTCTTTATATGAGGAGGTCAAATTAACCGGTTGCTTCAACGACCCCTTGAATCTTCTGCCTAGATTAAGGACACCAGCAATCTTCTTCTTCTTTTTCTTCTTCTTCTTCTTCTCTTTCAAAATAAGGGCTTTCAGATCTTCCTTCCCCTTAGCTAAGGCTACGAACATTTGCTGAAATTAGGAATTTTGTGCCTGTAGATCCTTGATGCTTTGTTCGGAAGACATTATTGCTGGAAAAAAACAGCGAAGAAGATGAGAAACCTGTTATGGTACCTGTTTATGCAATGTCATGGATGATATGTGTATGCAATGATTTCAAGGATTCTTAAAATCTCAAATTTGTTTAACCAAAAGAAACACACGTTAATTGTATTAATAAGTTCAAAATGTTACAAAGAGTTCCATTTAGGCTTACAATCAAACAAAACTTAAAGCAAAAGAAAATTAGGTCTCCCAGGAGCGCATCCTCTTTGGTGCAATGTAGGCGTTTATATTCCTCTCTTCATGAAGTGGCCTAGTAAGTTTCAGGACCTTCTTCTCACTGGCATATAATTGAGTTTCGAACGTATCCCGCTCCTCTTTAAGTTGAACCCGTGACTTTTGTAACTCCTCATGATCAGTTGGTATGTCAGGATGAAGAACAAGAGAAGTAGTGCCTCCTTCAGCAACCGATTCCATAATCATAGGTAGGATGGCGGGGTAAGGTATCATAAGACTTTGGGCACAGGCTTGTACCCATTTGAGATAAGGCTCAAGATGGATTGAGTTCTTGTTCCCCAATGTCTTGCTATCAACTCTATGTACCATACCCCAAGCTCGCATGAACCTTTTACCGTAACCCTGAGCATCATTCTCATAGTCGGAGGCGATTCCTTTGATAAATGTATCATGAGGACCATCCCTTCTCGCATAACCAAACTGGCACAGTGCCAAACAAGGATTATAAGTGATTCCTCCCCTAATACCTAAGAGAGGGACATTAGGGAATTCACCATAGCGATCGATGATGGTAACATCTCCCGAGGATTGTGAACACCAATGAATGTCTGAATGCGCAAGGGACATCAACCTATGAGACCATTTCATACCCTGCTCATTCTTTAAAATAAACCTGGGTAGGTGTGAAATAAACCACCTAGCTAGTAGAGGGATGCAACACAGGAGGGTCCCTCTTATCTTTAGAGTGCGAGCATGCAGAGAGTGTAGAATATCCCTAAGTAATGTAGGCACCGGATTATGAGACAGAAAAACCTTAATCGTATTCACATTTATGAGTTGGTCCATGTTAGGGAACAGTACCATCCCGTATATGAGGAGTGCCAATACTTATTCAAGAACTTGTAAATCCAAGGTATCCCAAGAATAGTGAGCTTTCTCGAATAGAAATTTAACCGGAATTCCTTGGACACTTCCCCTAGTTTCCCAATTTTTTACTACATCGGACCGTTGTAAGGACAGAGCTCGAGCAGTCTCTTCAGGATTTGGATGTATTTCTATACCGTTGAAAGGTAATTGGTCAAGAATAGGCACCCCCAATAACCGAGAAAATTCTTCTATAATAGGCACTAGCTTGTAATCCGGGAAGGTGAAGCAGTGTTGCAAAGGATCAAAGAACTGAAATAGCACTTTTAACAATTCTTCATCAGGTTTTGAAGTGACCAAGTTGAGCAACCGACCATGTTTTTCAGTGAAGGGAGAGCTTTCAGGAATACTTAATGACAAGTCCTTTAGTTGAGGAGGTACTTTCACAAGGTTAATCTGGACAGTGTTCCTGTGGGCGGATGCCATGTCATACAAAACAAAGAAAAGATGAGCCCTAGAAAATCCTTATAATGGTTAGTATGACATGCCATGCTTATGATGTCATGATTATGCTAAGAAATCACATGTATAGCAAGCAACAAACAAGTCACACCAAGTCCTTAGGTTTAAAGCCTGCATGAGTTTTAAGGTCATACCCTCTTGAAGTTGGATTGGTTCAACCTATCCTATAAATAGTAACCGGGTTTTAAGGGATATCAATATCACTGATCTTTCCCCAAAGCTTCGTTCAATAGGCGATTGACTCGCAACCAAACAAAACTCAGGAGTCAAACCCCAATGGGTGTAGCATCGAGTATCTGTCGACCTTGGGAATACACCAAAGTCGGCCATCTCGCTACGTCCTACTGGCCAAGTTGTGCAATTAAAGGTTCTAAGGTCAGTTGATGCTTTATGACACCATGCAGCGGCCCCGTATTCTCCTTGATTGACTCAAGGACTACTGGTACCAACCAAAGTGTCGTATCAACATAGTTATTGATTCAACCGTGTCGGTATACCCCGCACAGTTCCCTTACAGTTTATTGCTGCTTACCTAAAAGGAATTCCCCGATCTGAGTTTTAGATCCAAACAAACCCAAACAGATACCTTTAAAAATAAATCAAGCAAGACAAGCCAAAGAAGCAATTTAAGAATGACCTAGATCCTAAGGTAAACCCCACTTTAAAGTTTGTTTCCCCAGCAGAGTCGCCAGTTCTGTGATACGGTGGCATAACTAACTGTTATACCGATTTGTGTTTTTTGTTCGCAAATGTCGTGGTAAGCAAGAGTTGCCACCAATTTTTATTTCATCCAACAAAGGAAAAGGAAAAAGAACAGAAAAAAAACCTTTTTTCGAGATTTTCTGAGTACGGGGGGTAGATTATAAAAAGGGAAGGTGTTAGCACCCTTTCTATCCATGGTTTTCCATGGGCTCTTAGGTACTTTCTCATTTTGAAATTGCTTGTGTGTGTTTTGAAAAGTTTTTGTTTAACTTCGTGGTAACCCTTGTATCTGTCCTCAAAAGTGTGACGAAGTTGTTTTTGAAAACTTTTTTGAAAATGTTTGTGTAAAAGAGTTTTTATTGTTTTGAGCAAGTACTTAAGATTTTCTACCTACTCGAAAAAAGACTGTTCATTCTCGTTTCCTTTAGACATCGCTATCCTACTATTAAGGAGTAGGTAACCCCATCGTTGGAGTTTAAGGGACATTCGAAGGGACAATTATGGTCACAAAAGCAACGGTTAATAAACCTTAGTAGTTACCCTAAAGTCCTAAATATCTTTCTGAGGCAACATTCGAATGGGTCATTTTAATCTTTCGGGACTTGAGGACGACCACTAAAATTCCCTATACTTCATGATCGTTTACCGAAGGCAACCGAAGTGGGGCAAACCCTAGGAGTGAGCATGTGCATGTGTTTGATTTCAGTTTATTTAATCTTTGCATAATTAAGGTGATCTACTGTTTTAATCTCATTTGTCTTTTGCATGCTAGCCTATTATCCATATATCTAGACAGTTTATAGTTGCAGAAATTTAAAAGTGCGAGAAGTTAAAGTCCTAACTATTACAAGGCCTCGGGGAGGGGGTACATAACCAAAACTTGGGGAATGAAAAGCGGTAAAATAAAGCTTAATAAAAAACTATTACAAACCTCAAAACAATTACAATAATTGGAATCATAAATAAGTAGATGCGCGCGAGACGAATAAAATACGGGAATCAAAGTCTAAATTTGAAGGAAATCAAAGAAAATATTTTTGTTATTTTTTGATTGAGAAAACTAAATATTTGCAAATTAAACCTAATTTTCTAATTGATTTTAATTATGGAAAAAGAATTTAAATTGCCCTAATTAAATTAATCTAATTAATTAATGAAATAAAATATTTTATAAAAAAAAATCTGATTTTAATGTTTTTATGATTTTTTTGAGTTGATAAAAAAATGATTAATTTTGTAAAAAAAAACATAATTAAACAAATAAATAAAACAAAAGAAATTGAAAAAAAGAAATAAAATGGGCGTGAGTTTGTTGAGTAATCTGGGGGGTGCATCGCTGATTTTTTGCAAAACCCAAATCCCACTGATCCATCAGCCCCGCCTGGTTCAGTGAGGGCTACGCTTGAGGGTGCACCATGGACCTCGCTTGCATGAGCGCCAGATTTGCTTTGAGGATGGATCTAATGGCCAGATCCTGGGCTGTAGGATGGACGCGCTGGAGGATAATGTACTGAGTCCAGCAGAAAATGGTGAGAAAATGTAAAATGCCTGGACCTGGGATCAAACCCAAGTTCTTCCTTTCACACGCCTACACCTGGACCATATGCGCTGGGATGTTAATCGTGTATATAATTAAAAAAATAAAACAAAAAGGAAACAAGGTGCTAGTGCTGAAGCAACCATGACACGCATGCATTGTGGGGGCCATGGTGACTCTAAGAGCCAATCAGATATGGAGAAAGGAATTCATCGTTTGATCCAGCCAATGGGATTATGAGGAATAGCCACGCATGCTTGGACCGCCGCTTGTAAAATTCAAGCCACCAGCCATGGTGGCTCCGGTCACCCTCTCTGGTGACACCCAAATACAAAACCTGCAAAACACGCGAGATCAAAGCATAAAAAAGGACCTACCCCCGTTAAAATTTCCCCATGAATCCAATGGTGGTATCCATTTGCCTTAAAAGTTCCTGTATAGGGAGATACGAAGCTTGCAGTTCGTTATGCCCTAGCCATGGCAAATGGCTATTTAGCCATCAAAGCTCATCAACGATTTCCCAGATTTTTTCCTTATCATCGTGTGATCATGTTAATGGGGTTATAATGAATTGAAATATGCTATAATTTAAAATACGATAGACAAAAAAAATTATGAAAATATGAGTCATGTACAATGAGTTTCAGCGTGTTATGGCTATGGATGATGATCCATACTTACCCTAGCTTACCTCAGGAACACCAAAGAATGGTTAGAATGCTTTGAAGATGGCGGCAAATGTGAATACGAGGGTGCAAGTTTATGGAGAAATTTTTATATTTGAAACCCTAGTGTAAAGGCTCTGGCTCCCTCCCCTCTAGGTCTGACTTTGTTGTATATATGTAGTGGGCAAGATTAGGTCAACGTGTATGGAATAAATACAAAGAATAAAGGCATGGATTTAAGAGGAAATCAAATCTTGAAAAATTTCCAAATATGGATATTTTTGGCTTGCACGATTTGCTTGCTATCATACAGCCTATATTCTCATTATTTAATGCAAAATCATCCCAAAATAATTTTATATCATTTATTTGATTTAATATGGATTTTAAATGATTAAAAATCAAAATAAATCAAATAAATAAGAAAATGATGCATGGAGTGGTTCATGGGTCGTGGACCATGTTAGGAACAAGATGCAAGCATAAAAAGTTGGGCCCATTTGAAGAAAAATGCATTTTTGGCATGGTTGACTTTGTGCAAATTTCCAAAAATGGCCAACTTTGACAATGCACATCTCTCTCAATTTTGACCCTAAGAGGGTATTCTTGGACTTCTTAGAAAGCTTATGACATCCTCTTAACAACCCTTTTCTTTTCACCTCAATTGGATCTTCCATTTCATGTAAGAAGCTTTGGCCCAAAAGGTGTTCTTGTTGACTTTTTGAAATGACCTATAATGTCTGAATTCATATCTTTCCATGAGTTCATTTTTTGAACTTGAGGGCTTAATATGAGTTGTATGGAATTGAATCCTCTTCAAAATGAGCCTTGGATGGGAAATTTATGATAAATTATGAGAAAGTTATGCCTGGTCAAAGTTTGGTTGACTTTTCCTATAAAAACCCTAATTTAGCAACTTTTGAGTTTTGATGAATTTGGGGCATTCCTTGAGGAATCATAATCAACCCTTGATCAAATGATGGATGTTACTTCAAAAAATTTATGTTGACCCAGAAATCTTGAAGTTTGACTGCATGAGGGTCACAGTTGACTTTTGACCTAGTATAGTTAATTTTTAGGCATTTGAGCAATTGACTGAGCAAACTTCTTGTGCAAGGCATGAAACTTGAAATGGATGGTCTTGAGAACATATTAAGACCATGTAAAGGATTTGAGACTTTGGAGTTCACCCATCTTGATGAAAATGGAAACCCTAGTTTGAGATTCATTGTCTTAGGAGAGCATTTGTCTGGTTAATTCTTGGGCATCCTTGAGCAAGTTGAGGACTTCAATGAGCATGTTTTAAGTAAAGTGAGAGGGAAAATTTTGGGGTACAACACCTTATAATTCAAAAAGTCATGTTCCTAAATTCTCGAAAAAAAAGTAAGGAGAAATTAATGATGTCGCATCACACCCAAGGGCACAACAACCATTGCTAATTCCACGAGAACAACATTATAACAGGTTCGAAAAGCCTCGGAGAAGGTTTGATCCTACCTCCATGTCGCATAGTCAATTATTGAGACACTTAATCAAATCATCTTTGGTAGAGAAAAAGCCTTTAGCTCTTCTAATTTGGGCACTCCCACCAAAGTGTGATGCAAATGCCAGGTGCGAGTATCATGCCAATTATTCGGGGCATACTATAGAAAAATGTTGGGCCTTCAGACACAAGGTTCAGGATTTGCTGGTCTCTCAGGATATCACTTTTGATAAGCCAGACATCAAAACAAACCCAATGCCTTCCATGGTTGGCCAACGATGAATGCAATTGAGGTGATCACTGACTTTGGGCAACCCAGACATGAAAAGACCCCGATGAACCTTTTGAAAGAGTATTTGTTGGTGTGTGGGTTCCTCCTAGAACATAATTAAGATTTTGAGAAGACGTTATTGAAATTGGTGGATCAAGGGATAGTCCAATTTGGGCAATACCCAAAAGAAGAATATGTAGTTGTGATTGATGGAAGTACAAAGAAGCCATTGGTAATTCCTTGCCAAGGGCCAAATACTAATAAGGAAACTCTTCTGATTCCATAGGAAGAGTCAACACAAGCACCAATGATGATAACACATCAGACCCTGAGATTTCCAGTAATTCTGAAGACTACAATAGTGATTAGGAGGCAATCTCCCACTCCCTATGAAAGTAACAAAGCGGTACCGTGGAGTTATCGTTCTATAGTCTACATCAATGGTTTAAAACAAGAATGTGAGCCATCGATAAGTCAAGGACCTGCGATCACAAATATAGTTGGAACATGGTGCATGACTTGTAGTGGTCGGATCTACGGCCCTGAACAACAAAAGTAGGATAATGTTGTGGTTAAAGATAAAGGTAAGGCTGCGGTGGATGCAAGTCAAGAATAAGAACCTTCGAGCAAGAACTTTACTAACAAAGAGGAGGAAGAATTCTTGAAAATAATTAAGAGGAGTGATTATAGGGTGGTGGATCAGCTTCACCAGACCCCGACCAAGATTTCTATACTCTCGTTGTTCATCAATTCAGAAGTGCATCGAGACTCTTTGATGAAGATTCTAAGTTCTACTTATGTCGTAGAAAATATTACAGTGAATCCATTTGACAATGTTATAGAAAATCTGACATATGGATCGTATCAAGGTTTTGATAACAGTGAGTTTCCTCCACAAGGCAGAGCTATCAACAAGGTGTTGCATATTTATATTCAGATAGGTAATACAAGCATATCTAGGGTAATCACTGATATTGGTTTTTCCCTAATGTGTTACCAAAGTTCAGCTTGATTAAATTAACACTGGATGGTGTTGTTATAAGGCAAACTTCTACGATAGTCAAAGCTTTCTATGGTTCTCAAAGTACCGTGTTTGTAGAAGTGAATCCTCCTGTCAAGATCGTCCCGCATAAGTTTTATATCACCTTTCAAGTAATGGATATAAAACAGGAATATACATGTTTACTCGGACGACTTTGGGTCCATGCAGCAGGGGTTGTTTCTTTAACTCTACATCAGAAATTGAAGTTCTTTGTTAAAGGAAAATTGGTTATAACTGATGGTGAAGAGGACATCTTTGTAAGTCACATAGAGTCCTACAAATATATCAGTGTTGATGAGGACTGCATAGCAACACCATTCAAAGTCTTATAGGTTGCCTATATGGTAACCATATCGGTTGATAAAATCAATAATGTTAATGTGACTTTATGGAGAGACTTACAAATAACTATGAAGAATGGTACCTCAAAAGGTTGGGGTAAACATGTCGAGATACCTGAGAAGAATAATCATTTTGGTTTGGGCTATGAATCATCAGAGGCTACACTGAAATACAAGGCGTGGTTTCCTCCTATCAGGAAACCTTCATCACATGTGGCAATGATATCTAACAAGAGCAACACTAAGAGAGAATCTGACTTCATCCCTGAATGTGCTCCAGGCGAAGAACTCAATAATTGGACATTCGTGGAGATTCCAGATATCTTTTTCTTTCCAAAGTAACTTTTCTTATTTTTGAAAGAACCTATGTCAATCCCGAGGCATAGAGGTGGCTTGTAAGGGTCCTTCGATTTGTTTCGAACAGTATTCTTAATTACTAAGAGTTATATTTTGCATTCAATTGAGATCCATATCTTTCTATTGCATTTATCTCTTATTTTTTTAAAATGGAAATACTTTTCTTCATATGAATTTTTAAATACACATACTAAAACTGCACCAAAACATGATAAATGTGAAGACCCGTGCCTAAAATTGTCGATAATGTTACTACTGCTATTCGATATAATTTTGATGCACCCATAAACCAAGCGGAAGAGGAGAATGGCGAAGATCTTAAACTCTTCTTAGAGTTGGAGAGGGAGATAGAGAAAAAAGCTAACAATATACAACCATACCAAGAATCTATTGAGACCATTACCTTGGCACAGAGGAAGATCCAAAAGAGATCAAGCTAGGGGAAACGATGGAGAGAAGCGTCAAAGAAAGACTGATCAAACTGTTACATGAATATGTGGATATATTTTCCTCGTATTACAGAGACATGCCAGGATTAGATACATATATTGTGGTACATAGACTGCCTCTCAAGGAAGATTGTTCTCTAGTTAGACCGAAGTTCAGAAGAACTTGTCCATACATGTATAGCAATATTAGAGAAGAAGTCCTTAAATAATTTGATGCAGGGTTTTTAGAGGTGGTAGATTATCCACCTTTGATAGCTAACATCGTGCCAGTGCCGAAAAAGGACGGCAAAGTATGCATGTGTGTACATTATCGAGATCTGAACAAAGTAAGTCCCAAAGACAATTTCCTGTTAACTCACATATATGTTTTGGTGGATAATACAGCTCAAGCTTCGGTATTCTCATTCATGGATGGTATTTCCGATTATAATCAGATCAAAATGGCACCTGAATACATGGAAAAGACTACCTTCATGACTCCTTGGGGCACGTTCTGTTACAAGGTGATGCCTTTCGATCTAAAAAATGCAGGGGCAACTTATGAACAAGCTATGATCACACTGTTTCACAATATGATACAAAAAAAGGTGGAAGTATACGTGGATGATATGATATGATAGGATCACATCATTCACTTATAGAAATTATTCGAGCGTTTGCGAAAGTTCAAACAAAGGTTGAATCCTAACAAGTGTACATTTGATGTCCGGTCAGGCAAGTTATTGGGTTTTTTTGTAAGTCGGTGTTGTATTGAGATAGATCCCAACAAGGTGAAATCCATATAAGAAATTCCAGCTCCAAGGACAAAAAAAGAGGTTTGTGGTTTCTTAGGACGATTGAATTACATTTTGAGGTTCATATCGCATCTAATTGCCACGTGTGAGCCTATATTTAAATTAGTTTGAAAATATTAAACAGTGGCATGGAATGATGATTTTAAGACAACCTTTGAGACAATAAAGCAATATTTACAAGAGCCATCAATCTTGATGCCACCAGTTCCTGGAAAACCGCTCATCATGTGTTTAAAAGTGCTTAAAGGGTCAATGGGATGTGTATTAGGACAACATGATGAGACGGGTAGAAAAGAGCACACAATTTACTACCTCAGCAAGAAATTCACCGATTGCAAAATCAGGTACTCACTCCTCAAGAAAAATTGTTGTGCATTGGCTTGGGCTAATAAACGATTGAGGTAGTATATGTTAACTCACACCACGTGGTTAATAGCAAGAATGGATCCTTTGAAGTATGCATTCGAAAAACCAACTCTTACAGGAAGTATTTACCGATGGAAGATGTTACTATCAGAGTACGACATCCAATATGTTACGCAAAAATCCATCAAGGGTGGTGAACTAGCTGACCATCTAGCTCATCATCCATTTCAAGAATATCAACCAATGAAGTTCGAGTTTCTAGACAAAGATGCCATGACTATAGGTTACAACGAAATAATAGGACCCGACGAAGGACTTGAACTAGAGGCACGTTGGACACTCATGTTTGACGAGGCTTCAAATACATTAGGGCACGGTATTGGGACAGTTTTGACTTCTCCAAAGAATTTTTACAAACTTATACTACAAGGTTATGTTTTGATTTCACCAACAATATCGCTGAATATAAAGCTTGTATCTTGGGTCTAGAAGCTGCTATTTATCTAAGAATTAAACATCTCAAAGTGTATGGAGACTCAGCATTAGTCATATACCAAGTATATGGTGAATAGGACACTAAACATCCCAAATTGATTCCATATTGGGATCATGTTTTGAAGCTAGCTACAGAATTTACTAAGATCACATTCAGTGATATTCCACGATACGAAACTCAGATGGTAGATGACTTGGCAACTTTATCCGCCATGTTCAAAGTAACCTTTCTAAATCACGAATCGCGCACTAAAATCATACATTTTGAAGAACCTGCACATTGCCTTGCCATTGAAGAATGATCGGATAACAAGCCTTGGTTCTATGACATCAAAAGGTATATTGAGAAACAAGAATATCCAGAAAATACATATGTGATTGACAAACGAACTCTACGGAAGCTAGCTTCAAATTTCCTCCTGAATGGTGATGTGTTATACAAAATAAACTACGATATGGTGTTGCTCAGGTGTGTGGAGAAACATGAAGCAGACCCAGTTATGATAAAAATCCATGAAGGCACCTTTGGAACTCATACAAATGGACACACCATGGCTAGAAAGATCTTTTGAGCAGGTTATTATTGGTTGACAATGGAAGCCTATTGCTACCATTATACAAAGACATTTCACAAATGTCAAATTTACACCGACAAAATGCATGTAACACTGACTCCTTTGAATGTCTTAAGTTCTCCTTGTCCAGTTTCAATGTGGGGAACTGATATGATAGAAATGATCGAGCCGAAAGCCTCTAACGGACACTGGTTCATACTAGTTGAAATCAATTACTTCACCGAGTGGGTGGAAGATGCTTCCTATACAAACATGACAAGACAAGTTGTTACTCGGTTCATCAAGAAAAATCTTATATGCAGTTATGGGGTTCTAAGAATAATCATTACAGACAACGGGTCCTATTTGAACAATAAAATGATGAAAGAGTTATACGATGACTTCAAAATTGAGCATCATAATTTCTCACCTTATCGACCTAATATGAACGGGGCCGTAGAAGCTGCCAATAAGAATATCAAGAAAATCATTCAGAAAATGGTGAAGACATACAAAGATTGGCACGAAATGCTCCCATTCGCTCTACATGGTTATCATACTTCCATACGCACATCAACAGGTTGAAGTAGATATTCCATTACTTTGATTTATAATGGAAACAAAGCTTGAAGAAGTAGAGTAGGTTCAAACGCGGCTTGATGAGCTTAACCTCATTGAGGAAAAACGCTTTACAGCTTTGTGCCACAGTCAATATACCAAAAGTGAATGAAGAATGCATTTGACAAGAAGGTTCGTCCTTGAGTGTTCAAATAAGGACATTTGGTGCTCAAAAAGATTCTCCTACCCTACCTTGATTCACGTGGTAAATGGACACCAAACTATGAAGGTTCGAACGTGGTAAAAAGAACATTCTTGGGTGGTGGTCTTATCCTCACAATAATGGATGGGGGAGAACTGCCATAACCGACAAGTTCACACGCAATCAAAAAATACTATGTATAAAAGCTCGCTAAGTTTAAAAGCTAAACGGGTGACTTATGCAAAAAGAAGCGTCCTGGTGGATTGAAAACCCTAAAGGGAGATTCAGGTAAAAATTAGTGACATAAAAAAAAATTCCCGGTTTATTGAAAACCCGAAAGGGTGGTCCAGGAAAAAGTTAGGGATATTATTCAGAAATAAAGAACAAAAAGACTGCAATCTAAGAACCACGACTACGACCACAAAGGAGAGAGATTGATCCAAGTCATTTGACTCATAAGTAAAGGAGATTGGAGCTATCATTTAAAACTTTATGTAATTACCTCTTTCAAGGAATTGTATCTTGTACTCTCGCCTATTCAGAGGCATATTTATCAATAAAAAATTTACTTTTTCAATCTTTCAATTATGTTTTTCCTTTTCGGACTTGTTTGCAAATACTACGATTATTTCTTGTGAATACTGTGTTGAAACCATTTAGGGATTTTGAAAAATGAAAAAAATCATTTCATATAACGTCAAAGAGCATTTTGTTTAGAAAAACATCGAAAGAAAATCCACGACTACGTCCACGCTTGTGACTATAGCCATATCCACACCTATGTATGTAACTACGCCCACACCTACGTCTGCGTCAGCAATACAAATATCAAAATCTTGTTGACACTTATCCATCTTGCTCAAATCAACTCAAAGATACGACGAAAATGCAACATACAACATTGGGGAATTGATAACACAAAACAAATGGTTTAAAAGGAGAGAATATCAAAAAACTTATAAAAAACATCTGGGGCATATCAATCTAAGACATTATGCATATACATCGTACATGGCATATTTCAAATACATTTTTTGGTTAAACCACAAACTTTATTTGGGCTCATCAGTGGATTATTGGATCCACAAAACAAACAAATACCTTGGTTGATAACAGACACAACTAGTAAAACTCTGATCTTATCTTTGGTCTAGCTATCTAAGATTTGATTACAAAAACACCCTTAAAATATTTATACTCTAGGTTGTGGTAGACATGAGAATTTTTAGGGTTACGTTATTTATCCTCTAGGTCGTGATAAGTATGTAAGACTACCCCCGTGTCATTTATCCTCTAGGCCGTGATAAACATACAAAAAATTTCAATTATTTATCCTCTAGGTTGTGGTAGGTGTGATACGGTGGGAGAACTGACTTGGGTGTTTTGCGTTTGATTGCAAATGTTTCGGATAGCAAGAGTCGCCACTGTCTTTTCTTTTATCCAATAACGAAAGGGTGAAAAGAATAAGAAAGACCTTTTGAGAATTTTCTTGAGTTCGGGGGGTAGGTTATGAAAATGGAAGGTGTTAGCACCCTTTTAATCCTAGCTCACTTTGAAGTGCTTTGTGTTTGTGTAAGTTTGAAAATATTTTGAAAATGCCTTCGTTCTGAAAACTTTGCAATGATTCTCGTATCGTTGAGAATGTATACAAAGTGTTGGTTTTGAAAGCATTTGTTGAAAGGTAATGTTTAGAAAGATGTTTGAAAATTCCAATGTAAGGCAATTTTGTAATGATTCTCGTATCATTGAGAATGTATACAAAATGTTTGTTTTGAAAAGTATTTTGAAAGTGTGAAGTGTAGAAATGGTTTTGTTAATGAGCAAGAAATTACGAGCAATCTACCTACTCAAAGAGTCTTTATTATTTTCCCCCTCCTTTAGATAGTACTACTCTACCATTGATTGGTAGAGAGCCATATCTTTGGATGTGTGGAACGGACGTGGGTCATCGTACATTCATAGAAGGCAACTTGTAAGATGTTTTAGCAATTATCGTAAGGGACTAAGATCGTTTACAGAAGGCAACATTGAAGGTTCATTGAGGGAATATGATCTTTTAATCGAAGGTCTTTTGCTAAAACATCTCACATTTGAGGGACATGACTGTTTAAATCCGAGGCAACAAGTGTGGGTTACCCTAGAGGTGCAAGTGTGCAAGGTGTTTTGTTTTCAAGTATTTTGTCTTGAATTAGGGTTTGACTATGGTTGATTTTAAGTCTTGTCATGCAAACCCTAATTACTAGTAATAATAAGGAAAGCGGTAAATTGCAGAATTTAAATGTCCTACACTATTACAATGCTTTGGGAATCGGGGGTACAATTTTTGTGAATAGGGGGGAGATAGCAATAAATCCCTAATTACTATTACAAACCATTTAATATGAATTACAACAATAATCATGCACAAAGTGTAAAGATGAGGAAGAAATTTCTTTTAGGGTTTTTGATGAAAAGGTTTGGAGATTAACCTAATTAAACTAATTAATTTTAATTACAAGGAAAGTTAATTAATTTTTTAATTAAAACCTAAATCTAAGTTAATTAAAATAAAAGCTAAGTCTAATTTAATTAAAATAAAACCTAATTCTAATTTAATTTGTTTAGAAAATAATTTTGAATATTAGTGTTAAGAAAAATGTTTTTTTATAAACAAAAGAACTAGTAGAATTTAATTTAATTACAAAATAAAATAAAGTAATTAAATTAAAATATTTTTTAGTTATTTAATTATTTAAGAAAAATATATTATTATATTTTTGGTTTATGAAATTCAGATATCAGATATGTGATGTCGAAAGAGATGTCACGACACAAATATCAGTTTACAAGTAAAGAGCAGTAATAACAAAAACAGCAGAAAACAAGAGATTGTTCACCCAGTTCAGTGTACAACAACACCTACTCTGGGGGCTACCAAGCCAGGGACAAGTCCACTAAATAGTATAAATTCATAGATCATCAGTAAACACCCAGTTTACGATCTAATCACTTAATCACTACCCGTGCTATACTTCTACCTAAGACTCACCTAGGTTTGAGGCCCTCCTCAAATCTCTTCAATCACTTACAGTGAAGAAACAACAGAAATAATAAGATTAAAATATTAAATCATTAAATTCTTAAAAGCTTATGAATGATACACAATTGTTAACCCAAATAACAACATAAGTATTAATTCAATACTAGAGTGTTTGATAATTAAAAGACTTTGAATTCTTATAAAAGAAAGAAAGTATTGTTCTTCAAAAGTTGTAGTAGTTTGAATAAGGAAGCAAGTCCAAATATATGCGCAGCTGTGGGCTTGGGCTTAAAATAAAATATTTAATTCTTTTGAATATTTCCTTAAAAACAGGTCAAGATAAATCCATGTAGATAATTCAAATAGAAAAATAATCCTCCACAATTTTCGCAGCCTATGAGTCACAAATCATGAATTATGGTGTGCAGGAAATCAGGAAACAGAAAACATAAACTGATGTTGGCTAGTTCAGTTCAAGAGGTAGATGTCAAGACATCTGCTTTGACATCATTCAAAACAATTTGCTACAAATGCCAAGACATTTAGCAAAACCATAATAGCACATTGTTTTACCAAAATTGCTGCCAACAAACACTTACAAACTCCCCCTTTGGCAAATTTTGGCTAAAACATTATTAGAGCAATATATTATCAGAGCAATATAAGAGCAGCAACTTAAGCAAAGCAATCAAAACAAAAGACAACTCAGTTAGAAGTTAGTTGTTAGCAGGGAAGATATCAAAACATATTCTGAAACATGAGGCTCCCTCTTAAGTATTAAGTTCCCCCTCAATCAGATGTCAGTCATTGGTCAGTGGTCAGTCAGTCACTTTTCCTCCCCCTTTTTAGTCATAATATGCCAAATAAAAGGATGTATTCAAGAGTGTATCAGTAATTTAGGTACAGACCATAGAAATCAAATTTCAAGCACACACTAGTTCTAAAAAGAAACAAAAGGGACAAATAAAGAGACATCAATTAGTCCAACTGTCATCAGAACCAGTTGACTTGGCTGAGCCAGAACTTCCTTCCTCACTAGAGTCTTTACCTTCAGAGTTTACTGTATCATCAAGGTTGTTGTCCTTTTACAAGTCCTTGATCATCATTTCAAACGTTATCTTCCTTGCTGAGCTAACTCCAATCACATCATCCAATTCCTTGCAAGCTTCTCTAAATTCTTTGATTATATCATCCTTGGTGGAGGTCTTTTGAGCAGGTGTAAATGTCAAAACAATGTCTGGGACATGTTTTCCTGAAAAGAGCTTAAAATGAAGGGTTAAGGAAGACTCCCTCTTACACATTATATCATTTCCACTTAGGATTCCAGGATGCTAATTAAGGATTATTCCATAGAGGAGGGAAGGAAAAGCAATTGGCATCTTAATGGCACAACTTCTTGCATGCTTAATGGTCTGATCAAAGATATAAGTCCCATAATCAAAATGTTTGTGGTTTCCAATAGCATAAATGAACTTTCCTAATCCAATGGAGATGGTTGAATTGTGATTAGTGGGAACTTAATTTGCAGCTCTAATCCTATGTAAAATAGCATATTTCACACTCAGTTTGCTGACAGGAAGTTTATTTTTCATGGGCGACTCACTTACTTGATTAGCAGTGATGGCTCTGCACACTTGATTATCTATAACTTCCAGCTCACAGCAGACATCTTCAGACCTGTCTAGAAATCTATTTATGATGGCAGGAGAAAATTCTACACACTTTCCTCTAACAAAAACCTTCCTATACTCCTTACTTTTATGGTCAGCACAATCAACGAGAATATTAACAACAAACTCCTTAGCAAGAGTTTCATAGGAATTGGCAAACCTGGTAACTGTTTTCATCAATACAGCATAAGATATCATCTTCATTATTTCTTTACGTTCCAAAGCACCAGCTCCCAATTCTCTCTCTAGGGCAATCCCTCTTTGATACACATACTTCCACTTTTCAGCATTCCCAATAGAATGGAAGGAGATGTTGTCATGTGAGGCATCAGGAACCCTAACAAAAATCTTCTTGCTTGCTGACTTTTTGATAGGAGAGATGTATTGGACATCATGCCCGACATCATAGTCTGAGTCAACTTCTTCAACAACCAAAACTTTCTTCTTACTCTTGGATATTTTTACAGCATCCTCACCATCATCATCTGTGGAGCTAAGAGGTCTATCTTTTCTTTTTCTATAGGGAAGAACCACTTTGCTTCCTGACTTTGGGGGTCCATAAATGATTTTCTTCTTGGTTGTCTTGGCAGGGGGTGTGACAGTTGCATCCTTTACTTTTCTGGATTTTAGCCTTCTTGCAATACCAGGTACCACATTAGTAATGAGCTCATTGCCAGGAAGCTCTTCTACATTGACTACATTCTCAGCATTGTGACGTTCTCCATCCTTGGAGGCAGTATCATCTTCCTAAGTAGGAGAATTCTCTTCAACATCTTGTTCAACATTTTCTTCTTCCACTTCCTTCAGAGCAGAGATAGCAAGCTTCTCAAGTTTTCCTTCAGCAGCATCTTTCTTGAAGGTGGATGATTCAGTAGCATCACTTTTAGGGTTACTTCCTTTTTCATTCGAAGGAGGCATGCGATCAAGGGGAGTAGAAATCCCAGGCACAACAAATACTTCATTTAATACTTTGTCTACTAGCCTTCTGAGGCTTATATCAACATTAACAATCTCTTCTTCTGTCCTATTATTAGTAGTAGTGGAAGAGTTACCTTTATCATTTTTGGATTTCTTTGTAGGTGATGATCTGGGTTTCTTGACCTTTTTATCAAGAGGTGGGATGGTTGTTAGAGAAGTAGCATCGAGTACTCTGTCAAGGGAAAGCTTTTCAGGAAGGTTGACAGATTTTGAGGAAGATGATGTATGATGTTGAGACATGTTTTAGAATTTTTGAACAAAGAGATGAAGAATGGAAAGGGTTTGTTTTCTGTAGAGAAGAATGAAGAGTTTGTGAAAATAGAAGGATGTTGTTTCGTAGCGTGTGGGAAACACTTTGAGGAAGTCCTGCAATGATTGCTTTCGAAATTTTATTTGTTAAAAATACAAATAATATAATATCACTTTAATGATATTCCCACACGCCTTTAATTGCTACAAGCCCTCATATAGGCAAATCCCTAATCTTCCTCTTAAGTTCTCAAACTGATTAGCATCCAAAGCCTTAGTGAAAATGTCAGCTAGTTGCAATTCAGCGGCTACATGTTCTAAGGCAACAATCTTTTCTTTAACAAGCTATCTTATGAAGTGATGACGGATATCAATATGTTTGGTCCTGCTGTGTTAAATGGGATTCTTTGATATGTTAATGGAACTTAAATTGACACAGAATAATGTCATGAAATCTTGTTTGACATTGTATTATGTTAACATTTGTTTCATCCAAACCAATTGAGAACAATTGCTTATTGCAGGAATATACTCAGCCTCTGCAGTGGACAGAGACACACAAGTTTTCTTCTTACTAATCTAAGATATGAGATTATTTCCCAGAAAGAAGCATCATCCTGATGTACTTTTTCTATCATCTGCACTTCATGCACAATCAGCATCACAAAAACCAGTTAAGGCAGAATTTGATCCATGAGAGTAGAGCATGCCATAGTCACTTGTCCCGTTCACATATTTAAGAATTATCTTCACATGGTTGGTATGGCTAACTTTAGGGTCATCTTGATATCTTGCACACACTCCTACAGTATAGGAAATGTCTGGTCTTCTAGTTGTGAGATATAGAAGGATGTCTATCATACTTCTGTAAAGACTTGGATCTAAACCTACTCCTTTTTCATCTTTAGTCATCTTCAGATGTGTGGGAGCAGGGGTTCTTTTGTGACTGGAATTTTCCATCCCAAACTTCTTTACTATATTCTTGACATACTTGATCTAAGATAAAAATATGGAATCTTCCATTTATTTAACTTGCAGACCAAGAAAATAGGTTAATTCACCAACAAGACTCATCGCAAATTCTGACTGCATTTTCTTGACAAAATGTTGAACCATCTCATTTGAAATCCCACCAAACACAATATATTCAACATAAACTTGTGCAATCATGATCTTCCCTTCTTCTTCCTTGACAATAAGGGTTTTGTCTATGCCACCTTTCATGTATCCATTTTCACCAAGAAATTCTATCAACCTATCATACCAAGCTCTTGGAGCTTGCTTTAATCCATACAGAGCTTTCTTCAATTTGTAAACATGTTTAGGGAAAATTAGATCAACAAATACCTTTGGTTGTTCCACATAGACTTCTTCATTCAGATAGTCGTTTAAGAAAGCACTCTTTACATCCATTTGAAACAATTTAAATTTCACTATGCATGAAACTCCAAAGAGTAGTCTGATTGATTCAGGTCTGGCCACAGGATCAAAGATTTCATCAAGGTCAACTCCTTCAATTTGAGTGTATCCTTGTGCAATAATACTTGCCTTATTTCTAGTGACCACCCCTTTTCATCAAATTTATTCCTGTATACCCATTTAGTGCCAATTACATTTGTCCCTTCAGGTCTTGGAACCAGATCCCAAACTTCAGTCCTACTGAATTGTTCTAGCTCCTCTTGCATAGAATTAATCCAGAACTCATCATTTAGGGCCTCTTTGACATTCTTAGGCTTAATTTTTGATACAAATCAAGAGTTTGAAATCCCTTCTCTTGATCTGGTAGTAACCCCTTTGTTTGGATCTCCTATGATAAGCTCCTTAGGATGATCTTTCTGAGTTCTAATTCAAGGTTCTTTATTGAGATGACTAAGCTGGGGATCTTCTTGAGGAGGATTAGAATCAATACTTCTGTCATTTTATTTTGTTGGACTATCAGGAAAAGATGTTCCAACATCTTCTGAGACATTCCATCCTCTATCATCAATAATAACATTTATTGACTCCTTCATAACTTTGGTTAAAACACATTTTCAGGAGAAGTTTAACTCTCGAGGAATCCATAGATAATAGTTGTCTTTAGATCTGATTCCTTTCATAATAACTTCATTATTTTCATTGCACACAAGAAATTCTTCATTGGTTAAGTTAACTTTGAATCCTTGATCATAAAATTGGCTTATACTTATCAGGTTAGATGTTAGCCCTTTAACAAGTAACATATCATGAAGCTTAGGGAATCCTGAACAATCAAGCTTTCCAACACCTTTGATTTCACCTTTTGCTCCATCACCAAAAGTTACATAACTGGTGGAATGAGATTTGACATCCATCAACAGATTCTTGACACCTGTCATATGTCTAGAACAACTACTGTCAAAATACCACCCATCTTTGGTTTATACTCTGAAGGAGGTGTGAGTTATGAAACCAGCAACATTAGACTTAGGAGTCCATTGTTTCTTCTTTTTTCTATTATGTGGCATCTTATCAGTCTTGGGAGGAGGAGTAGTCTTAGGATACCCATACAATTTGAAACAGAAGGGCCTTATATGACCAAGCCTTCCATAGTGATGACATCTCTAGGGCTGGGGATTCTCTCTGGTGTGATTAGGCTTTTTCTTCTTATGATGTCCTTTCTTCCCATGATGTTTTCCAAGATGTCCTTTCTTGCCATGATGTTTTCCCAGATGTTGAGACATTTGATTCGACATCATTGGTTTAGACTTGGCATGAGTGGAAACAGATGAAAGCTCTTATGAGTTAGGTTCCTTTTTCTCATTGAAACTTAGACCTCTCTTGTCTCTTGTCACTCTTCCTGTTTTGATAATTTCATCTAATATGTCAGACCCATTATTCATCATCTTGAGAGGTTTTCCCATTCTATCAACATTTGAATTCAGAGAAGACACTTCACTTTCTAGATCAGAAATAGTTTTAAGATGTTATTCCCTTTCCTCCTTCAACTGAGTCATGAGGGCTTTCTGATTCTCCCCTTCAAGACACACTTATGAACTTCTGGGACATGATTCTTTGTATGAAGAAGCTAACTCATCAAAGTTTAGTTCCACATCACTAGACTCTTCATCAGATACATATTTTCCTGTTAATGCTTTACCATACTTGGAAGATTCTTCAAGATAACTCTCTGAGTCCTCTTCAAACAAGGTAACAGATAGATTCTTCTTCTGTTTCTTAACTTATGTAGGACATTCAGCTCTAATGTGACCAAAGCCTTCAAATTCATGACATTGTATTCCCTTCCCTTGAGAAGATTTTTCTTCAGCCCTTTTTCTTCCAACATCATTTGACTTTTGGATGTCAGATGAGATGTTCTTGACATTTGATCTTTGGTTCCTGTCCATTCTTTTTATCACTTTGTTAAACTGTCTTCAAAGCATAGCTAAGGCATTTGATATTCCTCCATATGTATCCAGATCGTAGTCCTCCTCTTCATCTTTAGTATTTGATACAAAGGCTATGCTTTTGTTCTTCTTTTCAGATCTTTCATTGATGCTTAATTCAAATGTTAGAAGGGATCCAACAAGTTCATCCACTTTCATTTTATCAATGTCTTGAGCTTCTTCTATAGCAGTCACTTTCATATGAAAACTCTTGGGAAGAGACTTGAGCATATTTCTCACCAATTTGTCTTCGGGTATTTTCTCTCCTAAAGCACTGGAGGCATTAGCAATTTAAAGAATGTTCATATGGAAGTTGTAAGTGCCTTCGTTTGGGATTGGCTCATCTCTTGTAAAACAAATAGCAACAATAATGTAATGTAATGTACAATAGGAACAGCCTGAAAATTCTATTGTAAATGCCTAAACATGCTCTGGAACAACATGTCTCAAGAGATGTCATAACATCATACCAGACATCAAGCTACTGAACTGTCAAGACTGATGCAGTTCTGTTCCTAAAGTTATGCAGAATATTCTGCCAAATAGAATGCATAACAGGTAGCGAAAATTGAAGGCATACGTGGAGCCCTAGAAGATTCAATCAGAAGCTAAGGATAAGGAGAAAAGCTCGATTGAAGACCTAACTTGTAGCAGAAGTTTTCTGCTTATTTTATGCAGGTTGTTAGAGCTGCATTGCTGTTATGTGAAGGCCCAAATCCAGCTGGGTAAAGAGGGTTATAAATAGAAGCATTGTAACCTAATTTAGGTAGTTGTTTTGCGGATTGACAAGATGTAATGATTTAGGGCTAGTTTTGTTGTGAACCACCCGGGCTGTGGGATGGTCACCATACTCCTTGAAACCTGTAGGTAAAAGGATGTATGCATTGTACTTGATTGAAGCTTTTAAGCATGATCAAGATGTGTAATGGAAGTGTATCTTCTGAGCAGTTTATGTACTGTAGAAAGTTATCACTGCGGTGATTGAGGGGGAGTGAGAGGGGTCTCATATCTAGGATTGGATCTTAGGTAAAAGTGTCATTGGGTAGTGATTAAGTGAGAAGGCTGTCAACGGGTATGTTGGCTGTAGGGTCTTTGAATTGATACTACTAATAGTGAACTTTATCCCTGGCTTGGAAGCCCCCAGATGTAGGTTGGTTGAACCGAACTGGGTGAACAATTCTGTGTGTTATTTACTTTCTGTATTGGTCATTTACTTTGATGTCACAGCATTCCTCGTAACATCAATGCATAAGATTAACCTTAACTGTTCTGAACTTCAGTAAATCAGAACCTGCGTGTTACTGGCTCTGGTATGTTAGTCCTGTGACTGTTGTAGAACAGATATCAAAAGTACAGCCTATTCTACCTGTACAGCGCTTAATGTCAGATCAGAGGTCTTAACATTCCTTTAGACATTCTGAGTCTGTGACATTCCCGGAATTTCAATTGGTATCAGAGCAGGCATCCTGTCTGTTTCTGGATGAGATCCATGGGGGATACTTTCCGATTGTGTACAAGGTAGAATATTGTTTGAACCAGTAGTGTTCATATTGTTTGGTCCCTAGGAGTGGAGGATGGACCAATTTGGGAAAAACTAGATCAATCTGATCAGCAATGTTGAAGGAAGATGAAAGTGTTTGAACAGATTCAAAGACCTCATGCGGGAGTGAAGATTTTGGAGTGCATTGTTCAACCTATATTCAGCACAAAGAAGAATATTATCAAAACCTTCATGCGGGAGTGAAGATATTGATAAGGTATCATATGTGTTTGTAAAGCCTTCTTTTAACAGGGCTGTAGAGTTGGGTCTAGAAAGTTGCTTGGTGAAGAAGCAAACAACTTGTAGGATTGATTTATTTTCAATTCTTATGTGTCATGCTTGCTATATGGAGTAAGCACTGCGTAAGTTCTGGTGAAGTACTGCTATTCCGCTGCATAGCTTCTGATACAACCCCTGAAGTGAAAGAAGAACTCTAGGGTTATTATTTTCAACAGAATTTGTAAGCAGATTTTGCAATCTATCAATAATGTCAAAAATACTTGAGATTTCCTCAAGTCCACTCATAAAGGCTTTTATTATTAGTGTTGATGAGTATCAATTGATCAATGATTCTCACATACATCTGCAAGCTGCTTGAAGACTTGAAGATTATCAAGGATGATGTGTTCCAAGGAGATGGAACTGATGTTCTTAAGGATGTTAGAACATCATGCAACTACCAGTTGAAGAACAGATGTTCTGGGTGCTAAACACATGTAATGTAAGTACATATGTTTGGAACCTACTCCTGATCTGGAAGAGGAGACATCTGTTTTAAAATAATTGATCAGGACACGATCAACAGGTCATCTACTCCAGTTATGAGTTGAAGGGAGTATATGTACTGAGCTAAATGCACTTAAAAGGACTTTAAAGCTATGATTTCCAGGTTTTCCCTCATGTGATGGATGATGGAACATCATCTCTGGATCTTCAGTCAAGCAAATATGCTTAGCAAGCATGAAGAAGTAATCAGTCAGGAACATCTAGTGTGATTAAATAATTCTGTGATAAATATGTGGAAATCAGAATCAAAAGCTCGTGATGAAAAAGGATGTACAACATCACAACTATTGAAGACTTCAGTTGTTCCAGACTTATCAAACATCCTCATGATTGATAATGAAGTTTCTTCTAGTACAAGTTACAGAATGTGGCAATTTGAAACTTGTACAGCAAGCAAACTAAGGACTCTTAATTTGAAACCTGTGGCAAATTCCAAATAAAGAGTACTTACTATGTGTCTAAAGTAAAGAGCTCAACAATGTATCCATAAAGAGGGAAGTTGGATAACCCTTTGTTCAGAGGCAGTAATATGATCAAGCTGATGTGAAAGGGAGTTCATCTTACCTTGTTCTGTAAGATGCTTGGGTTTATTTCTCATGATCTTAGTGATTTCCAAGGAGGATAGGAATAAGAACAGGTTATGTGGTTGTTATGGATCTGATCATAAAGGATGATTAGCTTCTGGTGTACTCTTGTATCCTCTACAAGAAAAGTGTGCTTGGGATCAATGTTGCAACATCATCTCAAACGAAGGGTCTCTTCAGCAGAGGAAACTTGTAAGGACCAGTTGGTTCTTCATGCATGGAGTAATTATACTACCTTGAGAAGATGGCATAATTTAACTAATAATGAATACTTTGACGGGAGACTAAGTATTCATTAGGATCTTGGATAAAGATATATATAAACACCTTGATGGGAGACTAAGTGCATGCAAGGCTGTATTCTGAACCTATTTCTCAGAACTTGGAAGAGAGTTTATTTTTTCTTTAAGAGTATTCTGGTAATTATTGCTGAAGATGAAGATCATACCTTCTTATGGGGAATATAAAAGGGCATCAATCCCCTGGATGTTAACTTCAGAACCCAAACAGATAGATTCATGCTGTAACATCATTATTGTTAGAAGTCAGTGGCAGAGACTTGGGTCTGTGAATCTTAATATTCTATTGCCTCATTCAGAAGTGGCAGTTCTATTGTTGGTTTGGAATAAGTAGATTCTACTTGTGTTTAAAAATAGTATGCTTAACAATGCATAACTACTGTTGTGGTCTGAAGAACTTACTAGTATTAGCAACTACTAGTAAATATATTATACATGATCAAAGGATAATCCTTCTAGAAAGTCTGAATCTTAGTAAAAGCTTGTAAGCACACTAAGAAGGTTGGAGGTTGGTTTCAGACTATGGCTACATGATTTCTCAGCCATCCAAAAAGTCATGATAACTGTGGAAGTGCAAGGTCATGAATCAGAGATATCCTTACTATTCTACGACTAGTTCAGGGTGCTTGAAGTTACTACCTCAGAGCTAGTGCTACTGGTTACCACGCTACGGTTTTGATTGGCCTTAACAAGGGGAGTCACTGAGAGTTGCACTTTCCCCAATTACAATATACATTAAAGGGAGACTTTGTATGTGTATTGTTGAACTTGATCTGAAGATCAGAAGTCAGAAGAGGACGGTTGTATACTGATGTTTATGTGTTCTGATAATATGACATTGTGAACTTCTAAGTGAAGTCATGAATAATGTCTCAACATCAGGAGATTGAAGAATTGCTCTTGTTATCTGTCTGGGTTCAGGAAGAAAATCTCAGAGATTCTTGAAAATCTCATAAGTGGCAGTTTTGATACTTTGAAGCAATTTGGAAGATTCAGATCTTATCAATAACAACTTGGTCTGGCAAATCAGAAATGCTTTTGTAAAGACTTCACTAGCTCTAGCTACTACTAGTGAATGGTAGATCAGAAGAAGTAAATCAGATTAAGAAATCTGATATATTCAGCATATGTTCAAGGGGTCCTTTTACTACAAGAAATTGACGTGGCATCTAAATTTTGTGTATTAGAACTAATCTGTGATGTCTTGTGAAGCATTTTGGAGCCTTCTGGTTTATTCCCTCCTTCCTTATTTTGCTGTCTGGAAGATGGTAGAAAGTAATTGTGGTGGATCTCAGCAACATTTAAGAAAGCATGATTGATGGCCATGCTTAATGTTACTAGTCTCTTGTTACTAGCTGTTTAAAGTGTCCTTCTCTGTGCCTAACTGAGAGAAGTAAAAAAAAAAAAAAAAAAGGCTGCTGTTGTTGAAGAATGTCTAAGTAAGTGTCATGACATTACCAACGACATTACATCCTTGGAGAAATCAAGAAGAATACGTGGAAAATAACGTCACCACGTAATTGTAGCTATTCAGAAGCTATATTTGGTATTCTGTTTCCCAAAAGAATCTTCAACCTTAAAAGTCGGTCAAAGGCTGATTTTATTCAGGAATTGCTTTGACCCAAACCTATGCATGTATTAGGACTGGTTCTTTTGGCAGAAACAAACAAATGCATGCACAGTCAGTTTGAAATATGCAAACAACTTTAACAGGTATCCTTGACCAAGATTTTATATTACCATCTTCTTGAACCTGTTATCTCCTTATATAACCTCCTGTCACACATTCTATTCTCTCACAACCATCATGGGGTTTATACGGATTTGGGAAAACTGTTCTTGGATCTGGTTTTGTGAGGGCTTTCTTTGGCAATTTTTGGCCAAAAAGGGGGAGAAAGGAGTACTGTTAGAAACTTTCCTCGTTGCAGCAGCTACTACTCAAAATTTTGATCACAAAGACTTGTCACAAACTCAGCAGAAATTCAAATGGCGTGAATTTCTTTGTGACTTGTGATCTGAGTTATGAACACAGTTGTGACCTGTGTTCTGAGTTACAAGGGAGATATTCTGGTCACTCCTTAAAGGTTCTCTGATGCCTCTGAAAGGATAGTTTATCTCCCACGGTCCTCTTTTTCCACCATCAGTGACAAGAAATGGTTCGTGGTCTAAAAGGGAATAAGGTGCATCCTCTTCCTCCTGTGCCACAAGAGGTCCTGAATGGTGAGTATTATTGTTGTATTTGTTTTAGCCAAAATTAGCCAAAGGGGGAGATTGTAAGTGCCTTCGTTTGGGATTGGCTCATCTCTTGTAAAACAAATAGCAACAATAATGTAATGTAATGTACAATAGGAACAGCCTGAAAATTCTATTGTAAATGCCTAAACATGCTCTGGAACAACATGTCTCAAGAGATGTCATAACATCATACCAGACATCAAGCTACTGAACTGTCAAGACTGATGCAGTTCTGTTCCTAAAGTTATGCAGAATATTCTGCCAAATAGAATGCATAACAGGTAGCGAAAATTGAAGGCATACGTGGAGCCCTAGAAGATTCAATCAGAAGCTAAGGATAAGGAGAAAAGCTCGATTGAAGACCTAACTTGTAGCAGAAGTTTTCGGCTTATTTTATGCAGGTTGTTAGAGCTGCATTGCTGTTATGTGAAGGCCCAAATCCAACTGGGTAAAGAGGGTTATAAATAGAAGCATTGTAACCTAATTTAGGTAGTTGTTTTGCGGATTGACAAGATGTAATGATTTAGGGCTAGTTTTGTTGTGAACCACCCGGGCTGTGGGATGGTCACCATACTCCTTGAAACCTGTAGGTAAAAGGATGTATGCATTGTACTTGATTGAAGCTTTTAAGCATGATCAAGATGTGTAATGGAAGTGTATCTTCTGAGCAGTTTATGTACTGTAGAAAGTTATCACTGCGGTGATTGAGGGGGAGTGAGAGGGGTCTCATATCTAGGATTGGATCTTAGGTAAAAGTGTCATTGGGTAGTGATTAAGTGAGAAGGCTGTCAACGGGTATGTTGGCTGTAGGGTCTTTGAATTGATACTACTAATAGTGAACTTTATCCCTGGCTTGGAAGCCCCCAGATGTAGGTTGGTTGAACCGAACTGGGTGAACAATTCTGTGTGTTATTTACTTTCTGTATTGGTCATTTACTTTGATGTCACAGCATTCCTCGTAACATCAATGCATAAGATTAACCTTAACTGTTCTGAACTTCAGTAAATCAGAACCTGCGTGTTACTGGCTCTGGTATGTTAGTCCTGTGACTGTTGTAGAACAGATATCAAAAGTACAGCCTATTCTACCTGTACAGCGCTTAATGTCAGATCAGAGGTCTTAACATTCCTTTAGACATTCTGAGTCTGTGACATTCCCGGAATTTCAGAAGTCATTTATACTTTCATCATCCTTCATTCTCAAATTCTCAAATTTTATGGTGAGCAACTGAAATCTTGACATCTTAACTTTGGATGTTCCTTCATGAGTAGGTTAAAGAATCCCCGATGCATCCTTAGTAACTTCACATGTATTCACTAATCTGAAAATGTTCTTGTCAATTCCATTCAATATAGCATTCAAGGCTTTAGAATTTACAAGAGAAATTTCATATTCTTCCTTAGACCAATCTTCTTCTGGTTTTAATTTAGAAGTAGGTTCTCCATTTTCTCCCAATTTGACAGGGTGCTTCCATCCTTTTAAGACATTTTTCCAAGCTCTACTGTCTAGTGACTTTAGAAAGGCCATCATACGTGGTTTCCAATAATCATAATTACTACCATCCATAATGGGTGGTCTGTTCATAAATCCTCTTTCCTTATCCATAGTACCAGAAAGTATCTTCCCTAGATCTCACCCAGATAAAGAGCAGGATTTCTGCTCTGATACCAATTGAAATTCTGGTATCAGATATGTGATGTCAAAAGAGATGTCACGACACAGATATCTGTTTAAAATTAAAGAGCAGTAATAACAAAAGCAGTAAAAAAACAAGAGATTGTTCTCCCACTTCAGTGTATAACAACACCTACTCTGAGGGCTACCAAGCCAGGGAAAAGTCCACAAAATAGTATCAATTCATAGACCCTCAGTAAACACCCATTTTAGGATCTAATCACTTAATCACTACCCGTGCTATACTTCTACCTAAGACTCACCTAGGTATGTGGCCCTCCTCAAATGCCTTTAATCAATTATAGTGAAGAAACAACAGAAATACTAAGTTTAGAAACTTCAATCATTCAATTCTTAAAAGCTTATGAATGATACACAATTAATAACCCAAATAACAACACAAGTATTAATTCAATACTAAAGTGTTTGACAATTAAAGGACTTTGACTTTTTAAAATAGAAAGAAAGTATTCTTCTTCAAAAGTTGCAGTAGTTTGAATAAGGAAGCAAGTCCTTATATATGCACAACTGTGGGCTTGGGCTTAAAATCAAATATTCAATTCTTTTTAATATATCCTTAAAAACATGTCAAGATGAAATCCATGTAGGTAATTCAAATAGAAAAATAATCCTCCATATTTTCCGCAGCCTATGAGTCAAATCCTGAATTATGGTGCGCAGGAAATCAGGAAATAGAAAACATAAACTGATGTTGCCTGAGTTCAGTTCAGGAGGCAGATGTCAAAACATCTTCTTTGACATCATTCAAAACTGTTTGCTACAAATGTCAAGACATTTAGCAAAACAATAACAGCACATTGTTTTACCAGAATTGATGCCAATAAGCACTTACAGTTTAGATAAAATAAATAGATAAATTAAAATAAGAAAAATATAGAAGAAATAAAAATTATTGGGTCTAGGTGTTTAAAAGTAAAAATGGTGGTAAAAAATCATAAAAAGGGCGCTAGGCCCAAACTTGTATTTTTGTGTGAGTCAGAAAACTAAAATAAAAAAAGATGAGTGGGCCTGAATATAAGTAAAATGGGATTGATAAAAAGTAAAAACAAGAAAACAGAAAAGGCCTAAGTTCAAGGAAGCCCAACGCCTTTTTTGATCCAATGTTGCTGCCTTTTGAAGGGTGAATCATAGGCTTGCACTATGTAGCGCTGGATCTGAAATGTTGAACATTCAATGGTGTTGATGTGTGGCTCGTGATAGGCGTGCCTTGCTTGTATGCACATAATGTGTAAGGAAAACATGAAAAAAATACAAAAGTGTACCATTGGGGCTCGAACCCAGGTCTCTACGGGGTAATGCCTTACATGCGCTTCTTCTACCACTAGGGCGGCTGTTTCACCTGTTTATAAAAAAACAACTATTAAATATAAAATAAACTTGTTTCTAAAAATTTGAACTTCATCTTCAACCTTGCACGCACAGTGATGGATAACTCCATGGCCAAAACTGTAACTTCTTCATTTCTCAACCATTTTCAAAATTGTAAACATGAAAGTTGTTCCATTTTCACCATGGATTCAACCATATAAATAACTAAAGCTATAAATCAAAGATGAACATGAATTCCAGTTGGTACAAAATAAAACCTAATTTTTTCAGAAAGTTCAAACTTAAAATTCACATCACTCAGGCAACATAAATGAAAACTAAGGGCATGGTTAGCTTCAGGACTATGATGTCTACATTTTTTATTCACAAAGTAACGACTAATGATGCTTGTAGAGAGAGTTCAAAGTTGAGAAAAATTACCTCAAAACTGGAAATTGTGTATGGAGTTTGAACAACCCTGGAGGTGTGGTGTTGATCTGGGTAGCTTCACTAGACTCTTAGGAAGCTATTGCAATGCTTACTTTGGATTGAGAATGGTTGAATCTTCCTGTAGAAGTCAATGTGCAGAGTTGAGTTTTAAAAATGGGGGATGGTGGTGGAGGTGTTACATAAGTTGTTCAAGTGTTTGGATCAGTTCTATATGGTGTATGGATGGTGTTCGAATGATTGAAATGGAAAACGCACGAGTGGTTTGTGTATTTGGAATTCAAAGTCATAAATGGCAAGTTATGGTGTGTTTGGTGTAATTTCTGATTTCAGGGAGTTTGAGGGAGTTTCAAGGCTTGTGAACTTGTGTCTTAGATTACGAAATAGTGTCTCTATTTATAGGGAAAGGTTGGAGAAGCTCAAGTAGATCAGAATTCAAAATCACATGTTAAACTCAACATGTGATTTTCTTGAAAAATCAAGTTTCAATGCGTTGTACCTTTGATCATAAAGTGGTTAAACACTTTAATCACATTTCTTATGACCTTTTGGATGGAGTGTGATCAGAGGGAACAAGTGAGGGGCTCAAGAATTGACTTTGTGCATAAAGCTTGCTTTTCAAGAATGGCAATGTTAACTTTCTCCCCAAAATGGCAAATTGACTTGGACAATGCTTAAACCACTTGGATGATAGCTCAAAAGTTTGTGTAATCCATTAATTATGGATAGATACACAAGTTAGAAGGCCTGCAAAGCAAGATTATGCACCATAACATTGAGATTGAATTATGTGTTCATCAAGAAAATGACTTGTAATTCATGAATGGATGCCCAACTTCTTCTCTTAGCTCAATAATAATCTCTTCAAGTTCTTTGAAACTTTGGAACTATTGATACATTGTCTACAAACTTCATGTTGACCAATTTGGCTAAACCATCTTGGAACTATGTGAAAATTGGTCAACAAGTTAGGTCAAAATTTTACCTAAACTTGCTAAAATTTTCACTAAGTGTTTTATGAAAAATGTCATGATTTTATGAGCTTATATCTTCAAATCTAAGCATTTTTTGGACATCAACCCTAAGGTACAAAGTTGTAGAATTCATCAAGATCTACACCTTTCATGTTGAAAGTTTTCCTTGAATCATCTTGCATCTTGGTGAAAAATTGTCATGAAGTAATGAAATTATCAAGGATTAAAAACTTTGACTTTTTATGGACTTTCTTGAAATTAGAAAACACTTAAAAAATTTCTAAGTATTAAAAACTTTGATTTTTATGGACTTTCTTGACTTTCTTGATTCTTGTTGTCCAAGTTTGATATTTTAGAATGTCTTGATGAATCTTGACCTTTGAAATTCAATGTTGACCAAAAAGTCAAAGTTTGACTTTTTATGTATCAGTTGACTTTTCATTAATTGATCAAAAATTCAACTATCAACCTTTTGATCTTGAGAAATGATTTGAGCCATGAAATTAGGTTAAAATGTTGTGTTTGAGTCCTTGAAACCATGCTTTAAGTCATTAGGTTATGTACTAGATCAAAAGTCAATGATCAGTCATTCTTAGTCAAAACCCTATTTTTGACAATTTTGCCCCTTTGATGATTTGAGTGCTTTTCTTGAGGAATTGTGATCAACCCTTTGTAAATTGATAAATATCACTCCAAATGTTGATATTGGCCAAAAATCATGAAGTTTGATTGTATATTGACCACAATTGACTTTTTACCCAATACAGTTGATTTTTAGTCATTTGAGCAATTGACTGAGCAAATTTGTGATGCAAGGCTTGAAACTTGTTATAAGAAATCTTTAAGACCTATAATGAACCATGAAAGTAATTTGAGGCATCAAAAGTCCAATTTTCCTTGAGAAAATCAAAACCATAATTTGGATGCTCAATGCTTAGGAGTTGAGCTTATTTGATCAAACCCTTGAGAACCCTTGAGCATTTGAGATTTTTGGTGAGAAATGTCTTGAGAAAAGAGAGGGAAATTTTTTGGGTACAACAGCAGGTATGTCAATTTTTAGGGTTATAATATTCATCCTCTAGGTCGTGGTGAATACATAAGCCTGTCCTTGTGTCATTTGTCCTCTAGGTCATGATAAATGCATTGGTTCATCCTCGTACTATTTACTCTCTAGGTTGTAGTAAATATATGAAATTTGATATATAACTCATTGTGTCAGTATCCATGCAACAATGTGTTATCAAGCTCTGATTTATTTATCCTCTAGGCTATGATGAATAGACAAAATCTACGTCTTAAGCTTGTTATGTTAGTCTTGAAGTATTAGTAAGTCAATTTTCAAACTTTTATTATTTACCTCCTAGGTTATGTTAGATACATGAAAAATTCTACGATCGTTTTTTAGGTACTAAGGAGTTATCCACGTCGCCGTATCTAATTCAAATCTAAACTTGTTATTCAAACTCAAGTAAGATGATATGTCATTATTTGTGCCCACTTTCTTGGTACCCATATGAACGATGTACATCGTATCCTTATAATTTTGTTGTCAAATTTTGGGGTATTCCAATATTTAATAACCCTCCAATTCAAATGTGTGAGACCTGCGTATTCTCTCATCATTCAATCGAAAGGTAATTAAATAGAGGCAGCTATCATATCCCCAAATTTCCCTATTGATATTACTAATTCATTAATTATTTTTATTAATCTTAGTGTTATTACATTCTTTTGTTAAAATTAATTTACATTACACTAGTTGTTATTTTAAAAAAAATACTAATTGGTTACTTCTAGATACAAAGGGGGTTCAAATAGTAAAAGTGGTGTATTGTCTCTAAATGGACCATCAAAATATGATGGCCCATTAGGTTTTTCTTATGACTAGAGAGGGGTTGTATTTGGTATTTCAATTTTAGACCATTAAGGTTGCTTTATTTTATGCATAAATCACGTTGCCCCATTGCATTGTGAGGACCGTTTAGAATAAACAAAGGGGGGTGTTCTTTTTTGTTGGACTAGGGATTTTTTCAAGGCTATAGGCCCAGATCGGGTTATCTTGTTTTTTTAAAGGCCAATGATTTTTTTTTGTTTAAATGTGATACGATGGGAGTGTTTTTGTTTTACTTAGAGGCCCATATATCATTTCTTTCGGAGGCCCATTTTTTGGGCTAAGGTCATTACTTATTACATGTATTAATATTTTTATAAATATTATCAAATATTATTATAATAGTTATTATCATTATAATTATTATTTTGTAATTATATTTTTTGTGAAACATTGACTAAAGTAAACTAAGGTTAACCCTTAGCACCCACAACGACATTATTCTTCTATGCTAAGCAATCAAGATCCCAAGTCCATAAAAACACAAATTAAACAAAATCCTAGAGCAAATCAGATCGAATCAACATTATCAAAACAAATCAATACATAATCAAATATTTCTTCAATTACAAACTAAATCATCCAAGAACATACAAAAGTGTATCAATTATACCAGATTGGAATCAAACAAATCAAATCCCTAAAATCCTAAATATATTTCTAATTACAATCTAAGTCTTCCTAATTCCTAACTCAATCAGAAAATTTGAAACGACAATGACAACGTATTTTCCTAATCTGTCTAAATACTAAACCTATAAATAACCCTAAGTTCTAAGAAGAAAAAGGAGGAAGAAATTATAATAGAAAAAGAGGAGAAGAAGCAGAAGCAGTGAATCAACCTTCTTGAGATCTGGGTTTCAATTTCTGAAACCCTAGATCTATGTTTCCTCATCGTCGCCTTCAAGCCATTACCATCGTTGCACCATCATATAACGCGCCTGATATCAGAGAAGAAGAAAAGTATTAGACAGAGGGAGAAAGAACCAGAAGGAAATTCACATAAAAATTCATTACAATAGACGATAACCCTCAATACTTAGCTTTTAAGGCTCGACTAATTGTTGTGATTGGTGTTTTGACTGGGTTTAATTGTGTGATTTTGGTTTGAATTGGGGTTTTTAGGGTTTGATCTAGTGTTAGGGTTAATAAAGGTTCTTGTTTAGGGTTAGGGTTCATCAGGTTTGGGTTTGGGTTCTAACGATTTTTGGTTTCTGGGTTGTGGTTTAGGTTAGGGTTCATCACGAACTCTTAGGGTTCTTAAGTTTATGGGTTGGACTGCTCCGTGTCTGGGTTCTACATGAAGAATGTTTGAATGTTCATCAATTTCTAGGTTTCATATGAACCCAGACGGTGGTTGTGGTTTGAATGTTGTGGTGCCTTGGAACAGTCGGCGGCGAAAGTGATTTTCGGCTAGTGGCGCCCAAGGCGCAGGCGATTTCTGGTGAAGGAAATCTAGAGAGATGCTGGAGCTTCTCTCTCTTACTTACAACAAAGTTTGTTTTATTTTGTGAGAAGAGAGAGAATAGGAGCAAAAAATGAGCCTTGAGCTCAGGAATTCACTTTTATAAACACTCTTTGTATCATGTACGTCATTCCTTATCATGCGCCCTCAACCTCCACCAAGTGATCATCATTAAACGCTTATAAATCGTGCGTCTATTGTAGCTCTCAACACTCACCCACACTCTGCCTAACGGATCAAACAAAATTGTTTTAGGCCAAGCCCGTTCACACCCCGTGTTTTACTTCATCAACTATAATTCTTACACCCTGCGCTACTGGGCCAAGTCCAACATCTAGACTTAGGCCTTTATTTCCTGCACCTCTAGTTTTTTATATTGCATTCAATGTTGCACCCCTCTGCGCTTTGAGCCTAAATCTAATATCTAGATTTAGGGCCATGTTATTTACACCCCCAGCCTTTTACTAACAAATTGATTTTGCACCCCTCTGTGTTTTTTTAAATAAAAATTATATTATTTTTATAATTTCTTTCATTTATTTATTTATTGATTGATTTTATTTTATTTTTCATAATTAATATTTATTTTAATAATAAATTTATTTTATTAATTCAAATTCTTATTATTACTAACTCATTCAAATATTTTAATTGCTTTAAAATTATTTTTTCTCATGCATTAAAAATTATTTTTTCCATATATTAATATATTTGAAAATATCTAACCAATTAAATTACTAACAATTTTCCACTAACCTAATTCAAACCTTATATATATATTTTTTTAAAAAGGATTATTGAGATATTTCTCATTAACTGCGAACTTCGTCTAACAACTCTAGTATTTTCAACCCAAACTTGGTTCAAGGATTAATTCGAGAGATTTCCATAATCTATAAAAAAACGCCAACCAAACAACTACGAACTATGAATTAGGACTCTGATTCCTCATAAGAGGATACATAGGCATACGAACTAAACTTGTGGTGAGTTCCCCTAATAAAATAAAAACCTTATTTCCTGAATTGTAAATATAAACCCTAGTATCCTTGTGAACAAGGTAGATAAGGGGTGCCTAACACCTTCCCTTCGTCTAAAATGAGTCAACAACTTAGAATCTCTGACCAAATTAGGGTTATTAGTTGTACTCCCTTCCCTAGGATAAAAATTAATGATGGCGAATTTTATTTTTAAACTGCTTATCACACCACCTGATCTTTTATTTAACACAGATTTTGAAAAAAAAACATGGTGCAATATGAGTGGCTGAAGGGAAGACATGTCATCATCTTCAACCTCCATCCACATGCAAATTACATGTTTCACAAACTATAAAATTAGAAGCTCAGATGGGTGCCATTCGCTTCGTCTCTTCAAGATGATTTCCATGGTACCCTCGCGAAAAATTTATTTAAACTGTAGCTCAGCCAATTTGGAAAAAACCAGAAGAAAAAATTTGGAAATGGATTTGAAAATGCATGAGTAAAAGTTACTTCCAGTTAAAAACTAATGATGCAAACAGTATCAGAGTGATGAGATCTACATTGTAGCAACAAGTTTAGAGAGAATTTATGGAGGAATCTACCTGTTGAAGTTTAAATTTAGATCTCTAAAACTTGACTTGGCTAGCACGATTCAGGGCACCTCAAGGCTTGGTTCTTCTTCTGTTAGCTTCAAGGAAGTTCAAGGATGAAGAATCAACAAAGAAATTTGATTGAATGATGCTTTAGAATAAAATCTGAAGTTGAAGAATTCAGAGGTATGGAGGAAATTCAACAGAGATTCTTTGGAAATCTAAAGCTTGTAAAATGAAGTAGAGGAGGTCCCTATTTATAGGAGAATGTGATGCAATGCTGAGAAAGGGTGAATGATGAGCAATCATTTGAAATCGTGTGCACCCTAATAATGATAAAAGTGTGACTTCTAACTCATCAAAAATCGGCCAAAACTTCCACTTCAAGGTGCTAATCGCTTCTGGAATGTTTCTAAGCATGATTATAAGTAAAAATATGCAACAATTTTGTGATTAGAGACCATATTAACCAATTTTCAATCTAACTGTTTTGACAAAATCAGTTTTAAGGTGCAATCTTTGAATCTATGGTGCACATAACTCATGAGGCTTTAGGGCATAATTCTTGAATCATTTGGAAGATGAGGTCAAAATATTAAAAATGTGCCAAGAAATACATCATTTGGATTCTTGAGAAAAAAATTTATGTCCAATTGAATTTGTGAAAAACACACGGATGTTTTGTACTTAGAAAAATTCTAAGTGTTGAACTTCAAATGGCCTATAATGTTCTTCAAAATTAAATGACTTTCCACTTAAAATTTGGTATTGATATCTGAAGATGACATAAAGTAAGCCTCTTGAATTGGATTTTGGAATTGAGATCACTCAAAAATCATAAAAATTGAAAGAGTTATGGTCGTTGGAAGATGATGAACAAATTTGGGGAATATCACAAAACACCTATAATCTTTTCAATTTTTGAACCACTTTCCAAGCATTCTAAAGTCTTGCACATAAAAACAAAGTTTTATTATACATCCCCAAGATTATTATGGAAAAATAATGGGCTCAAGACCAAGTTATGATCATTTGAAGTCAAGCCCTAAAACTTAAAGGCCTTTCAAAGAGACTTGTAATCTTTCTCAATCATTGGTGATCTTCCATGCAAATTTAGCCTAAGATATCTAAAGAGAGATTGTTGAGGCCCATTTAAAGAGAATAATGGCTTTAAAACCAATCAAAAATATTAAACAATGAGTAAGATATGGTCCTTAGAAGTCAACAAACCCTAGTTTAAATAGTGTCAAAATAACTTGAAACCCATTTCAACTTTTGATGATTTTTCTTACTTAATTGGATCTTGTCATGTGAAGAGAGGTTATTGTTAGTGATGGTAAGAATCCATATCAAAAAACCAACTCAAAATATTGAAAATAGAGAGAGTTGTGCACTTGTTATCATTGAATCTAGTATTTGCTCAATTAATCAAACTTGTTGAGCCAACCTTGAATCTCTTGGAACTTTCTTGGCAAAATAAGCATGATGAATAATAAGAGACCTTGAAATGATGTTGTCTTTAATCACACTAAAAGATGGAGCTTAAGTCTTAAAGAAGCTTGTTGAAGAAGGCATGGAAATAAACATAAGAGCCTATGAATCTTCTTGATGAATTCCACCACCATCTTTGAGGAGATCTTGACATAAATAAAGTGAGAGAGCTCCCTGAAACACTAATATTTGATGCCATAGACATGACCTTGAAGATTAAGCTCTTGCAATCCATTAAAGAGCCATTTGATTGAGAATCACCCATCAAACCCTAGATTAGATGGTGAGATGAATGCAATTGTGATCACTTACAATATGAACATTCAAAGGAACATATATATACACATATTGATGTTATTTAAAAGAACACGTGTACAAGGTACACAACCCAAGGTGCTTGGTAATCCCTCAAGAGAAAATTTAAAGATAGGATAAAGAGATAAACAACCATAATGTGTATGTCTTGATGCATTGTGACATGATATGATGAGAAATATTAGGGGGGGATTGGGGTATAATATAATACACCTATTAAGTTAGGTGACCCTCACCCGATCACTTAACTCAACTGTTGTGGAACCTACAAAAAATTTTAATAACAATTTGTTGTTAGTTGGTTCAGAGGTGTCTAATCCTAAACTTGGTAGGGTGGACTACAGTCTGATCTCTCACAACTTCCAATTGGGTAAATAAAAGGGTTTACCAAACTCATGTACTAGAACCATGTGTTTAAGGATCAAAATCACTAACCAACTACCCTACTATGTGCGTGCACAAATAAAAGGCTTAATGTGATTGCGCTCAAAGGAAAGTGGGTAAAACAAAATGAAATAAATAGAGTGAGCTATAATAGAATGATTCAAACCATTTTTTAATAAAGAGGGAGTTTTTGATCGTGTTTTTCGGTTTCATGTCATTATGGTATCCTTAGTGCTGAATTTGAGTATCTATGATTCTCACAAAATGCCTCGCAACCACATACGATTTGAGTTATGTCGTGTATTTGTGTCGAAATCGTGTTTAAATTAATTTTCATGTTGATTATTTGCTTGAAAACAATCATAGAATCAAGTGTAAGGGAGTTTGATAACGCGAAATTGCATTGCATATTTAACTCGACTCGCATGATTTATTTTACCATTTTTAGTTATTTTTTTCATTTAATGCTGGTAGTTTTATTGAATTTCACATATTTTCATCCACAAAGCTTGCATGAGAAAAGAAGAGAAATTGGTAAAGAAAACGTAAGGAAACAGGAAATAGAAGAAGAGTTGAAGAAAATCTGCATCTAGAGGGATGTGACCCTCGCCACACCTTCTGTAGCCCTCTCCACACAACTTAAAGTTGTGTCTCTTGCAACACTTTCTCTGGCCACCACCACAAGCTCTTAAAGGCAAGCCCATGTATCTCGTTTCTCTCCCACATCAAAGCACGGAAATGAGTTGTCCTTATTTTTTCTCCGCAGGACCAGGCCTCCCCGAATCTTCTCCATGAAACATGACATTATGGATTCTTCTCGAGGGAAGTTACGAGAATCAGGCGAGGAATCTATAAAACGGGAAAAGCTTGACAATTACGAGGGTCGTCCAATTTTTGATAGTTCAGAGAAATTTTTTTTTAGATTCTAAGAAGTAAACTCACCAATAAAGTGATTGATTTCCACAACGGGGAGCTATTGCAACATTAGTTTTAGATTTATATTTTAGTATTCATTATGTATTTTCGAAGTAGCAATTCCTGCTGACATCTATGGAGGATTGAAGACTTGAATTTTTCAATTTATTTTCCAGTTTTTGCTTTTAATTCAAGGTTTCAATTTAGTTTATTTTTATTGTCTCTATTTTCAGTAATCATGCTTAGAGTTATAATCTACTTCTGGTATTGTATATTTATGTTTAAAAGCATGTCCAAATAATTTCCTTAAATACTGGTATGTAAAGGTAATCTAACCGAAGGGATTCAGAAATCTATTGGCACAAATATTTACAAATTACTTTTCTGGTTTTGGTTTCTAATTAAAATATTAAAACAGTTTTGTTACGAGAGTAAAAAACGAACAAAGGTTAAAATCAATAAAATGGACGTTTGAGATTTTTAATTTGATAGTAGTAACTAAACATTAATTTTAAATACAGCGAGAGCACTTTAGGATTAATTAGATTTTATTGATTTCCAAAAAGTATTTTTAAATTCGAATGAGACAGCGAGAGCAAGCATTTTTATTTAAGAATATAGTCGAAACAATAAACATAAGAGTGTGAGATAAAGGCTTTCAAATTAATATTTTCTACTGAAAAGTATTTTTAAAAATACGCCAATGGTTTATCGAATACTTGAAGTCTAATAAATTACATTTCGGTGTCTCGTATTCGAATATTTCTATTAAACCTGAATTTATTCCTCGTTTCTCTCAAAAACCCAAGATTAATCATCATCCTTAGATTACATAGTAACATTAGATAGCATTAGTTTGATTATCAGTTCTTGTGGGTTCTATATTTTTTAAAACTACGCAATTAAACTGTGCACTTACAGTTAGTAATTCTGACAGACTCTTAAAGTCGCAATCAATCCACACTTGTAGGAAATTATTTCCACGAGAGTTAATATTTTTAAGGTAATAGTTATCCTAGGGGTGTTCTTGTCCTTCGTGTAGGGGTCGGTTGAGTCGGTTTCTTATTTATTCATTATTTCTTAGTTGGCAAATTCTATGTGATATATGACTTTTAGTTATTTATAGTGGATCTTAGTTCCTCCTCAAGACCTTTTGTTTCCTTTTGAGTTTTTTATTTCTTTGGATGAGGTAGATAGAACTAGAGGTGGTCTATCCATGATTTGGAACTCACTTGTTTGTTCTCAAATTGACTTCGTAACCATATCCTTTATATCAGACAATAGCACTTTGAGAGTCTTTTGCATACTCCTTTGGAGGAGTATTCTTGGTGTTAACCTTGATGTTCTCATGTTTCAACTATTGATGGAAGTCTTTATGGATTGAGATCAAAACTATTTTCCTTTGATTGGCGTGTGTTTTGCTTCCTTGGTTTTTCTTTGCTTTCTAGGTTATTTTTGGTTGACTTTTTCTCCTATCTATGTATTTGTATTTGTTTTATTAATTGTCATGTTCTATTCTTTTAGTGCGTGAATATGGTTTGGTCAGATACTTTTTGTACTCAAGCCTATCTATTTGGTTTGTACTATTTATCACTAATTGATTTATAATCTATATATCATTAATACTTAAAATTAAAAAATATTTATGATTATAGAAGACTGTATCTATATATCATAACTACTTTCGGTTAGGTTGTTAGAATTTAGTTATTTAGCTCTAACCAATTGTAACTGATATAAGTAGTAGGTTACTCCATTCACTTAGAAGATTTGTGTAATATATTTCTTCATCAATGCGATAATTATTGTTTTATCTGTTTCAATGGAGTTTTAGCTTCTTTTTCACATGATATCATCGACCTGTGAATTTATCACCACCATTTTAGCTGCTTACACAAATCACAATCTTAATTTGTATCTTATCATCCTCTGATTTTCTTCTTGCTTTTCTACTTCAACAATGTCAGGTGAAAGCCATTCAAGCTCTAATGAAGTTGATGCTAATGCGTCTAATATCTACAAGGGGTATCTGAATGATACTCTTAATCCTTATTTCATACATCCTAATGAAAATGATGCACTACTGTTAGTTATTCCACTCTTAAATATAGGAAATTATCATTCTTGGTCGAGGTTCATGACCATGGTGCTCAGATCCATGAACAAGTTGCACTTCTTCAATGTTTTATTTCTAAGATCACCAGATCAAGATTGTGACTCTATCTTCTGGGATCGACGCAACACCATGATTATGTCATGGTTAAACAATTCTGTTGAATTTAAGATTTCTTAGAGCATCTTGTGTATGGAAACCGTGTAAAGCATATGGAAATAGCTCAAGGATCGACTATATCATGACGGTGTGTTAAAAATCTTAGATGTTCAAGAAGAAAATGCACCCTCAAACAAGGTGATTCCTCTATTTCTTCTTTTTATACCAAACTGAAAATGGTATGGCAAGAATTATATAACTTCAGGCCAATTCCTACATGTGACTGTACTATTTCCTGCATAGTAATTGATAAGATTCGTAGTTAAAAGGATTCTGATAAAGTTATGAGATTCCTAAAAGGATTGAGTTATTAATATGCTGATGTTAGATCCTAGATAATGTTAAAGGATCATCTCCCTAACATTTGCAAAGTATATTCCTTACTTGTTCAACAAGAAAGACAAAGTATTTCATGCATTGATGAGTCAAAACTGCTAGCTTTTCAAAATAATCAATACCAATGCAAAAGAAATACTCATTTTCTTAGAAAGAACACTAGAGGAGGTAGATCTTCCAATGGTTGAGGTAGAGGTATAATGATTTGTACTCATTGTAGCATGACAAATCACACCATTGATACTTATTTTAAGAAAAACGACTACCCTTCTTATTGGAAATTGTTGTACCCTAAAATTTTCTCTCCCACTTTCACTCAAGACATGCCCATTGAGGTCCCCAACTTGCCCTAGGATGACTAAGAATTGACCAGATAAATTCTCCTCCTAAGGCAATGAACCCCCACCTAGAGTTTCAATTTTAATCAAGATGGTTGATCTCCAAGGATCCAAAATGTTCTCCATTGTCCTAATATGTCTTCAAGATTATCGATGCCAAATTGCATGCCTTGCACAACAAGTCTGCTCAGTCAATTGCTCAAATGCTTGAAAATCAACTATGTTAGGTCAAAAGTCAATTGTTTCCTATATACAGCCAAAATTCAAGATTTTTGGTCAACATTAACAATTTGAAGTGATATCCATCATTTGATCAAGGGCTGATCATGATTCCTCAAGAAATGCTCCTAATTCATCAAAAGTCAAGAATTACTAATTAGGGTTTCTATAGGAAAAGTCAATCAAACTTTGACCAGGCATAACTTTCTCACACTTCATCCATTTTTCCTTAACAAAAGCTAATTTTGAAGAGAATTAAATTCCCTACAACTTCTCTTGATCCCTCAAGTCCAAGAAATGCACCATTTGAAAGATACAAGTTCATACATTACAAGTCATTTTTAGAAAGTCAATAAAAGCCACTTCTTGCCAAGACCTTTAACATCAAGAAAAAATCTTCAAATGCAAAATTGATCAAAAGAGGGATTAAAGTAGAGATGTTGGGCTTTCTAAAAGTCCAATATCATCACCATGAGATAAAAATTGAGTAAGTTATGGCCTGCCCAAGTTTGGGAAATTTAGGAATTTTCAAGAATTATGCATTGAGAAAATTTGATGTTTTAAGGCAAGGGCTCAAATTATTGGACTTCAAGCTGAAGATGTGAAAAACACAAGAAGGGGGGTTGAATTGAAAAACTTAAATAAAAAAGGCTTATCAACACAGTATTTTTATCCTGGTTCGTTTGATCTCAAACTACTCCAGTCCACCCGTCAAGGTGATTTCGCCTCTCTCCAACGAGGTCTTAATCCACTATTCTCAAAGGATTACAACAGCTACTTTAACAACAGTTAAAGTCTTCTTGAGTACAACCACAATCCGGTTAATCTCAAGGAACTTCTTTTACAAATGATTGAACAAGTGTGTGTTGTTGTTTTCTTACAAAACTGTATATCACAACTGTGATAATTACACAAAATAAGCTTGGAATAAAATGACTTTGCTAAAGCTTTGAACATGCGTGGTTTGGATAGCTTGGCAAATTTTGAGTGCGTACGTACGTGCTTCTTTTTACAAGCAGACATGTTTATATAGGCAAGCAAGGATACGTTGTCCATAAAGCAAGTTTTAATGATAATAACACACTTTCCTTTTGTAGAAGATCTTTGTCTGAAGAAAGCCGTTAGCATTTAATTCTGTCTTGAATAATCAGTAACGCTTCAGAGTCTTCTTAGCAAAATTGCAGATAACGCTTTCAGAGTGTTGATGACATGGTAAGGATGTCTTTGATCAGAGTCAGAGTGTATTTGTTTAGGCGCAGATTCTGGTCATCAACCTTTAGCGTATAATCTGGTAGCTTCAGCGTGTAGCACATATTTCTGATCTTCTGATGCTGATTCCATTCTGATGCTGATTCCATCAGAACTTCTGCATATACAAAACATAATTTCAAAGGAGCATAAATGTTCTTTGTATATATCTTTGAAATAATTTATTCTTTGTATTTTTTTATCATCAAAACTCTAATCAAGGGTTGTAGAATCAAACTATGTTCTAACACAAGCATCTTCCTAAGTTTATGTAGGACCTCGAAAATTATTCTTTCCATGCCTTGCATTTGCTAACTATTTTATTCATGTTTATTTTAATTTATTTCAAATAAATATAAATTAAAATGTATAAAATAATTGGAAATTGGCTTTGAGCTTTGGGTTGATGTTTTGGACATCCTAGGCCCATAAAATTTCGTGCAAAGGTGTCCACATTCATTCAAATTCAAAAAGGATATGTTTCCTTGTTTTTGGCTAAAGTTACAAATTTCATTCATGGCTTTGAAAAGTTTGTTTAAGGTTGTTTAAACCTTTATTTTCTTGTCTCATCATTCCTCTCTATATAAACAAGCATCTAGCAAGCATTTCAACATGACTACACAGCCTAGAGAGAGCTCTACCATTTTTGCAAAATTATCAAAAGTGGTAAAAATTTGAAACCCACTTTGCAGGCACTTTTGGTCCGAACTAGTAATCATACATTGCTCTTGAGGTTTACAGGGACTTGTTCCAACCATTCTTAAATCTTGCAAGGTCCCAGATCACCGAATCCAAGCTATCACCATTTTGGTATAATCTCAAATTCGAATCTCTATTTTTATTAATTGTTGAATGTTCTAACGTGTGTATATGAGTTCCTGGATATCCTTAGAGCGGGTTAGGGGAATTACATGGAATGTATGATGTCTAGAACATAAGATACCATGTACCATCAAGTACTTCCCACACTGGATCCAAGGATGGACCTGGGCTTCACAATCTGGGCTTAGCGAAATTTCAATTGCAATCCCCATTCTACTTTAGCCATCAAGCCCAATCTCTTTTCTTTTTGTTTTATTTGGTTATTTAATTTATTAATATTTTTTAAAAATAATAATAAAAAACTCACAAAAAAATTAGGTATAGATTTTTTTAATTAAATAATTAGTTTCTTTAATTAATTAATTAATTAAAACTTTAACCTTTTTCTTAATTAAAAATTAATTAGAATTTGTCTAATTACTTTCTTTTCATAATAAATAAAAAAACCACAAAAAAGGCTTAGTTTATTTTTCTTAATTTAATTTTCTAAGTAGACTTTAGGATAATTAATTTAATTATTTTTCTTAATCTAACTTTTTTTTAAAATAAAAACCAACAACAAAACAAATATTTCTTATTAGGTTTTAGACGAACTTTCAACCTTTCGCGCGTTATTTATTTTTCGCATCTTTATATTCATGTAACTGCATAATGGATGTAATAATTAATAGGATTTTATCTGCTTTCTTTATTTTCCTTCTCCCAATTTTTGTACATTGTAAACATCCCCCTCCCTGAAAGCCATATAATAGTCTAGATTTATACTTTCCGCATTTTATTTTTCTGTATATATTACTGTTAGTAACTAGGCGTGTATGGAAAGACTAATAATCAAACGTTAGCTAACCCAACAAAAAGACAAAAAATAACTGAATCTCAACACACTTACACATGCGCACCTCTTGGGTATCTCCCACTTTGGTTGCCATTAAATAAAACTGTCATGAGGCAGGAACGCTTTAGTAAAGACTCATAAATCAAAAAAGATCATAGTCCCTCGATGACCCTACAGTTGCCTTTCGGTAAATGATCTAGTTCCTAAAATAAAATTGCTAAAGTGTCTCCATAAATTGCCTTCGTGATTGTAAAACGTCCCTTCGATTATCCCTCAACATCCGACGATAGGGCTACCTACTCACTAATAGTAGGATAGCACTATCTAAAGGAAAGGAGGAAAATAACATCCTTTTTCGAGTAGGTAGATAACTAGTACTTGTTCAAACCTAAGTTTTCACACTTACACACTCTTCAAAAATCTTATTCAAAAACGTTTTATCACACTCTTGAGGATTGATACAAGAGTTACCACAAAGAAAATAAAAAAACACTCAAACACACAAACAATTTTCAAAATGAGCAAGTACCAAAGAGCCCGTGGAAAATCACGGATGGAAAGGGTGCTAACACCTTCCCTTTCCATAATCTACCCCCCTTACACAAAAATTCTCGAAAAAGGTATTTTTCTGTTCTTTTCACCCTTTCCTTTGTTGGATAAAAGAAAAGTCGATGGCGACTCTTGCTTACTGTGATACGGTGGGAGAACTTACTTGAGGTTTTGCATTTGTGTTCGCAAATGTTTCGGTTTAGCAAGAGTCTCCACCGACTTTTTATTTTATCCAAAGGAAAGGTCAAAAAGCACAGGAAAGACCTTTGATATGTTTTCTTGGGTTCGGGGGGTAGATTATGAAAAGGGAATGTGCAAGCACCCTTTTCATCCATGGTTATCCATGGGCTCTTAGTTACTTCTTTAGATCACTTGCTTTTGCTTTTCAATTGTTTGAAATGGTGCTTTGCGTGTGTGGTTTTGAAAATGTTTTGAAAAAAGGCCATCGTTGTGGGAACCTTTGTAATGATTCTTTTTTGAATGTATACAAAGGTGTATTGTCTTTTGAAAAGATTTTTCAATGTTTGAAAGTTTGTTTTGGGAAATGTTTTGAAATTGTGTTGTGAGGTGTGTTGGAAAATATCAAGGATGTTTTTTTGCAAGTTTTGATCAAGTAACGGAGAGTTGTCTACCCTATCTACTCAAGGATCTTTCCTACACATTTTTAACCCTTTTGACAGTGTTGTTTTACCATTGCATTTGGTAAACAACCTTGTACTTGGATGTTAAACGAGACAGGCGCGGGTCATCGTATTGACCATGATAGCAATATTGCCAAGTATCTTTAGCAATTTTTTTGAGGGACTGGATCATTTTTATATAGGCAACCAAGATAGCGTCATCGAGGGACTATGATCTTTTGTTTTGTTTTTTTGTTTTGCCAAGATACTCAACATGCATAACATGGCCATTTTCAAGGCAACAAGTGGATGAAACCTTAGGGGTGCATGTGTGCATTGTGTTGTCAATTTACATGCTTTTTTGTCTTTGTATTAGTCAAGCTATTTGTTTTGATTTTGGATATTGCATACAAACCCTAATCTCTAACATGGCATACTTGAAAGTTATAAATGCGCAAAATAAATCTATGACTATTACAACATTGATATGGGGAGGGGGATACAATTTTTGAATAGGGGATTATTTTTCCAGAAATTAAAACCCTAATATTTACTATTACATCCAAATTGAATAAATGGTACAAATAAATAAATAGACAAGTATTTAAATGGTCAATTAGATAAATATGCAAAATATTATGAATATGCAAAAAATGTTTATTTATTTATTTTGATGTATGTAAAAAATAAAATATTTAGTGTATTAAAAAAAATAGAAATAAAAGATTATTTTTGTTAAGGGAAAAACCCTAAATTTCTTTAAGAAAGCATATATATTAATTATATTATTTATGTATAGCAAAATAATAATATATATACAAATGTCAAAAAATAAAAATGTATTAGAAAAATATTATTTAAGTGTGTAAATAATAATAATAAGAAGAAGAATATAATATTTTTTATGTATTGTTTTCAAGTTTTTATTAAATAAAATAAAAGTATGTATTAATTAATAATTATCTTCATGTTAGAAAAATAAAATAAAATATAAAAATAAATGTGAAAATTTATAAAAATATTTTTGGGAAGTTTTTTATATTTGAAAAAAATAAAATGAAATCAAAAATAAAAAGAAATAAACATAATATAAAAATATAAAACAAATGGGTCAGGGGGGTGCAGTCAGCAAGGCAGGGGGTGCAAAAAGTGAGCCAAGCCAAAGCCCAGCCCACTGAACTTCATCTTCAACCTTTGTCAAACAAAAATGCGCGCCCTGTACAAATTTCCAGATCCTGCATACGTGCTCTAATGCAAAAAATCATAACACCAAAGTTATAGCATTTTTCAAGACGATTTCAACCATATAAAGAACTTAATCTAACTCTCAAAGACCAGAGAGAATTTCTCTGGCCCTAATTTCTAACCTAACTTTTTCAGGAAGTTCATGAATCAAATTCTCTTAACACGTTTAACTTAAATGAAAACTGAGCATATGTACAGCTTCAGGGCTATGAGTACTACATTTTTTATTCACAAACCTAAGCCTAATGATTCCTAAATAGAGACATAGAAAGTTGCCAAATACCTGTTTCAGATGAACTTGTGTATGGCAATGTGGAGCTTTTCAGCGAGGCCTGAGATGTTTGGGAGCTTGCTTGAACTTCCTCTGACCTTCCCCAATGCCTAGTTTGCTTTGAATGTGCTTGAACAAGCTTGTAGAACTCAACCTGCACAAGCTGAAAACAAAAATGGTGAAGCTTGCAAATGGAGTTAGTCACTGTCTAATGATTGGGATAGCTTGGATAGGTTATATGGAATGTATTGGAACAAGTTTGGGGCAAAACGTACGAGTAACTTGTGAGATGGAAGTGAAACTGCAGGGAGTGCCCTGTTTTTGCAAGTTTTTGGTGTTTTGATATTCAAGAGTGTTTGAGGGATGGAGGGCTCGTGTTTCTGGCTCAAGGTAATATCAAAAACTTGTCTCCAATGCTTGCAAGCGTTGGTTATATCAGATATGCAAGTTATGGCTTTTTGGCAAGTTTTCTTGTATTTTAAGCAAAAGTAAGAAATGATGCAAGACAGGCCTGTACAGGCTATCTACCAGCTTTCACTTTATGATCTTAGCCCCCTAAGTTTGTGGATATTATTTGTTGTACAAGATTTTGTTCAAGGCTCAAGAATGCAACTTGACATAAAGCAAATTTGACAAAATGGCAATGTTGCCTTTTTGCTATTTTTGGATTAAACTCTTGTGTAATCCTCCCATGATCAGAAAAAAGCCTCAAACCAATGGATTTGCATTTAATTATTGAGTATGAAAGGGTTTAGGGACCTGTAATCAAGTACAAACGATGCTGGATGGAAGTTGCAACTTGTACCAACATGAAAATGCCATGGATCAAAAGTGAGTTTTTGCCAAATTCAAACCTTCGATTCTCCCTAACCATAAATGATTTTGGAGAGTTTTGGGACATTTTAGAAAGCTAGTAACATGCTCTACAATACATCTTTGAAATTCATTTTGAGATTCCAAGTGTAACTATGTGAAAAATGGTCATGAAGATAGGTCAAAATCCTGCCTAAACTAGGGCAAAATTTCACTAAGTTAAAAGTTTCATGGACCCTTGTTCCAAAACTCATAACTTGAGATCCAAGCTTCTTTTGGGAAAACTTTGTGAATCGAAGTTGTAGACTTTGTAGAGGAATACAACTTTCATGTTGGGAGTTTTGTTTGAATCCAATTGCATCATGGTGAAAATGTTGGACAAAGTTGGGAAAAAATAAGAAAATTTCATAACTTAGAAAAATTCTAAGTTATGAAATTTTTCAACCTTAAACCCTAATTTGCAAAATTAGGTTTCTTGATGAACAAGTTTCATGTTTTGACACATTTTGATGAAAAGTGACCCTTGGCCCTTGATTTTGACCAAAAAGTCAAAGTTTAACTTTTCAGTGTATAGTCAAATTTTGATTAATTGACTGAAAAATTCATTTGTCAATCCAATGCATTTGAGATCTTTTGAACCTTGTGAATAGGTCAAGATGATACCATTGAGTCCTTGTATCCATGCTTGAACCCAATTTTCCATTGGCTAGGTGAAAAATCAGAAATTGCCCTTATACAGTCAAAACCCTAAAAATGACCATTTTGCCCTTTTGATGATCTGATCAAGTTTCTTGAGGAGTTGTGGTCCAAACTTGATCAAATGGTTTATATGAGCCTATAATGTTGATGTGGATCAAAAAATTTGAGGTTTGACTGTAAATTGGCCACAGTTGACTTTTTCCCCAATACAGCTGATTTCTAAGTCAACTGTCCAATTGACTGGGCAAAAATTTGATTCAAAGCTTGAAACTTGGTAGAGGAAATATTATAAGTCCAACATGAAGTATGAAAGTCAATTTGAGCATTAAAAGTCCAAAAATACTTGTGCAAACTAAAACCCTAATTTAGGTCATCAGTGCAATGAAATGTCTTGAGCAGAGCAAACCCTAATCCTGTCTGGAGTTCAAAGAGTCTTGTGAGGGGAAATCTTGATAAAATGAGAGGGAAAATTTTGGGGTACAACAACTTCCCCTGTAAAATATTCTTGAACCTGAAGAGTTAGATTGGCGAGTTTGCCTTTCGTGACTCAAGGGTAAAAGATGATTGGACACTAGAGTGCCCGTAAATTTGCACTCGTCAAAATGTAAATGAGGGAATGGGCTTAAAGATGCCATTTGGAGATGGTAGAATCTTGCTGGATATGGGCTTAAAGATGTCATCCAAGACTGTTTGTTGAAAATCAGGAGAATGAACACCAGAATGGTATCCGTATCTGGAACGTATCTGAGTTGTATCTGGAGATTGAATTTGTATGAGCAAAGGAATGGCATCCGTGTCTAGAGCGTATCCGAACTGTAACTGTATTTGATTCTTGAATGAATATCAGAATGATTGTCGTGTCTGGAGCGTATCTATATTGTATCTGAATTCTGAATGGGCAACAGAGAAACATCTATGTATGGAGCATCTCTGGGCTGGGGATAAATTCCGAATGAGTGACAGAATGGCAACCGCGTCTAGTGTGTATCTGGACTGTATCTGAAGTCGAGATTTGTATGAGTAGAAGAATGACTTCCGTGTCTGAAGTGTATCTATATTGTAACTGGGATCTGGATAAGTGACAGAATGACTTCCGTATCTGGAGTGTATCTGAACTTGAAGTTGATAGTTGAATCTGAATGAGAAATAGAATGGCTTCTGTGTCTGGAGCGTATCTAGTCTGTATCAGATTGCTGAAGTCTGAATGAGAAATAGAATGGCTTCCTTGTCTGGATCATATCTAGTCTGTATCTGATTGCTAAAGTCTGAATGAGTAGTAGAATGATCGTCGTGTCTTAGAGCATATCTAGTCTGTATTTGATTGCTGAAGTCTGAATGAGTAGTAGAATCACCCCTGTGTCTTGGAGTGTATCTATATTGTATCTTGACTTAAAATTTTGAATGAGTAATAGAATGACTGCCGTATCTGGGGTGTATCCATACTATATCTGAAGTAAGAGATCTGAATGAGTAGCAGAATGACTTCCATGTCTTGGAGTGTATTCGTACTGTATCTGAAATCTTTGAACATTTGTTAAAGGTAGCTTTTAATCTTATCCTGAAAAGGGTAAAATGTTAGCTAAAACACAAAGTTATGTTGCATGACATGTATGATGCAATAAAATGTACTTTATTAATGTTTATGATACATGAATGTAATGTATGCGCATGTAAGCTGATTAGCTGTCTTCCTGAGGTAAATAAATCCTTGATAGCTGGAGATAATGAAATCTTTGACTGCTTCCGGGGAAAATAAACCCTTGACCGCTGTTGGAGATTCAAAATCTTTGATTGCTGAGAATGAGAAATCCTTGGACCACAGTTGGGGATAGGAAATCCTTGGAAACTTGTGGGGATCTGAGAATCCTTCATGACTTTCCTGGGGAATAAAGGAAACTCTGACGATCTCTACTGGGGAATTGAAACCTTGGAGGCTTCACTGGAGAAATGAGAATGAGAATCTTCGATCTGCTGGGAAATAACTCTGTGGGGAGAATATTTATTCTGTTGAAAAGTTCTCAAGGGCTGGAGTTGTATGCCAATCTATTGAGGAATTATCTGAATTTGTCATCTGGTTTCTAAGATAACTTGCAGGGGAATCTTCTGGTTTCAAGAAAAATCTCTGGGGAATTAGAGGAAACTGGATGGTCTTCCACCGGGGTTTAAGGGTTGAAGTTTTGGACTTTGTTTGGGAAGAAAGTTTTATCTTCACTGAGGGTTTGCAGTTCAAAGTTTTATGGCTCCGCTGGGGATTGGGAGTTTGGAAGCTTAGTTCTGATGGGGATTTTGAAACTTAACTCCGCTGGGGATATGTATTTCAAGTCTATAGCTCAACTGAGGATTTCTCCTGGAATAGCCCAAAGATGTTTTCCCATACTTTCAATTTGTCAGTAATTATTCTTTCTCATTTCGTTTTATTTGTAAGCAGTGATTATATTCAAATGCATATGCTCATTTAATAAATCATTGGACATTTTCAAATAAAACATAAGTGTAAAGAAAAATAAATGGCAAATAGTTTTCTGCACTTTGAAGTATCTTTGTATTAACTTTGTGTAAGTATTTTATACAAAGGAGACAGACATCCTAGTAAGAGAATGTTGTCATAAAATTGAGAAAAAATTTATACAAAGAAAGATGGCTATGTGTAATAATTCCATGGGGTTCCCATTCTGCTATAGCCTTCGTAACTCTGAGTATCTTGTCCATTCGTTGCTTTGTCCGCGAATGATTGGATTGATCAAAAGCTTGGAGTTTGTCCGTGAAGAGATTGTCTTTAAAGTGATCCGACGAGACATAGTCATACGCTTTAATTCCCTAACTTTTGCCTGGATCGCCCTTTCGAGTTTTCGATCCACCGGGAAACCCTTTTTTGCCCAGGTCGCCCTTTCGGGTTTTCAACTTGTCGGGTGTACAAAATTTTTTATTTATCCCTAACTTTTTCCTGAACTGCCCTTTCGGGTTTTCGATTCACCGGGATGCCCATTTTTGCCCAAGTCGCCCTTTCGGGTTTTCAACTTGTCGGGTTGTTTATGCGTAGTATCTTTTGACTATGTCTGTGTTCGCAGGGTGCGGAAGGTCGTCCCCGTCCATGGTGGTCAGGATCATTGCCCCACCAGAAAAGATGTTTTTGATCACAAATGGTCCTTCGTAAGTAGGAGTCCATTTTCCCCTGGGATCACTTTGCGGCAAGATGATTCGCTTGATTACAAGGTCCCCGACTTGATATACTTGTCTCTTGACTTTCTTGTTGAAGGCCTTGATCATACGTTTTTGATACGCCTGACCATGGAAAACAGCAGTAAGTCGCTTTTCGTCAATCAAGTTAAGTTGATCGAGCCGGGTTTAAATCCAATCGTCTTCACTCAATCCAGCATCTTTCATGATTCTCAAGGAGGGAATCTGAACCTCGATAGGTAAAACAACCTCCATGTCGTATACCAAAGGAAAGGGTGTTGCCCAAGTTGAAGTGCGTGCCGTAGTACAGTACCCCTGCAGAGCAAACGGTAACATATCATGCCAGTCCTTGTAGGTGACTATCATCTTTTTAATGATCTTCTTGATATTTTTGTTCGCGGCTTCGACAGCACCGTTCATCTTAGGCCAATAGGGAGATGAATTGTGATGTTGAATCTTGAACTGCTCGTACAGAGCGGTGATCATAGTATTGTTCAAATTTTTACTGTTGTCAGTGATGATCCTGTCGGGGATACCATACCGGCATATGAGGTTCTGCTTAATGAAGCGGGCAACCACTTTCTTTGTAAAGGAGGCGAAGGAAGCTGCTTCGACCCACTGGGTAAAGTAATCAATGGCCTCCAGGATGAAACGGTGTTTATTGGATGTTGTAGGCTTGATCTCTCCAATCATGTCAATTCCCCACATCGCGAATGGCCAAGGAGTTGTTAAGACATTGAGAGGAACTGGAGGAATATGTACCTTGTCAGCATAGATTTGGCATTTGTGACAAGTACGGGAATGTTGATGACAATCAGCTTCCATGGTAGACCAGTAGTAGCCTTCCCGTAGAATCTTTTTATCCATCGTATAACCGCTTGAGTGGGTGCCAAAGGTGCCATTATGTAGTTCAGCCATGATCTGCTCAGCTTCAACCTTGTCCACACAACGGATTAGGACACAATAAAGATTGCGCTTGTATAGGATACCATTAATCAGAAAGAACTTAGCCGCGAACCTCCTTAAGAACTTTTTGTCGTTGACTGAAGCTCCTTCAGGGTATTCTTGTGCTTCGAGATACCTTTTGACGTCATGAAACCAAGGTCGGTCCACTACTTCTTCGGTATTAATCTTGTGACAATGTGCAGGTTCGTCCATTCGTTCGATGGTGATTTGAGGAGCCTCATTATCCCAGTTAAGTTTAAACATGGATGACATTGTAGCTAGCGCATCTTCTAGCTGATTCTCTTCTCGCGGGAAGTGCTCGAAGGTAACCTGCTCGAAGTGTGGTAACAATGTCAGGACATGTTCTTTGTAAGGGATGAGGATTGGATGTTTAGTATCCCACTCTCCTTTGATTTGACTGATAACCAAAGCTGAGTCCCCAAATACAATCAAAGATTTGATTCCCAAGTCAATAGCAGCCTTGAGACCAAAGATACAAGCTTCATACTCGACCATGTTGTTGGTGCAGCTGAAGCAGAGTCTAGCAGTGAAAGGTGTATGGCAACCTTGTGGAGAGATAAGTACCGCGCCGATACCGTTCCCAAGTGCGTTGGAGGCACCATCAAAGTACAGAGTCCATCGGGATCCTTGTTCAAGTCCGTCATACGGTCTGTTTTCTTCAATGTTGCTCAAAGTCATGATATCCTCGTCGGGGAAGTCGAACCTCATAGATTGATAATCTTCGACAGCTTGATGGGCCAGATGATCGGCTAGCACACTCCCCTTTATAGCTTTTTGGGTCGTGTATTGTATATCATATTCAGTGAGGATCATCTGCCATCTAGCGATTCTTCTGGATAAAGCAGGCTTCTCGAAGATGTACTTGATCGGATCCATCTTAGAGATCAGTAAAGTGGTATGTGTCAACATATACTGTCTTAGCCGGCGAGCAACCCATACCAAAGCGCAACAAGTTTTCTCGAGCAGTGACTAGCGAGTCTCACAGTCAGTAAACTTTTTGTTAAGGTAATAAATGGCATGCTCTTTTCGGCCGACTCGTCATGTTGGCCCAATACGCACCCCATTGAATTCTCCAGGACAATCAGATACATGATTAAAGGTTTTCCTTCGACGGGTGGCATCAAGATAGGAGGTTCCAACAAATACTCCTTGATTTTATCGAAAGAAACTTGACAGTCATTATTCCATTTAACCACCTGATCTTTCTTCAACAGCTTGAAGATTGGTTCACAGGTAGATGTTAGGTGAGAGACGAACCTTGCAATGTAGTTTAGGCGTCCCAAGAAACCTCTGACCTCTTTTTCAATGCGAGGGGCAGGCATTTCTTGTATAGCTTTGACTTTGGCAGGATAAACCTCGATGCCTTTGTTGCTGACGATGAATCCCAAAAGTTTGTCGGACCTGACTTCGAAAGTGAACTTGTTAGGGTTCAGTCTGAGCTTGTACTCTTTCAATTTGACAAACAGCTTTTGCAAATGGTCGAGGTGTTCTTCTTCTGTCTGTGAACGGGCTATCATATCGTCTACGTAGACTTCAATCTCATGATGTTTCATGTCATGAAACAAAGTCACCATGGCGCGCTATAGGTTGCCCCGGCATTCTTCAGCCCGAATGGCATTACTTTATAGCAGAAGGTACCCCAATGCGTAACAAAAGTAGTCTTCTCCATGTCTTCAGGGGCCATTTTGATCTGGTTGTACCCTGAAAATCCATCCATGAAAGAGAATACCTTATGCTGAGCTGTATTGTCGACCAAGATGTCAATGTGCAGTAGTGGAAAGTCATCTTTAGGGCTAGCCCTGTTTAAGTCTCTGTAACCCACGCACATTCTGACTTTGTCGTCCTTCTTAGGCACGGGCACAATGTTAGCAACCCATTGTGGATAGGAAGTAACAGCAAGAAAGCAAGCATTGAATTGCTTCATCACTTCAGCTTTGACCTTTTCAGACATGTCGGGCCTCATGCGGCAAACTTTCTGTTTAATTGGTGGGCAGTCTTCTCTCGTAGGGAGACGGTGAACCACAATATCTGTATCCAGTCCCGGCATGTCTTCATGGGACCAGGCAAAGATCTCAACATATTCATTCAAAGCTGAACTAAGCGCTCTTTGACACTTGGCTCCAGGTCGGCACCCACTTTAACCTCTTTTCTGTCTTCCTATGTTCCCAAGTTGATAGTCTCTAACAACTCCTCATGAGGTAGAATAGCCCTTTCTTCCTGTTGCAAAAGTATGGCCAACTCTCCAGGCACTTCACAGTCTTCATCACCTTCGTATTCGGCATGATTGACCAGATCTTCAGAGTCACTGAAGGTTGTTGTACCCCAAAATTTGTCCTCCCATATTCCTCAAGATATGTCAAGAATCATCTCCAAATGGTTCAAAATGGCTTAAGGGTTGTACAGTCAAACCACCTCCTAAGTAGTAGACAGCTGAAATTAGGGTTTTGGTTCTTTCAAGGAATTTGGGGTTCTCAATGGTTCAATCAAGTCTCATAGGCCTATATACATTCTCTAGCACCTACATGCCAAGTTTCAAGACTCACAGTGCCAGTTTGCACAGTCAAAAGCTTCATTTGATCTACAGTCAACTGCAAGGGCAAAATGGTCATTTTGCAGTCAAAAGTCAGAATTCTTGGTCAACATCTTATTTTGAGTTCACAATCATCATTTGATCAAGTCTTGATCATGATCCCACAAGAATAGCTCAAAAATCATCAAGGTGCAAAAGTTACTATTTTTGGACAGCAGAAAAGTCAACTGTACTTTGACAAGGGCATAACTCTTTCATGATTTATTAGAAAAATTCCATCCAAAGCTCATTTTGAAGAGGATGCAATTTCCTACAATCCATCTTCACACTCCAAGATCAAGAAATGCGCTCACAAAAAGTTACAAATTTTTACATTATATGTCAATTTCAAAAGTCAACAAAAGTACACTTTGAGTCAAACGCCATAACTTGAGATTGGTAAATCCAAATGAGATGGGACCAAAAGCATTGGTTATAGGACTTCAAGGGCTTTCGAAAATGTCCAAGAACTTGGTCATATGATCAAAATTGAGCAAGTTGTGCATTGGAGAAGTTGGGAAATTTTCATGAATGTGAAAAAGTCAACTTTGCTCAAAACACCTTCTTTTTGCTAATGGGCCTCAAATCTCTTTTTGAAACTTCACCCATGACCTATGCACGACCCACCAAGTTAAATGGGATTTGTTTTCTTAAATTTATTGATTAAATGGATTTTTAATACATATTAATTCATTTAATTAATTTGAATCTTAAGAAAATAGAAGATTTGATTTTTAAATCAATTTGTGAACCAAATATGATCCAAATATGCTGACCAATTCGTGCACAAGCTAAAAGATACAAAAATATCCAATTTTGGCAACTTGTTCAATCATGGAAAATCACGAATATTTGATTTATCAATCAAAGATTTAATCTTCAATGTACATGGGTTGGGTCCAAATTTTGACCTAAATTGATCCCCTTATATGCAAGCAAGCTAGGCATAACCTAGAGGACGACTGAAAGACTGCAGAACGGCCATACCAATTTCAAGAAATTTCAAGAAAACTCAAAACTTGTTCTTGCAATTTAGGCCAATTCAAGGTGCCTTGTCCATCCAAACACATTGCAGGAGGTACCAGGATTGATTTGCAATCAAATTCAAGCACTAAAGCTCAAGAAATCGCGACATACCATCTCACGATTTGCACTTATAATTTAAAACTGTATCTCTTAATTCATACGTATTTGACATGTTTTTGTGATTGATTTGCATTGCTAGAGATCATACAAAGCTAATGGAATGATTGAATTGAACCATAGTACCCTGAATCGAGAGATGCCATGATTGAATTTCTAGGGTTTTCAAGCTTTCAAATAGGGCTTTCCAGACCAGGAAAAATTGGAACCAATGGGATACATGGTTGAAATCGTGAGACCAAGACGATTCCAACACATACCTCGCGAAATATTTATGTTTGTTGTGTGTCTGTTCGCTATTTTTCGTGCAGGGAGGTAGTGGAGGTTAAAACCCCCCGCTATCTGATTCTACTTTATGCAAAACCAAGGTTGAAGATGATGACGTGTTGTCATCTGGTTCGTGGGTTTGAATTAGCGCGCGTGTTATTTTTCTTTCCAGGCATAAGCGTTTGTTTGATATATGTTAATTGTTGTATATTATAATAACAAAAAGATGCAGGTGGTTGAGTGGTTGGGACGCTGGCCAATGAGTATTGGGACCTGGGTTCGAATCCCAGGTCCCCCAAAATCTTGTTTATTTTTCCCCTTCAGGTGTTCATGTGTAGTTTTCAAAGGGGAGTCCACCATACGCTTCAAATCTCAGTGCGCCAGATGTCTCCAAACCTTGATCCAATGGCCAAAGCTGAGTCCTCACCATAGTCTCCAGTCAACGCACACGCATGGAATAGCCACAGTCAAAGCAGGCTTGAGCGTTTTTGGGCCACCAATTGCCAGTCATACATCCTGATTTGGGCTTAAACCCCCCCCCCCCCCAATGGGTTTATTTCGTTTCTTTCTTTATTTCCCTTTATTTAATTATTTTATTATTTTAAAAATAACGTAATGATTTATTTTTCCTCATAAAAATCAGAAAATACAAAAACATTATTTTTATTAAATTCATCACTTTTATTATTTTTTTTTGTAAATAAATAATTTAATTGATTTAGTTTTTTATTAGGCATAATTTTAACATTTTTGCAACAAAATAAAATTAATGTAGAATTAGGGTTTTTAATAACTCTTAACCATTTTTAATTTATTTCCTTAAAAATAAAAAACTCAAAAATATTTTCTTTTAATAAATTAATTCCATTTTTTAATTTAGACTTAATTCTTAAATTCAAAAATAACAAAATATGTTTTATTTGACGAAAGAGGGTGAAAACCCTAAAAAAGACTCCTCGATTCAATTTCTCTCGCGCGTATTATTTTTTGGTTCAATCCAATAATGTAGTTGCTCCGAGGATGTAATAGCTTTAACTTAGGACTTTTTATCGCTTTTATTTACTTTTCTGCAATTTACTTTTCAAGGGTTTGTTTTTGGCAATGTAAATACCCGACGCCTTGTAATAGCGTAGTTTTATTTTACGCAACTATTAACTGCTAGATGTATGCTAACTAGGCTATGCATGATAAGATCTCTCTTAAATTAAAATCAACCGTAGCTCACCATGACATGTACAAAGATAACGTAACTGAAAATTGACACATTTGCACATACCACTCCTAGGGTACGCCTCACTTGGTTGCCTCGAACGTGGTCATTGAGTATAGGAAGTTTTAGAGGTCGCCCTCCTGTCTAAAGATCAAAGTTGCCTCGAAACAGTTGCCTCGATAAAAAAATGATCTAAGACATTAGGGTTACCGCTAAGGCGTCCTAACATTGCTTTAGTGACCACATGTCCCTTAATCGAATTGACCCGAAAACTCCAACGACGGTGCTACCTACTTCCCAATAGTGGGATAGCACTGTCTAAAGGAAATTTACACAGTTTAATTCCTTTTGAGTAGGTAGAGGTTCTCAGGTACTTGCTCTTTCAAAACAAAACAAATTTTTCGCACTTACACTTTTCAAACAAAGTTTTCAAAAACACTTCATACACTCTTGAGGACATAAACAAGAGTTAAATCGAAGTTTTCAAACTAAAACTTTTTTCAAAACCCACAAACACAAGAAAAGAAAAACTTTTTGAAAACACAGTGAGCAAGTACCTAAGAGCCCGTAGATAACCACTGATAGAAAGGGTGCTAACACCTTCCCTTTCTATAATCTACCTCCCGAACCCGAGAAACATCTCGAAAAGGATTTTTGTTGTGCTTTTGTCCTTTCCTTGTTGGATAAAATAAAAGACGGTGGTGAATCTTGCTTACCGCGACATTTTGCAAAAACAAACGCAAACGCGAACCAACATTCTGAAACAGTCAGTTCTATTTCCACCGATCATAGAACTGGTGACTCTGCTGGGGACTTTATAAGTGAGGTGTACCTTAGGATTAGATCACTTGATTTTTCAATTGTATGCTTTGTATGCTTCAAACTTTGTGGGCTTGTATCGGAGTTTTATAGATCCTAACCCGGATCTGGGGGTACCCTTTGTTAGGTAAGTAGCAATAAACTGTAAGGGATCTGTCCGGCGTAGACCGACACGGATGAAGCAGTAGCTACATTGGTGTGACACCTTGGTCTGTACCGATATCCCTTGTGTTCGAACGAGGAGAATATGGGTCTTCTGAGGAGTCATTAAGCACCAACTGACCTTAGAACCTTAAATTGACCAACTTGGCCATAGAACAGTAGCAGTATGCTACGCTCATTGAGACTAAACTCTTGCGATGGTTCCGGCCGCAAGAAAAGGTTGCCAAACTGGAATTATGACCGATTGAGGGTAGTCAGTGATATTGAGATCCTCTAGAACCCGGTTACTATTTTTAGGACAGGTCTTAACCAATTGAAACTGAAAGAGGGTAATACCTAAACTCCATGCTAGCCTAAAATCTAAGGGCTCTTTGTGTGACTTGTGTGCTTTCAAACTTGAACTACTTGCACATTCTTGTTATCTGACAGCATGAGTTCCTTGCAGGTTTTGTTTACAGACCTCATCCAAAAATTTGGATTTATTGCAGGGCTTACTTACATCACCTCGCACTTTTGCTTAAACGCATAGCATACACATCATAACATCATACCATAGCATTTCATTAACCATTTCAAGGATCTCAAGGGTTTGTGATGCAGGTCAGGATGAACCAAATATCTAGCAAGGGGCAAAGGGGATTTATTTTCCTCTAGCCAAGGTTGTCTAGAAATCCAAGCACGATAACTTGAGTCAGGGGCTATGACCCACTCGATATGGTGAGCTTGACTCTTGAAGAAGGACTCTCAGCAACATGAAGTTCCTTCAATCAAGCTACCAAATTCAAATTCTAACAAGTTTCTTTGTTTACCCCACGAGATCCTTGAAAACATTGCATACATATATCATACATATCATTGCATTACATGTACCATTACAGGTCACTTATCTTCTTCGTTGATTATTTCAGCAATCATCATGTCTACCGAACCTTCCACCGAGCAAGCTATCAAGGCCCTCCAGGCCCAGAATGCCCAGTTTCAAGAGTTGGTCATGAGCCTAGCTAAGGGTCAGCAGGATTTGAAGACCTTGATTCTGAAAGAGAGGAAGAAGAAGAAGAAGAGGACTGTCCTATTCAACACCGGACGCAGGTTTGGAAACGGGCTGCAAAATGAAGTTGATCTAACCACCTCATCTGGAGGGAAAGACAGTCCACAAGAGAGAAGGGTTCCTAGCCCGATAGTCTCCGACAACGAGACGGACTGTGATGAAGAACAATATCCTCCTGCTGAGGATAAGTACAAACAGTTGGAGGACCGCTTGAGCGCTATGGAGATACAGAACGTGCCCGGGCTGGACTTCGAAGACCTAGGTCTATCCTCTGGGGTGGTGATTCCCCATAAGTTCAAGGCACCTGCCTTTGCCAAGTATGACGGAGCTTCCTGTCCAAAGTTGCACCTCCGGTCATATGTAAGGAAGATCAAACCTTACACTGCTGATAAGAACTTGTGGATCCATTTCTTTCAAGACAGTCTTTCAGGGACTCAGCTTGAGTGGTTCTATCAGTTGGATGGAGCCAGTATCCACAGCTGGGAAGATTTGGCTGCTGCATTCTATAGGCAGTACCAGTATAACTCCGACCTCGCTCCTACGCGTACCCAAGCCCAGGGTATGTTAATAGGGACGGGTGAAGGATTTAAAGAGTATGATAAGAAATGGAGAGACCTTGCCGGAAGGGTGCGGCCACCTTTAACTGATTGTGAACTCGTCGATATGTTTCTGGGGACCCTGTCTGGTCCATTCTTTAATCATCTGATTGGAAACTTTTCAGCCGGGTTTACAGACCTTATCTTGACTGGTGAGAGAATTGAAGTCGGCATCAAAAGTGGGAAGGTTCAAGAAGCTACACCTTCTGATGCTCATAAAAAGCCTTACAGTGGGAAGAAAGAGTCCAATGTTGTGTACAGTCAAAAGAGTCGTCGTGACCAACACGTAGGGGCAGTCCTGATCTCTGGTTCTGCATCACACCAACAACAGTAAAAGGGAAATCAACGAAGGCCGGACGAGCCTAAAAGACAGTTCACCAACATCAACATGCCATTGTCACAAGCATTGCAGCACATGTTGAAGATGAATCTGATTGCGGTGATAAACCCTCCTCTGAACCCTAAGACTTCTTCTCCTAACGACAACCCAGATGCAAGGTGTGCTTATCATTCCGGAAGCCCGGGGCACGATACTAACGATTGTTGGGCACTGAAATACAAGATTCAGAATATGATTGATGCTAAGGAGATCGAATTCAAGCCTCCTGAGACTCCTAATGTGATCACTGCTCCCTTGCCAAAACATGGCTAGGATTGAAAGCACTTTTGTTCATTTGAATTCTGAATTTGTATTTTTCTTTGCTTATTCAAACAATTATCATATCAAACTCTTTTATTTCATTAATGCATTACACGTGTCTGTTTTGAATTAATTATTTTCACTATGCTTAAAATTGCTTCATTTTTGTGATGTTTAACTCTCGATCTAAAATTCTAAACCTTTTGAGGGAGGATGACGAAAACGATACCACGATCTTTTCAGTATGCTTTTGAATAGACCCAACTGACGAGGTATAGGAATTGTTTCAAATCCTAAACAGTGGAGTTATAAGGAAGATAATACATAGTCGACCCTTTTGAGCCAAAGAAGTTGGAGTTTTTATTTTCACAAAAATTAAAACCCTTAATTATAACCTGGGGCAGGGTAGGTCTCTCAGTTTATCTAGGTGCACAATAAATGACATCAAAGGAGTCCTTCCAAAACAAAAGAAAGTGATGGTTCCCTATAATCGTCAGGACAGGCAGTCATTATCTCTCAAAACAAATGCCCAATAAGTCAAAACCTATGAAGGAGACTTACAAAACTGGGGCATCCCGCTGACTGTAATCACAAAAGAAACAGTTCAGGCAAAAAGACAGGGATAATAAAATCGAAAAGAAAGAGGTCCTACAAACCCTCAACAAAAAAGAAATGACTGCCTATTCAAAATAAACTGTCAGTATCCGACCACCACTGGAATATCAGAGCAAAGACTCAAACAAGATCTGACGCACGATTAGCTGAGTTTAGGATCGAAGAACATCACGAAGAGCGGGTGGGTACAAATAAATTTTGAGCCTTTATCCTTTGTTTCTTAAACTGTGAACCAGGCCACGTTATAACCCTTAAAAGTCCTAGCTGAAGCATGGGTTAGTTCGAAAGCATACTGTTACAAAAGGTATCCTGACTCCTGTAGGCTTGCTGTAAAATCCTGAGTTGACATCACATTTTACAAAAATTCACTTGTTTTATTGAAAACTGCATTTTCAAAAAACTTCAAGACAGACATAAGCTTTGCATTCTTAAAATAACATTGTTTGCATATGACTATTTGTTCAGACAGCAGAGAAATTTGCACGAAGAATATCTAGTGAACAAAAACCTTCTCAATAAAAAGAGTCACCTCAAGTGGAAAAAACACTTCCAACCAAGGGGCAGACATAACCGTTGTCCATCATCTGGGACAGTCAAGTCAAGATTCAAGGAATCTCTCAAGATGCCAAATAGCCAGGGGTAAATCTCCGGCTGAGTCACTTGGGGCATTGGACATGAATTCCAACAACGAATCTTGCATGATCAATCATCTTCTGGTGGTATGGCAACATAATACTACCGACAGTGACACCTCCCTACATCCTGAGAGCATGGACATAGTCAAAAAATACTATGCATAATCAAAGACCCACTAGGTTGACTAGCCTAGGCAAAAATAAGGGCTTCCCGGCGAACCAAAAGGGTTCGGGCAAAAATAAGGGATGAAAATTAAAAAAAAAATGTACACCCGGCAAGTCGAAAACCTGAAAAGGCGGCTTGGGCAAAAAGGGGTATCCCGATGGACTGAAAACCCGAAAGGGCGGTCCAGGCAAAAGTTAGGGATCAAAGCGTACGACTATGTCCCGTCATCTTGTCGCTTACCTACTAGAAGAAGACTTGTCATTCCAAGAACCTCATAGGTTGGGATAATACTCAATCCATAAGGCCTCCGCAGGCTTTCTTCTCCCGCAGAAACTGGGGCAATAAGAATTGTCCGAACTGTACAAGCTGCTCTGTCCTCCAGGTACAAGGTAAATTCAGCTGAAGAATATGACCAAGATACCTTCACTCCCTGCAGAGTAAGACAATAATGGAAGCTCTCCCCACTAAAACCTGCAACCATGGACGAATCAGCAATACTCTCCCCAAGCAAAGTTAGTCTACCGTCAGTCCTGAAAAGGCTCGGTATTCCCAAAAGGTCTTAATATTCCCCAGCGGAGTATAAAGATATTCTCCAACAAGCGTAAAGAGCATCCCCGACAGTCTTAATATTCCTCGACAGAGTATAAGAATGTTCCCCGGCGGAATACAAGATACCCCTAGTGGAGCCATTTCCCAGCGCAGCCTAAAAAAGCTTCCCCGCCAGAGTTGAATTATCTTTCCCAGTAGATTCTGGAAGCTTATCCCCTACAGAGTACAAATATATCTCCCCAGCCATATTCAGAGGTTATCCCCGCAAGAGTTTAACTGGGTTATCCTCAGCATGTTGCAACTGAAAGATCATCCCCAGCGAAGTTCTTTCTATCCCCCGGCGGAGTTCATCATCAAAATCCCCAACAGAGCTTATCAACGGAATCCCCAGCGGAGTTATTGTTAAGATCTCAGCAAAGTATCTCTTCCCACAGAGTAATTCCCCGCAGAGTAATATCTTCACCAGTTTATTCCCCAACGAAGTTCTTTTCTCCTGCAGGTTTATTCTCGCCAATCATCTTCGTTCATCATCCCCGGCGGAAATGAAGAATTCAACACTATTCTCCAACAGCTCCGGGATTTATTTTCCCCAGATAAAAACATCACATCTTCCTACATCGTGACATGCATACGCATCGTACAGCACAAATCTCATTTATTTTGAGAACATCATGACATCATGCATTTCATACACCATGAAATTGCATACAGCTAACGTTTTGCCCTTTTCAGGAAAAGGTCAATCCAAAGATGGCTACCATCAACCTTTTTAAGTTCCAGATGAATACCTGTAACAATCCAGGAAAATATCTGCGGACGACTGATTGTAGATCAATACCTGTAACAAGCCAGGAAAGTTATCTACATGAAGAGATGGAAAATTAATACCTGTAACAAGCCAGGAAAACTATTTTTCTTTCTCAGGTCAGAGATCAATACCAGTAACCATCCAGGACAACTATCTCATCGGCCAACCTTTTCAAGTTCTAGATTAATACCTGTAACAAGCCAGGAAAATTCTGTGGACGACTGATTGTAGGTTAATACCTGTAACAAGCCAGGAAAACCATATACACAAAGAGATTGAAGACTAACACCTGTAACAAGCCAGGAAAATCTTCATTTCACAGGTCAGAGATTAATACCTGAAACTAGCCAGGACAGTATCTCCTTGACCAACCTTTTCAAGTTCCAGATTAATACCTGTAACAAGCCAGGAAAATATCTGCGGACGACTAATTGTAGGTTAATACCTGAAACCAACCAGGAAAACCACCTACACGAAAAGATTGAAAATACCTGTAACAAGCCAGGAAAACTATTTTTCTTTCTCAGGTCAGAGACCAATACCTGAAACCAGACAGGACAATTATCTACTTGACCACCATGAAGCAACCCTACACCGGTTCCTTCTCTCTTTCAGATGAAGTTTTACACGGACTCATCATCAGGCGACCCTACACTGGTTCCTTCTCATTTCCAAGATGAATTTTTACACGGACTCATCATCAGGCAACCCTACACAGGTTCCTTCTCTTTCCAAGATGAAGTTTTACATGGACTCATCATCAGGCAACCCTACACAGGTTCCTTCTCTTTCCAAGATGAAGTTTTACACGGACTCATCATCAGGCGACCCTACATTGGTTCCTTCTCTTTCCAAAATGAAGTTTTACACGAACTCATCGTCAAAGTCACCTTACTCAGGTTCCTCCAGAAGTTTTACACGGACTTATCACCTTACTCAGGTTCCTCCAGAAGTTTTACACGGACTTATCACAAAGTAACCTTACCCAGGTTCCTCCTTACAATTCCCCGACGTAGTTTTACCCAAACTCTTTGCAAAGCAACCCTACGCAGGATCCTTATTTCCAAGATGCAGTTTCACACGGACTCATCATCAGTCAACCCTACACAGGTTTCCTTCCTTCCAAAGATACAGTTTCACACGGACTCATCATCAGGCAACCCTACACAGGTTCCTTCTTTCAACTTACAAAGTTACAATTCAACAAACAATCTCCAGATGGCATCTATAAGCCCATCCTCCTACCAACAATCTCCAAATGGCATCTGTAAGCCCATTCCCGACATCACATTGCTGATACTACACCATGCGAGTGCAAATTTCTGGGCACTTTAGTGTTCAATCATCTTCCACCTTCAGATCACGAAAGGCACGCAAGCCAATCTATATCCTCGGGTCTAAGAAGATTGAACAGGGGCAACTGTTGTACCCCAAAATTTGCCCTCCCATATTCCTCAAGTTATGTCAAGAATCATCCCCAAATGGTTCAAAATGGCTCAAGTGTTGTACAGTCAAACCACCTCCTAAGCAGTAGACAGTTGAAATTAGGGTTTTAGTTCTTTCAAGGAATTTGAGGTTCTCAATGGTTCAATCAAGTCTCATAGGCCTATATACATTCTCTAGCACCTACATGCCAAGTTTCAAGACTCACAGTGCCAGTTTGCACAGTCAAAAGCTCCATTTGATCTACAGTCAACTGCAAGGGCAAAATGGTCATTTTGCAGTCAAAAGTCAGAATTCTTGGTCAACATCTTATTTTTAGTTCACAATCATCATTTGATCAAGTCTTGATCATGATCCCACAAGAATAGCTCAAAAATCATCAAGGTGCAAAAGTTACTATTTTTGGACAGTAGAAAAGTCAACTGTACTTTGACAAGGGCATAACTCTTTCATGGTTTATCAGAAAAATTCCATCCAAAGCTCATTTTTAAGAGGATACAATTTCCTACAATCCATCTTCACACTCCAAGATCAAGAAATGCGCTCACAAAAAGTTACAAATTTTTACATTATATGTCAATTTCAAAAGTCAACAAAAGTACACTTTGAGTCAAAGGCCATAACTTGAGATTGGTAAATCCAAATGAGATGGGACCAAAAGCATTGGTTATAGTACTTCAAGGGCTTTCCAAAATGTCCAAGAACTTGGTCATATGATCAAAATTGAGCAAGTTGTGCATTGGAGAAGTTGGGAAGTTTTCATGAATGTGCAAAAGTCAACTTTGCTCAAAACACCTTCTTTTTGCTAATGGGCCTCAAATCTCTTTTTGAAACTTCACCCATGACCTATGCACGACCCACCAAGTTAAATGGGGTTTGTTTTCTTAAATTTATTGATTAAATGGATTTTTAATACATATTAATTCATTTAATTAATTTAAATCATAAGAAATTAGAAGATTTGATTTTTAAATCAATTTGTGAACCAAATATGATCCAAATATGCTGACCAATTCGTGCACAAGCTAAAAGATACAAAAATATCCAATTTTGGCAACTTGTTCAATCATGGAAAATCAAGAATATTTGATTTATCAATCAAAGATTTAATCTTTAATGCACATGGGTTGGGTCCAAATTTTGACCTAAATTGATCCCCTTATATGCAAGCAAGCCAGGCATAACCTAGAGGACGACTGAAAGACTGCAGAACGGCCATACCAATTTCAAGAAATTTCAAGAAAACTCAAAACTTGTTCTGCAATTTAGGCCAATTCAAGGTGCCTTGTCCATCCAAACACATTGCACGAGGTACCAGGATTGATTTGCAATCAAATTCAAGCACTAAAGCTCAAGAAATCGCGACATACCATCTCACGGTTTGCACTTATAATTCAAAATTGTATCTCTTAATTCATACGCATTTGACATGTTTTTGTGATTGATTTGCATTGCTAGAGATCATACAAAGCTAATGGAATGATTGAATTGAACCATAGTACCCTGAATCGAGAGATGCCATGATTGAATTTCTAGGGTTTTCAAGCTTTCAAATAGGGCTTTCCAGACCAGGAAAAATTGGAACCAATGGGATACATGGTTGAAATCGTGAGACCAAGACGATTCCAACACATACCTCGCGAAATATTTATGTTTGTTGTGTGTCTATTCATTATTTTTCGTGCAGGGAGGTAGTGGAGGTTAAAAACCCCCGCTATCTGATTCTACTTTATGCAAAACCAAGGTTGAAGATGATGACGTGTTGTCATCTGGTTCGTGGGTTTGAATTAGCGCGCGTGTTATTTTTCTTTCCAGGCATAAGCGTTTGTTTGATATATGTTAATTGTTGTATATTATAATAACAAAAAGATGCAGGTTGTTGAGTGGTTGGGACGCTGGCCAATGAGTATTGGGACCTGGGTTCGAATCCCAGGTCCCCCAAAATCTTGTTTATTTTTCCCCTTCAGGTGTTCATGTGTAGTTTTCAAAGGGGAGTCCACCATACGCTTCAAATATCAGTGCGCCAGATGTCTCCAAACCTTGATCCAATGGCCAAAGCTGAGTCCTCACCATAGTCTCCAGTCAACTCACACGCATGGAATAGCCACAGTCAAAGCAGGCTTGAGCGTTTTTGGGCCACCAATTGCCAGTCATACATCCTGATTTGGGCTTAAACCCCCCCAATGGGTTAATTTCTTTTCTTTCTTTATTTCCCTTTATTTAATTATTTTATTATTTTAAAAATAACCTAATGATTTGTTTTTCCTCATAAAAATCAGAAAATACAAAAACATTATTTTTATTAAATTCATCACTTTTATTATTTTTTTTTGTAAATAAATAAGTTAATTGATTTAGTTTTTTATTAGGCATAATTAAACATTTTTGCAACAAAATAAAATTAATGTAGAATTAGGGTTTTTAATAACTTTTAACCATTTTTAATTTATTTCCTTAAAAATAAAAAACTCAAAAATATTTTCTTTTAATAAATTAATTCCATTTTTTAATTTAGACTTAATTCTTAAATTCAAAAATAACAAAATATGTTTTATTTGACGAAAGAGGGTCAAAACCCTAAAAAAGACTCCCCGATTCAATTTCTCTCGTGCGTATTATTTTTTGGTTCAATCCAATAATGTAATTGCTCCGAGGATGTAATAGCTTTAACTTAGGACTTTTTATCGCTTTTATTTACTTTTCCGCAATTTACTTTTCAAGGGTTTGTTTTTGGCAATGTAAATACATAGCGTAGTTTTATTTTCCGCAACTATTAACTGCTAGATGTATGCTAACTAGGCTATGCATGACAAGATCTCTCTTAAATTAAAATCAACCGTAGCTCACCATGACATGTACAAAGATAACGTAACTGAAAATTGACACATTTGCACTTACCACTCCTAGGGTACGCCTCACTTGATTGTCTCGAACGTGGTCATTGAGTATAGGAAGTTTTAGAGGTCGCCATCCTGTCTAAAGATCAAAGTTGCCTCGAAACGGTTGCCTCGATAAAAAAATGATCTAAGACATTAGGATTACCGCTAAGGCGTCCTAACATTGCTTTAGTGACCACATGTCCCTTAATCGAATTGACCCGAAAACTCCAACGACGGTGCTACCTACTTCCCAATAGTGGGATAGCACTGTCTAAAGGACATTTACACAGTTTAATTCCTTTTGAGTAGGTAGAGGTTCTCAGGTACTTGCTCTTTCAAAACAAAACAAATTTTTCGCACTTACACTTTTCAAACAAAGTTTTCAAAAACACTTCATACACTCTTGAGGACAGAAACAAGAGTTAAATCGAAGTTTTCAAACAAAAACTTTTTTCAAAACCCACAAACACAAGAAAAGCAAAACTTTTTGAAAACACAGTGAGCAAGTACCTAAGAGCCCGTGGATAACCACGGATAGAAAGGGTGCTAACACCTTCCCTTTCTATAATCTACCTCCCGAACCCGAGAAACATCTCGAAAAGGAATTTTGCTGTGCTTTTGTTCTTTCCTTGTTGGATAAAATAAAAGACGGTGGCGACTCTTGCTTACCGCGACATTTTGCGAAAACAAACGCAAACGTGAACCAGCATTCTAAAACAGTCAGTTCTATTTCCACCGATCACAAAGGCCATAGCAGAATTGTTACCCATGGAATTCGGAGTGGATGGGTACCTGCATTTTGTGAGTGTGGGTGTGTGTAAGGGATAACCACCTTTAAACAAATAAAATATAAAAAGAAAGAAAATGAACACAAAAGTTTATATATGAAAACGTCCATGATTCATTAAAAATGGCATATGAAGATGAAAAATCAAGCCCTTACAAATGGACCTATATGCCCTGGGTAAGGCATAAGGCAAAAAGTGTACGAATTGTTTAAAAATTATTACAGACCAATATAAAATGTTCAAAAGATAAATTATTGATTGATGAAAGTAATGGGAACAAAGTCTTTTGCCTCTCAGTTGTTCAGTCCTCCTTCAATAGTTGGAAAGATCCAGTCTTCAAAATTGCTTTCTTCTTCATCATCTTCGAAGGCATGAACTCCATGATGAGTGATCTTTAATGGCGGTCCTCCAGCCCAGGAGCGACGCACAACCTTCTGACTAGCAGCAGTTAAACCCAAGCCGAACTTATCTGTCTTGTAAGGAAAATCTGGCAGTTGAGCCCATATTGTGCTTCCTCCTTCCTTAATCACAGCGTTCGCATCTTTAAGGGATGACATCTGGGACACATGTTTGGTAATGATGGGCCCAGAAGTCATTGTCTTGGCTACCGCAACTTCAGGAGAAACTTCTTCAAAGTGTTGGAAAGGTGTTTCTATGAATTCACCATCTAACTCCACGTAGCGGAAAGAGTTAAGGTGGCTTATCATATACTCCTCCTCGCCATAAACTGTCACAATTTTCCCCTGGACAGGGTACTTAAGCTTCTGATGTAGGGTAGATGTAACAACTCCAGCATAATGAATCCAGGGCCTTCCTAACAAGCAAGAGTAGGAGGGACGGATTTCCATGACGTAAAATGTGGAGTTGAAAGTTTCCGTAGCCACTTTAATTGGGATGTCCATCTCCCCGTGGACCATCCGCTTAGAACCATCAAAGGCTCTTACAATGATGTTGATGGGCTTCAAAATTAGACCTTCACAATCTAGTCTGTCCAATGCTTTCTTTGGTAGGACATTTAAAGACGACCCGGTATCAACCAGAACGTGAGCAAGAGTGGTCCCTCTGCATTCCACCGAGATATGCAGCGCATCATTATGCTTTCTTCCCTTAGATGTTAGATCGACATCAGAGAAGCCAAGACCATTGTCGGCTGTAAGGCTAGCTACACACTCTTGAAACTGATCCGCAGAAGTTTCTTGAGGCACGTGCGCCGTCTTCAGGAATTTGATCAAGGCTTTGGCATGAGCCTCGGAACAGAGCAATAGAGCCAGCATAGAGAATTTTGAAGGGGTTTGCCTTAGTTGTTCTACGAAATCATAGTCGCTTTTCTTAATTATTTTTAAAATATCCTCCATTTCCTTTTGGGTGGTCTCGGGGATGACCAAAGGTTGAGCCCTCGTCCTGACGGGCGCTTCTTGGATCCCCTTACCTTTATCAGTAGTAACAGCAGAGGGTATAACTTCAGGAGTAACAATTTCTTCAATCACTGGAGTTCGTACAGATGTGTTGACGGGCACCGGAGTAACCTTAGGAGTACTTGAGGGTCCGAAGATTGCCCTTGGAGGAGCAATCTCCGGAGAGAAGATTCTTCCGTTGCGGGTGATCTTACTTGTCCCCGCAATATTTCTTATGTCAGGAGTTTCTTCATCGGAACTTTCTTCAACAAATTCGATCTGCTTAACACCGTGGTAGAAGATCTCTCCTCCATAATTCCACGGTATTGTCTTGTTGGACTTGTATGGGATAGGCCCCGGCATTGTTATCTTTAGAGGTACAAACTTTGGATCGGGTGTAATCTTAACAAGTCTATTGGAGACCTTGGAAAGATTTTCGAAAATGGTGATTATAGCAACATCATTGATTGGAGTAACAGGAGTAACATGAGTTTTCTTAAAGAGGATTTCTTGATTATCCATAAGGCTTTGGATGCCTGACTTCAAAAGCGGACAGTCGGATTGCAAGGTCGAACAAAGGTAACAATCTTTTTCACAGCCCGGGAAAATCCTGGCTTTCAAAAGATTCATCTTGATCATTGGCAATGGAGTCATTAAGTCATCAACGGCAACAACATAAAGATCTTCTACAAGAACATGGACATTATGACCATGTTTTGGAATTGGAGCGGATATCACATTAGGCTTTTCGGGGGCATCAAACTCCACCTCCTTGGCATCTATTAAATCCTGGATCTTATTTTTTAGGGCCCAACAGTTGTTGGTGTCATGCCCCACACTGTCTGAATGATAGGCACACTTTGCATTGGAATGGTAGTAGGGAGAAGAGGTATTTGGATTTTTTGGCGCCTCTTTCAAGTTTGTAAGGTTTAACTTTAACAGATGAGGGAGAACCTGAGCAGGTGTCATATTGATCCAGGTGAATTTCCATGCAGGCCTTTCCACCCTTGCCTGGTTGGTTCTGGGTTGACTGCATCGAGGTTGATCAGCTGTGGGATTCTGAATCATCACAGCCCCTATCGCTGGTCGGCGCTCGACTCTTCCTTGATTTCTCTGGGAATAAACAGCTGAGACCTCTTTCTTGGCTGGAAAGGTCTTCTTGATAGTAGAGGAAGCAAATGCATCCTTCTGAATTTTACCGCTCTTAATGCCAGCTTCGACTCTTTCACCCATCAGAATTAACTCGGTGAACCCTGCAGATGAGCTCCCGATCAGATGATTAAATAATGGACCTGACAGGGTCCCCAAAAACATATCAACAAGCTCTCTTTCAGAAAATGGTGGCTGCACCCTTCCAGCCAAATCCCGCCACTTCTGGGCATACTCCTTAAAGCCTTCATTAGAGACCATACCCATACTCTGTAATTGAGTACGAGTAGGTGCTAAATCTGCATTATATTGATATTGTCTGTAGAAGGCAGCAGCCAAATCCTCCCAGTTATGTACATCAGATCTCTCAAGCTGATAGAACCAATCCAATTGCGTACCCGAAAAACTATATTGAAAAAAGTGGACCCACAGATCCTTATCAGAAGAGTGAGGTTGGATCTTTCTGACGTAAGACCACAGATGCATCTTCGGACAAGACAAACCATCGTATTTAGCAAATGTAGGCACCTTGAATTTAGGGGGAATGACAATCGCAACCAACCCTAGTTCTTCGAAATCCATCCCAGGTACTCTTTGTACCTCTATGGCTCCCAGCCGATCTTCCAGATTCTTATACTTGTCGTCTGCAGGAGGGTGCTGCTGCTCAGAGTAATCTTCATCCTCTTCTTCTTCTTCTTCAGCCTCAGACTCGGAAGGTCCTGTAGCTCCTTTTCCTTTGCCAGTCCCTTCATCAGACGTCGAGTGGAAATCCAGGACTCTCCTAACTTGGTTCTCAAATCTTCTTCCCATAGTGGCCACACCAACTCTTTTCTTTTTCTTTTTCTCCTTTTCTTTTTCCAGTAGACCTTTGAGCTCCTCCTGACCCTTTGCCAAGGTCATGAGTAGCTGTTGGAACTGTGAATTCTGTGCCTGTAGATCTTTGACTGTCTGCTCTATATCCATCTTGCTAAAATAAACAGCAGAGAGATAAGGAAACCTAGTGTGAAGACCTGTTTATGCATATGATGAATGATGTGTATTCATGTAATGCATTCAAGGATTCAGAAATTCAAATTTGTTGCAAACAAAAAAGAATGCACGTCATATTAATAAGATATAATTTGTTAGTACATAAGTGCCCCATGGGTAAAATAATACAAAATTCTAATGTAAAAAGACATTGCGCATCCTTTTCGGTGCTATATAGGTGTTGAGAGTCTTCTCTTTGTGGAGTCGACGAGTAAGTTCCAAAACCTTCTTCTCACTGGCGTAGAAGCTGGCTTCAAAAGTATTATGTTCTTCCTTGAGCTGTATCCAACTCTTTTGCAGGTCTTCCAATGATGTTGGCATGTCAGGATGTAGGAGAGTGTATGGAACCTCTCCTTCCATAACAGGCTCTTTGATCATAGGAAGAATGTAAGGGTACGGCATCATAAGACTCTGGGCACGGGTTCGTACCCACTTGAGGTAAGGCCAAGGGGGGTGGAATTCTTGTGTCCCTGTGTCTTACTATCCACTTTGTTGGGCATCCTCCAAGCTCGGATAAACCTTTGTCGAAGTCCTTGAGCGTCGTTGTCGAAGTCAAAAACTAAGTCTGGAATCAGCATGTCATGAGGGTCATCCCTTCGGGCATACCCAAATTGTCTCAGAGCCAAGCAGGGGTTGCAGGTAATGCCTCCTCTAATTCCAAGTAGTGGGACATTAGAGAATTCCCCATAACGATCAATGATGATGACATTTTCTCTGGACTGAGAACACCAATGAACATCAGAATGTGTAAGAGTCATCAACCGTTGTGACCACCTCAAACCTTGCTCATTCTTCAAGATTGACTGGGGAAGGTGAGAAATAAACCACCTTGCTAGAAGAGGAGTAAAACACATGAGAACACCTCTTTTCCTCATTGTTTGTGTGTGAAATGAGTGGAGGATATCCCCAAGTAATGTAGGCACAGGATTCCGAGATATGAAAATTTTGACAGCATTCACATCTATAAGCTGATCAGGGTTTGGGAACAAGACCAACCCATAGATGAGAAGTTCTACAATCTCCTCAAAAGCTTGCAGATCTAGAGAATTCCAGCAGTCTTTTGCCTTCTCAAACAGAAACTTTTCCAAGAAACCCTTGACACCACTTCTGGTTTCCCAATGACTTTTGATATCAGATGGTTTTAAGTGTAGGGCTTGAGCAACATCTTCAGGCTTTGGTTCTCTTTTCGTATCGTTTTAGGGTAGTTGATGGAGAATAGGAATCCTCAGGAGTTGAGAAAATTCCACCAAAGTAGGCACAAGTTGGTAATCAGGAAATGTGAAGCAATGGTGTAGGGGGTCAAAGAATTGGAAGAGAACTTTCACCGTGTCTTCTTCAATGTTGGAGTTGACCAAGTTGAGAAGTCTACCATGTTTTTCACTGAAGGGAGAATTCTCTGGAATTTTGGAAGAAAGCTCCTTGAGTTGAGGAGGGATTCTCACAAGGTTGACCTGAATAGTTTTCCTGCGAAGTGATTCCATGACCTACAAAATAAGAACAAAGATGAAGATCCAAACCCTTGAAATGGTTAGTGGATGCATATGATGCTTCATGATGTTCATGATGTATGCACAAGTATATGTACAAGCAAGTCACACAAGATCCTAGTTTCAGGCTTGCATGGGGTTTCATAGGTAAGTACCCTCTTGAAGTTAGTTGGCTCAACCTGTCCTATAAATAGTAACCAGGTTCTAAGGAGCTCAATATCACTGGATTATTTTCTGTGTTCATTGTTTCAGTTTAGCCACTTAATTGGCGACTGAAATATTCCAATAAAATAACCCTCAATGAGTGTAGTATCGAGTATCTACCAACTTCGGACTGCACTAAAGCCGGTCATCTCACTACCCCTAAAAAAGGCCAAGATGGTCAAGTAAAGGTTCTAAAAGTTCATTAGTGCTTCATGACATCACTCAGTGGCCACGTATTCTCTTTGATTGACTCAAAGGCTACTGGTACCCACAAATATGTCGCACTAATATAGCTATTGCTTCAACCATGTCGGTATACCCCACACAGTTTCCATAACGTATTGCTATTTACCTATGAATGTTTCCCATATCCGGGTAGAGGATTTCAAACCCTAACAATAGAACCAAATGTAAAGAAATCAAAGCAAACAAAGTAAGCATGTAAAGGTGATCTAAACCCTAAGGTAACCCCACTTAGATTTATTCCCCAGCAGAGTCTCCAGTTCCGTAATACGATGGGAGAACTGACTTGAGGTTTTTCTTTTGTGTTTGCAAATGTTTCGGTTTAGCAAGAGTCGCCACCGACTTTTTATTTTATCCAAAGGAAATGTCAAAAAGCACAGGAAAGACCTTTGAGATGTTTTCTTGGGTTCGGGGGGTAAATTATGAAAAGGGAAGGTGCAAGCACCCTTTTCATCCATGGTTATCCATGGGCTCTTAGTTACTTGTTTAGATCACTTGTTTTTGCTTTTCAATTGTTTGAAATGGTGCTTTGCATGTGTGGTTTTGAAAATGTTTTGAAAAGAGGCCATTGTTGTGGGAACCTTTGTAATGATTCTTGTTTGAATGTATACAAAGGTGTATTGTCTTTTGAAAAGATTTTTCAATGTTTGAAAGTTTGTTTTGGGAAATGTTTTGAAATTGTGTTGTGAGGTGTGTTGGAAAATAGCAAGGATGTTTTTTTTGCAAGTTTTGATCAAGTAACGGAGAGTTGTCTACCCTATCTATTCAAGGATCTTTCCTACATATTTTTAACCCTTTTGACAGTGTTGTTTTACCATTGTATTTGGTAAACAACCTTGTACTTGGATGTTAAATGGGACAGGTGCGGGTCATCATATTGACCATGATAGCAATATTGCCAAGTATCTTTAGCAATTTTTTGAGGGACTAGATCATTTTTATATAGGCAACAAAGATAGCGTCATCGAGGGACTATGATCTTTTGTTTTGTTTTTTTGTTTTGCCAAGATACTCAACATGCATAACATGGCCATTTTCAAGGCAACAAGTGGATGAAACCCTAGGGGTGCATGTGTGTATTGTGTTATCAATTTACATGCTTTGTGTCTTTGTATTAGTCAAGCTATTTGTTTTGATTTTGGATATTGCATACAAACCTTAATCTCTAACATGGCATACTTGAAAGTTATAAATGCGCAAAATAAATCTACGACTATTACAACATTGATATGGGGAGGGGGATACAATTTTTGAATAGGGGATTATTTTGCAAGAAATTAAAATCCTAATATTTACTATTACATCCAAATTGAATAAATGGTACAAATAAATAAATAGACAAGTATTTAAATGGTCAATTAGATAAATATGCAAAATATTATGAATACGCAAAAAATGTTTATTTATTTATTTTTATGTATGTGAAAAATAAAATATTTAGTGTATTAAAAAAAATAGAAATAAAAGATTATTTTTGTTAAGGGAAAAACCCTAAATTTCTTTAAGAAAGTATATATATTAATAATATTATTTATGTATAGCAAAATAATAAAATATATACAAATGTCAAAAAATAAAAATTTATTAGAAAAATATTATTTAAGTGTGTAAATAATAATAATAAAAATATAATATTTTTTATGTATTCTTTTCAAGTTTTTATTAAATAAAATAAAAGTATGTATTAATTAATAATTATCTTCATGTTAGAAAAATAAAATAAAATATAAAAATAAATGTGAAAATTTATCAAAATATTTTTGGGAAGTTTTTTAAATTTGAAAAAAATAAAATGAAATCAAAAATAAAAAGAAATAAACATAATATAAAAATATAAAACAAATGGGCCAGGGGGGTGCAGTCAACAAGGCAGGGGGTGCAAAAAGTGAGCCAAGCCAAAGCCCAGCCCACTGAACTTCATCTTCAACCTTTGTCAAACAAAAACGCGCTCCCTGTACAAATGTCCAGATCCTGCATACGTGTTCTAATGCAAAAACTCATAACACTAAAGTTATAGCATTTTTCAAGACGATTTCAACCATATAAAGAACTTAATCTAACTCTCAAAGACCAGAGAAAATTTCTCTGGCCCTAATTTCTAACATAACTTTTTCAGGAAGTTCATGAACCAAATTCTCTTAACACGTTTAACTTAAATGAAAATTGAGCATATGTACAGCTTCAGGGCTATGAGTACTACATTTTTTATTCACAAACCTAAGCCTAATGATTCCTAAATAGAGAGATAGAAAGTTGCCAAATATCTGTTTCAGATGAACTCGTGTATGGCAATGTGGAGCTTTTCAGCGAGGCCTGATATGTTTGGGAGCTTGCTTGAACTTCCTCTGACCTTCCCCAATGCCTAGTTTGCTTTGAATGTGCTTGAACAAGCTTGTAGAACTCAACCTGCACAAGCTGAAAACAGAAATGGTGAAGCTTGCAAATGGAGTTACAGTCACTGTCTAATGATTGGGATAGCTTGGATAGGTTATATGGAATGTATTGGAACAAGTTTGGGGCAAAACGCACGAGTAACTTGTGAGATGGAAGTGAAACTGCAGAGAGTGCCCTGTTTTTGCAAGTTTTTGGTGTTTTGATGTTCAAAAGTGTTTGAGGGATGGAGGGCTCGTGTTTCTGGCTCAAGGCAATGTCAAAAACTTGTCTCCAATGCTTGCAAGGGTTGGTTATATCAGATATACAAGTTATGGCTTTTTGGCAAGTTTTCTTGTATTTTAAGAAAAAGTAAGAAATGATGCAAGACAGGCCTGCACATGCTATCTACCAGCTTGCACTTTATGATCTTGGCCCCCTCAGTTTGTGGATATTATTTGCTGTACAAGATTTTGTTCAACGCTCAAGAATGCAACTTGACATAAAGCAAATTTGACAAAAATGGCAATGTTGCCTTTTTGCTATTTTTGGATTAATCTCTTGCGTAATCCTCCCATGATCAGAACAAAGCCTCAAACCAATGGATTTGCATTTAATTATTGAGTATGAAAAGGTTTAGGGACCTGTAATCAAGTACAAACGATGCTGGATGGAAGTTGCAACTTGTACCAACATGAAAATGCCATGGATCAAAAGTGAGTTTTTGCCAAATTCAAACCTTCGATTCTTCCTAACCATGAATGATTTTGGAGAGTTCTTGGACATTTTAGAAAGATTGTAACATGCTATACAATCCATCTTTGAAATGCATTTTGAGATTCCAAGTGTAACTATGTGAAAAATGGTCATGAAGATAGGTCAAAATCCTGCCTAAACTAGGGCAAAATTTCACTAAGTTAAAAGTTTCATGGACCCTTGTTCCAAAAATCATAACTTGAGATCTAAGCTTATTTTGGGAAAACTTTATGAATAAAAGTTGTAGACTTTGTGGAGGAATACAACTTTCATGTTGGAAGTTTTGTTTGAATCCAATTGCATCATGGTGAAAATGTTGGCAAAGTTAGGAAAAAATAAGAAAATTTCATAACTTAGAAAAATTCTAAGTTATGAAATTTTTCAACCTTAAACCCTAATTTTCAAAATTAGGTTTCTTGATGAACAAGTTTCATGTTTTGACACATATTGATGAAAAGTGACCCTTGGCCCTTGATTTTGACCAAAAAGTCAAAGTTTGACTTTTCAGTGTACATTCAAATTTTGATCAGTTGATTGAAAAATTCATATGTCAATCCAATGCATTTGAGATCTTTTGAACCTTGTGAATAGGTAAAGATGATGTAATTGAGTCCTTGAATCCATGCTTGAACCCAATTTGCCATTGGCTAGGTGAAAAATCAGAAATTTCCCTTATACAGTCAAAACCCTAAAAATGACCCTTTTGCCCTTTTGATGATCTGATCAAGTTTCTTGAGGAGTTGTGGTCCAAACTTGATCAAATGGTTTATATGAGCCTATAATGTTGATGTGGATAAAAAATTGTGAGGTTTGACTGTAAATTGGCCATAGTTGACTTTTCCCCAATACAGTTGATTTTTAGGTCAACTGTCCAATTGACTGGGCAAAAATTTGATTCAAAGCTTGAAACTTGGTAGAGGAAATCTTATAAGTCCAACATGAAGTATGAAAGTCAATTTGAGCATTGAAAGTCCAAAAATCCCTGTGCAAACTCAAACCCTAATTTAGGTCATCAGTGCAAGGAAATGTCTTGAGCAGAGCAAACCTTAATCCTGTCTGAAGTTCAAAGAGTCTTGTGAGGGGAAATCTTGATAAAATGAGAGGGAAAATTTTGGGTACAACACTTACCGTGACATTTGTGAACAAAAATCGCAAACCAGTATATAACAGTCGGTTCTGCCACCGTATCACAGAACTGGCGACTCTGCCGGGGACATTATAAAGTGGGGTTTACCTTAAAACCCATGCAAGCCTTAAACTTAAGGTCTTTTGTGTTATTTGCTTGCTATATATGTGATTTATTAGCTTAATCATACACATCATAACATCATGCCACAACATTTCCTTAGCCATTTTGAGGATCTCAAGGGTTTGTGGTGCAGGTTATGGTAAATCAGACGTCTAGCAAGGGGCAAAGGGGATTTATTTTCCTCTAGACAATGTCGTTAGAAGATCAAAACTCAACAACTTGAGTCAGGGGCTATGACCCACTTGATATGTTGAGCTTGAATCTCGTAGAAGGACACTCAATGATACGAAGTTCTTCAATCAAAGTTGCAAATTTCAACTTTTGACATTTCTTGTTTACCCCGCGAGATCCTTAAAAACATTGCATACATATATCATACATATCATTGCATAAATAGGTTTCATAGCATGTTTCTCATCTTCTCCGTTGTTTATTTCAGCAATGGCTCTAGAACAAACAGTGAAGGATCTACAAACTCATAATGCTCAGTTTCAACAGATGATCATGGCTCTGACCAAGGGGAAGGAAGAACTGAAAGCCCTGCTTGTTAAAGAGAAGAAGAAGCCAAAGAAGCCAACTGGGTTAGTGAATCTGGGAAGAAGGATCAGAGGACCAGTGCAGCGAGCCTCTGAACTGATAACTTCATCAAAGGAAGGAAACAATCAAGAGGAGGAAACAAGAGAGGAAGACTCCAATCCAAAAGAATCTGATGATGAATCTGACTATGATGAGGAAAAATATCCTCCTACTGATGAAAAATATAAACAGTTGGAGGATCGTTTGAATGCATTAGAGGTCCGGAAGGTACTGGGTCTGGATTTTGAAGAGCTGGGTTTTGTCTATGGGGTTGTCATCCCGCAAAAGTTCAAGGTGCCGGTGTTCGTCAAATATGATGGGGTTTCATGTCCCAAGATGCACCTCCGATCTTATGTGAGGAAGATCCAGCCTCACACTCCTGAAAAGAATTTATGGGTCAACTTCTTTTAGGATAGTCTGTCCGGAACTCAACTAGAATGGTTCTACCAGTTGGAAGGAGCCAACATCCGTAATTGGGAAGACCTGACTGCTGCTTTTTACAAGAAGTATCAATATAATGTAGACCTTGCTCCCACCCGAACAGAACTCCAAAATATGTCTATGGGTTCGAGTGAGGGCTTTAAAGACTATGCTCAGAAGTGGAGGGACTTAACAAGAAGACTCCAACCCCCCTGTCTGATAGGGATCTAGTGGATATGTTTTTGGGTACCCTATCTGGTCCATTTTTCAATCACCTGATTGGAAGCTCCTCATCCGGCTTCACTGAATTGATTTTGACAGGAGAAAGAGTGGAAGCTGGAATTAGGAGTGGGAAGATTCAAAAGGATGCATCCTTCAGTGCAGTAAGGAGGCCATTTATTGGGAAGAAAGAGGTTAGTGTTATGTACAATCAAAGGAATCAGGATAGAATTTAACACTGACCAGCGGTAGGGGCTGTTATCATCTCTAAACCTGCACCTACTCAATAAAGGAACAATCATCCTCGAACAGAAAGGCCGGTAACGCAGTTTACCCAGATAAACATGACTCTATCTCAAGTTTTGCCGTAATTATTGAAGTCTAATCTGGTAACTTTGAAGGAAGCTCCAAAGAATCATAATACTGCCTCTCCCCTCTACAATCCAAATGCTCGATGCGCCTACCATTCTGAGACTCCGGGGCATGACACAAATAGCTGCTGGGCATTGAAGAACAAGGTTGAGGATCTGATCGAGGAAAAGGAGATTGAATTCGATGCTCCAGAAACTCCCAATGTCATAACTGCACCCATGCCCAAGCATGGCTCGGGAATCAATGCTATTGATGTTGTCTCCGCCACAAAATATATTGACAGTAGCTATGACATGGATAGTTGGATCTTCCATACTACCAACGGTGGACCCAATAACAGGACGACAAAAGACTTTGTACCAAATACTTTTATTCAAAAGTAATTGTCTTTCTTGTTTTTGGATATGTAATAAACATTATAAACTTTATAGCCATGTGTCTTACTCGGGGCACAATGGTTTATTTGTGAGGGTTATCATGTTTCAATTTCATATGGCATTAATAAAGCATTGGACATTTATTCATACAAATTTTGCGCTCTCTGTTTTTATTTTCTGCTTTTTACTTTGTCTATACAATGATGCTCTTACACACACCCACATATCAAACTGCAGATCCATATCCACTCTGGATCCCATTGATAACAGTTCTGCTATTGTCGGTTATGACTTTGAAAATCTGATCAACCAAGTTGAGGACGAAGGTGAGGAAGATTGTGAGGTACCCGGAGAACTTGCTAGACTTTTATAGTAGGAAGAAAGGGCCATACAGCCTTATGAAGAGCCAGTTGAGACAGTGAATTTGGGAACAGAAGAGAACAGAAAAGAGGTCAAGATAGGTGCAAATTTTGAGCTTAGTGTAAAACAACATTTGATCCAGATGTTGCATGATTATGTTGAGATCTTTGCCTGGTCATATGAAGACATGCCGAGACTAAAAACCGATATTGTGGTTCATCGCCTGCCGACTAAAGAAGATTGTCCTCCGGTAAAGCAGAAGGTCCATCGTATGCATCCTGAAATGTTAGAGAAAATTAAAGAAGAGGTTATGAAACAGTTCAACACTGGGTTCCTAACAATCACTTCTTATTCCCAATGGGTTTCTAACGTAGTCCTAGTACCTAAAAAGATACGAATGTGTATGGACTACCGAGATTTGAACAGGGCAAGCCCCAAGGATGACTTTTCGCTCCCCCATATTGACTTTCTGGTTGACAACACTGTGCATCACAAGATCTTTTCCTTCATGGACGGTTTCTCCGATTACAATCAGATCAAGATGGCACCCGAAGACATGGAGAAGACAACCTTCATCACACAATAGGGCACTTTCTGTTACAAAGTGATACCGTTTGGATCGAAGAATGCTGGGGAAACCTATCAGCGAGCCATGGTAGCTTTGTTTCATGACATGATTCACCATGATATAAAGGTCTATGTTGATGACATGATAGCTCAGTCTCAAAGTTGAGGAAGAGCACCTTGATCATCTACAAAAGTTGTTTGACAGGTTGAAGACGTACAAGCTGAGGTTAAATCCGAACAACTTCCCTTTCGGGGTAAGGTCTTGTAAAATCCTAGGTTTCGTTGTCAGTGACAAGGGTATTCAAGTAGACCCTGCAAAAGTGAAGGCTATACAAGAGATGCCATCTCCTCGCACTGAGAAGAAGGTCGTAAGCTTCTTAGGACGCCTAAATTACATTGTCATGCTCACTTTCCATTTAACTGCTACTTGTGAGCCAATCTTCAAACTCCTGAAGAAAGATCAAGTGGTAAAGTGGAATAACGAATGCTAGACCGCCTTCAAGAGAATCAAGGAATACCTTCAAGAGCCTTCAATTCTGATGCCTCCAATTGAAGGAAGTCCTTTGATAATGTACTTAGATGTGTTAGATAATTCAATGGGGTGTGTGCTGGGGCAGCATGACGAGTTCAGACAAAAAGAGAATGCAATATACTACCTTAGCAAACAGTTTATCGACTGTGAGACAAGATACTCACTGCTCGAGAAAACTTGCCGCGCTTTGGCATGGGCTGCTCGCCGACTGAGACAGTATATGTTAGCCCACACCACTTTGTTGATATCTAAGATGGATCTGATCAAGTACATCTTCGAGAAGCCCCCTCTCTCCGGAAGAATAGCAAGATGGAAAATGATCTTGACTAAATACGATATCCAATACAGGACCCAGAAAGCAATCAAAGGAAGTGTACTAGCTGATCATTTTGCTCATCAGGCTGTGGATGATTACCAATCCATGAACTTTGAATTCCCGAATGAGAACATTATGTTAGTGATTGACTGTGAAGAACCTGGACCGGATGAAGGACCTGAGGAAGGATCCCGATGGACTATGGTTTTTGATGGAGCCTCCAACGCACTTGGTAATGGCATTGGTGCTGTAATCATATCTCCTGAGGGCTGTCATACTCCTTTCACCCCCAGATTATGTTTCAATTGTACCAACAATATGGCGGAGTATGAAGCATGCATCATGGGTCTCAAAACTACTATTGACCTGAGGATCAAGTTCTTGAGCGTTTTCGGGTATTTAACCTTGGTAATAAGTCAAATCAAAGGGGAGTGGGACACGAAGCACTCGAACCTCATACCTTATAAAGAACATGTGCTGACATTGCTTCCACACTTTGAAGAGGTCACCTTTGAACATTTCCCACGAGAAGAGAATCAGTTAGCGGACGCGCTAGCTACTATGTCGTCTATGTTCAAGGTCAAGTGGGACAACGAAGCTCCTCGAATCACTATTGAGAGGTTGGATGAACCAGCATACTGCAATGAGATTGACACTGAAGAAGTAGCAGACAAACCTTGGTTCCATGAAGTGAATAGGTATCTCGAGGCTCAAGAATACCCCGAGGGTGCGTTTGTCAATGATAAGAAGTTTCTGAGAAGGTTCTCCGCAAAGTTCTTCCTCAGTAACAGAATCCTCTACAAGCACAATCACGACTCTACTTTACTTTGGTGCTTAGACAAGAGAGAAGAAGAGAGGATTATGGCATATTTACATGAAGGTACCTTTGGCACCCACTCTAGTGGACACACCATGGCTAAAAATATCTTGCAGACAGGATACTATTGGTCCACCATGGAAGCAGACTGTTATCAGCATTCCCAAACTTGTCACAAATGCCAAATCCATGCTGATAAAGTACATGTACCTCTGGTTCCCTTGAACATCTTGATGGCTCCCTGGCCCTTTGCAATGTGGGGCATTGACATGATCGGAAAGATTAGGCCTACCTCTTTCCAGTGGGCATCGCTTCATCCTAGTGGCCATTGATTACTTCACGAAGTGGGTTGAGGCGGCCTCTTTTTCTACTATTACCAAGAATGTTGTGGCGCGATTTATCAAGCATAACCTGATTTTTCGGTATGGTGTGCCAGAGAGAATCATCACATGAAATAGTATGAATCTCAACAATACAATGATCACCGAACTCTGTAAACAATTCAAGATCCAGCATCATAATTCTTCCCCTTACCGACCGAAGATGAATGGTGTTGTAGAGGTTGCTAACAAGAATATCAAGAAAATCATACAGAAGATGACGGTGACATACAAAGACTGGCACGAGATATTACCATTTGCTCTTCATGGTTACCGCACCTCATCACGTACGTCAACAGGGACAACGCCTTATTCTCTGGTATATGGTATGGAGGTTGTCCTACCTATTGAAGTTCAGATCCCTTCTCTGAGGATCATGAAGGATGTGGGTTTGAAAGAAGATGATTGGATCCATACTCGACTTGATCAACTTAATTTGATTGATGAGAAAAGGATCACTGTTGTCTGTCATGGTCAAATGTATCAAAAACGGATGATCAAGGCTTTCAACAAAAAGGTCAGATGTCAAGTGTATCAAGTGGGTGATCTGGTAATCAAGCGCATCATACTTCCATAAGCTGGTCCCAGGGGAAAATGGACTCCAACATACGAAGGACCATTTGTGATCAAAATCATATTCTCCGGTGGAGCCGTGATTCTAACCACCATAGATGGTGACGACTTTCCTCACCCTGTTAATGCGGACATAGTGAAAAGATACTACGCGTAAACAAAGACCCGCTAGGTTGAATGAACTAGGAAAAAATAAGGGCATCCCGGCGAACCAAAAGGGTTCGGGAAAAATTAGGGATAAATACAAAAATATCTGTACACCCGACAAGTCGAAAACCTGAAAAGGCGGCTTGGGCAAAAAAGGGTATCCCTATGGACTGAAAACCCGAAATGGTGGTCCAGGAAAAAGTTAGGGATTTGAAGCGTACAACTATGTCCCATTGGATCATCTTGAGACCATACCTCAGTAACATCTACCAAGACTCAAACGGTACCGATCAATCCAGTCACCTTCGGATGAGCAGCAAAATGATGAGACGCTCGAAGACATAGGGGCAATAGCAGAATTAAAACTCAATGGGATTGTTACACATAGTTGTTTTCTCTTTGTACATTATTTTGTGTAATTTTCATTTCTTACGATGGCGTTCTCCTACTAGAACGTCAGTCTCTTTGTACAAAATGCATGTTATAGGCGAACTTCAAAAAAATCAATACAAATCATTCCTTGAAAGTACAAAACTACTTGTTTTTCTTTTTCTGTTTTGTTTTGCAAAAACGTCCAATGGCTTATTTTAGACATATGCATTTAAATATGATCATTATTCACAAATACTTGCATAAAAAACAGAAAGGCGGTTATTAATGACTTTAAGAAACGGGGAAATGTCTGAAAAACAATTTGTAGTCCCGACAGTTACTCTTTCCAACAGGTATAGGGGCAGATACAGTTTGAAACGAAGTCGCTGTTACATACGACCCTGTGACATCTATGTTCCTCATAGAGCAGAAATAACCAATGTTTCGATCTCTCTTTCCCCAAGAAGGAACCGCTTTCTCCAGCGAAGTTCCTTCAGAGAACTGAAATCTGTATTCCCCAGTCGAGCTTTATAATCTTAAACAGTTTATAAAAACTCCTCGCGAGTAGAGTTTATTCCTCAAACTGCGGAAGATCATTCCCCAACAGAGTTTATTTCTCTACAATGGCTAAATCTTCCAACAAAGCATCCTCCATCCACAGAGTTATTCTCAAGAAAAGTCAATCCCCAATAGAGTATTCTCAAACAGAAAGAGGAAATCCCCAGAAAATCATATCCATTCATCATCCCCAACGAAAATGAAGGATTCAGCTTCCCAATACTCTCCAGCAGCAGTCTGGGATTTACTTTCCCAGACTAAGAAACATCACAATAGCATCCCCTATTTATACATCATGGCATGCGCATACACATCGCATACAGCATAATCTCATTTTTTTAGAACATCATCACAATGCATTTCATGCATCATGACATTGCATATGAATAATTCTTTACCTTTTTCAGGGAAAGATCAAATCAACAAACACTATTGACTACTTATGTGACCTGGTAGTCTTCTCAAAAGCTACGTATAACAAAGGGTTATCTCAGGATCTTCATCGGAAACTTTCCCTCACAAGACCTTCTCTGGTTCAGTCAGATTGCCACTAAGATATCTCTGATTTTTATTCCAGATGAAGATATTCCAAGACTTTTTCCTGGTTCAGTCGAATCGATGCTAAGATTATTTTGATTTCCATTCCAGTCAAAGTTAATTCAAGACCTTCTCTGGTTCAGTCAGATCGACACTAAGATCTCTCTGATTTCTATTCCAGATGAAGATATTCCAAGACTTTTGTCTGGTTCATTTGAATCGATCCTAAGATTCTTCTGATTTCCATTCCAGTCAAAGTTAATTCAAGACCTTCTCTGGTTCAGTCAAATCGACACTAAGATCTCTCTGATTTCTATTCCAGATGATGATATTCCAAGACTTTTGTCTGGTTCAGTTGAATCGATCCTAAGATTCTTCTGATTTCAATTCCAGTCAAAGTTAATTAAAGACCTTCTCTGGTTCAGTCAGATTGACACTAAGATCTGTTTGATTCCTATTCCAGTTGAAGATAACAAAAGACTTTTGTCTGGTTCAGTTGAATCGATCCTAAGATTCTTCTTATTTCTATTCCAGTCAAAGTTAATTCAAGACCTTCTCTGGTTTAGTCAGATCTCCACTAAGATATTTCTGATTCCTATTCCAGTTGAAGATATTCCAAGACTTTTGTCTGGTTCAGTTGAATCGATCCTAAGATTTTTCTGATTTCCATTCCAGTCAAAGTTAATTCAATACCTTCTCTGGTTCAGTCAGATCGACACTAAGATCTCTCTGATTCCTATTCCATTTGAAGATGACCCAAGACTTTAGTCTAGTTCAGTTGAATCGATAATAAGATTCTTCTAATTTTTATCTAGTCAAAGTTAATTCAAGATCTTCTCTGGTTCAGTCAGATCGAAACTAATATCTCTCTGATTTCTATTACAGTTGAAGATAATTCAAGACCTTTACTGGTTTAATTAAATCGACACTAATATTTTTCTGATTCTTATTCAGTCAAAGATAAATCAAGACCTTCTCTGGTTTAGTCAGATCGCCACTAAGATCTCTCTGTTTCTTATTCCAGTTTAAGATATTCCAAGACCTTCTCTAGTTCAGTCAGATCTCCACTAAGATCTCTCTGATTCCTATTTCAGTTGAAGATATTCCAAGACCTTTTTCTAGTTCAGTTAAATCAACACTAAGATTTTTCTAATTATTATCCAGTCAAAGATAAATCAAGACCTCTGCTGGTTCAGTTTGAATCGACCATTGATTTGTTACTGATTCTTAATAGTTTAATCTCATTTCCCTAATAAGTCGATGTGAAGCCTGGAATACGACCAGATAACAACCAGCCTTATCATCCTCAGCAAGTCACTATGAAGCCTGGATCCTGACCAGATAGAAGTTCACTTCTGTCTCTTCAGTCAAGGGATGACTCCCCAGTAGAGTAATGGACAACCAAAGCTCCTAGACTCTATTCCCCTAAAAAAACATTCCCCAGCGGACTCCTCCTCGGACAGCAGGAACAGGAATCCCCAAAAAGAGATTCCTTACGAAGTCAACATCTATTTTGGAGGGCATCTTTAAGCCCATCTCCGACGACTCTCCGTCATATTCCTTGGATGGCAGCTTTAAGCCCATCTTCGACAGTATTCTGTCATCTTTTCCAAATGGAATCTGTAAGCCCATTCCCGATATTATTCACCAGCAGTCTCACTTCAGGCGAGTGCAAATTTCCGGGCACTCTAGTGTTCAATCATCTTCCACCTTCAGATCACGAAAGGCAAACAAGCCAATTCTAAATCTTCAGGTTTAAGAAGATTGAACATAGGAAGTTGTTGTACCCCATAATTTTCCCTCCTATTTTCACTCAAGACATGCCCATTGAGGTCCCCAACTTGCCCTAGGATGACTAAGAATTGACCAGACAAATTCTCTTCCTAAGGCAATCAACCCCCAACTAGGGTTTCAATTTTCATTAAGATGGTTGAGCTCCAAAGATCCCAAATGTTCTCCATTGTCCTATGATCGATAAAATAGCAAGTGTACTATTTTTACCAATGTAGTAATAAAAGGAAGATATCCCGTGTATCGATCTCGAGGACTGCGTTAGAATTAGTAGTGTTGAAAGTGATTCAATTAGACAAAAATGGCATTAGTGCAGTTTGAAGAAAGGTAATAAAATCTGCTCTGTGAATCTTAAAACAAAAAGTAAAGAGTGATAACACAGAATTATGAAGCATACTAGGGATAAGATGTATGAATTGCTCTGTAATGAACTGAACCTCCATTTATACTATTTATGCTTATGTAATCCAATTCCGATTCTCAAGAGTTACTTCCCCTAATTCCTTAGCCAGAAACCATTGACATAAAATTTTAAATTCGATTTCCTTAGTTATTCAAACATATGTCAAGCATATGTGATAAAATCAAGAATTTACGGTCATCATTATTAGATCCTTATTCCTAAGATAAATTAGCGACGGTACTTTACAATTAGCGATAAAGTGATCGGTCAAACCTACTTTACCCATAGATCAATACCCTATTTTCCAAAAGGATTAGCAGTGAGAAATTGTATAATACAGTGAATACATAAAAACATAGATATTATAAAAGTATAGCAATTCGGTTCATCACAAAAGCAATTCAGGGACACCCCCTAGCATTGGGGGGTTTAGCTTCTCATAATATTCAAATAAAATACTAAATAAAAGTTAAACATTACAAAGAATGGAATTCCTCTTATCTTCAATTGCTTCCGTTCTTGTTGATCTTCGTTAAAAACCCTTGATCATTCTCCTCCTCTTTTTTCCTCTCAAAAACTAGGTCTAAATAGTGCCAGATCACCCCACAGCTAAGCAGAAAGTCCGAAATATCCTCCCAGAATTCAAATAAAGTGATTTCAAAAAATCACTTTTCTGTCTCGCACCTGCCAACACGGGTCGTGTCAGGTGACACGGGCACCCATGTTGGGTACTGAACTTCTCATATCAAAACAGCTTGCCAGGAATTCTGACACGGGCCGTGTCATGTGACACGGGCGCCCGTGTCAGCTACTGTAGGCTCTCTCTATTCTCGTCCGTGCTAGCATTTTCTGACACAGTCCGTGTCAGGTGACATGGGAGACCGTGTCAGCTACTATAGTCCTCCTCTATTCTCTTCCGTGCTAGCATTTTATGACACAGTCTGTGTCAGGTGGCACGATCGCCCGTGTTAGCTACTGTATTTTCGGAGGAAACGCTTCGGAATTTGTCAGCTTCACCTCTATTTTTATGCAATTTCGTCTGGACCTGAAAATACAAAAACCACAAGAACAAGACTTCAAAAGTACCTTACTTAAACAAAATTTGAACTAACTTAATACAAATAAACAAAAATGTGAAAATTAAAATATGTGACGAAAATAGTAGAAAAACTAAGCAAGGTGTTACCAAAGATGCGGTTTCGTGCCGAATAATAGATAGACAACCAGACAGAAAGGTGACCAATCATCCTGATTTCAACAAACCATGTACCGCTGAGATTATTCGCAATTCCCTTACATTCTTCTAGGCCTTCCAAACTTACCCGACTTACTGCAATCAACTACACTTTCAAAATTCAGCACCTCTTCCTCTGTCAGTTTTTCACACTCTCTCCAGATATCTCGAGTTTAAGTGTTTATACTCTCATTTTCAAGGTATGCACCGTCATCTACTGAGCTTGCACAACATCTGTAAACATAACACAAACACACAAAACATGCACTATATAAGGACTTTATAGATTGTAACAGGGCTAAGAGACAACGTGGGATACACAAAAAAAAGGGAAAACAAAGGGTTAAATGGCTCAGATTCGGTGTTATCTATCTCATAGTTGTGTACTTGTTATTCTGCAACTCAAAGGGTAGGACACATAATATTCGAGATCTTTCAGTTTCTTCTCCTCAAATAGATACTGGAGGAACTATGATATGCTCTCTCTCTCTTTTTTTTAATTCGGAATCTCAGTGACGAGTGCATTATCGCAACTTTTTTTTTTAATCTCTTTGATGTTTTTTTTTCGAATGCACTCATTCACTCTTCTTTGCAAGTGTCACGACCCCAAACTTAGAGTATTTACACAAACCATGAAATTTCTAACACCTATCTGAGCAAGGTGGGGAAGTGTTTAGGCTAAGGGTTTTATAAAATGCGTTTTTCTTTTTTTTAAAAAAAGAACGGGGATAAAGCTCAAACTGGGGTAACAAGGGATAATGCATAGGGGCAGGCTCAACAGGATCAGGGATAAAAAAAACAAGTTCCTCAGTGCATGTGTGTGTGCAGTATATATTCCACAGATAAATTACGCAAACAAAAAGAGACTAAGTACATACCCGACACTCTCTTGGTGCATTTGTGTTTGGTTATCTCCGATCCTCACCATGTTGGGTATACTGACAGTTTCAAAGGTGCCTTCTCTGTCATGTGGCGTCATGTAGCTTCGGGTATGTTATATTCTGGTATAGTTCCAGTGTTAGGAATTGCGTCCAATTTTCTTTTCAGTCGTACCAACTTTCGGAGGTTTCCTAGAGTTCAATGTCAGAATTGATTGCTCTCATCCACTTCTCTCGGGTTGTCCACTAATTCGGCATAGTCACCACACATCTGAAACACACAAAACATAAATAGCATGTTGACCCCCACAAGGTACATGTGGTGCGTTACTCACATCATATTCGGTGTAAGTTGACGCCCACAAGGTACATGTGTTCCCAAACTTTGTCTCGACTAGGTTTATCTAATGAAATAAATAGAATGTTGCATGTTTTGGGAATATTGGAATTTATGCAGCATGAAACGCCCACTTTTGAGCGTATAACACTCGAATTTCTGAGCTCTGTTGAGTGTAAGCTGAAGCCAACTTGGGATAGGAGCACTCAAATACACACAGGTACTTTAACTTTCATACTTTTCAATATGGAACGTCAGCTGACTCTAGAGGAATTGGGTGGGATTCTCCACCTTCGCGTTTTTGGACCGGGAGGGATTCCAGAAACTTTCAATCCAGCGAGATTTTGGGAAGAAATCACTGGTTGTGGTGGTTATGAGGCGAAGAGCGCCAAGGCATCTCGGATTCAAAACCCATGCTTCAGGTATGCTCAAAAATGTCTGGCTTACTCTTTGTTAGGTAGAGGGGATAGTACAAGAGTCGCATCGCAAGAAGAACTCTTTCTGCTTCATGCTATGGCCAATGCAACCCCGGTCAATGTTGCTGCCTTCGTAGCAAACCACCTGAGAAAAGTGGGACGGGAAACTTCGGGTGATATTTCTGTTGGCAGGATGATTACCCAAATAGCCATTTATTTTGGTTACGACCCTGTGGAAATGAATCATTCACCTTTGACAGGTATGAGTAAAATAGATATGAATGCCTTAATTAGTCAAGGTATGATTCAGGTACAGGGTAATTGTTTCAGTTATATTGTTTCAAAGCGGATTATTGTGATGCTCCTTGACCCTGAAAAAATCTCAATTTTGAATCGTCAGAATTGGGAATATGGTATTTTTAATGATGCTTTTCAGGTTGAGAATGAAAGGAACAATCCTGCTGAGGAACACCTCATGGATGATGATGCTGGAGAGCCGGTAGAAAATCCCCCTGAAATGCCTAGTCAAATGGATGGCCGGTCCTCATCGTTCACTCAAGAGGAGTGGGTTTGGCTGCAGGCAGAGTGTGCAGATCTCCAAGCTGAGCAAACACGTCAAGGAGTCGAGTTGTTCCGTCAAGGACACGAACAGGATCAACAAGGGGAGATGTCGGCTGACATACATCGAATTATGCAACATTTGATGTTGCAATTTCCTCCCCCTCATCCCCCGCAGTGAGCTCTGTAAGTCCCTCCTTGGTTCTGAAACATTGAGGTCAATGTTTGGTCCAAGTGTGTGTGTGTGGGGGGGGGGGGGGTTTATTTCTTTTATCATTTAATGTTTTGTGTGTTTTTATTTATTGCTTGTTATTTCAGTTTAAATCTTTTGTTTCTTTATGTTTTATGTGTTTCAGATGTGTGGTGACTGTGCCAAATTAGTGGACAACCCGAGAGAAGTGGATGTGAGCAATCAATCCCGACATTGAACTCTAGGAAACCTCCGAAAGTTGGTATGACTGAAAAGAAAATTAGACGCAATTCCTAACACTGGAACTAGACCGGAATATAACATACCTGAAGCTACATGGCGCCACATGACACAGAAGACACCTTTGAAACTGTCAGTATACCCAACATGGTGAGGATCAGAAATAACCAAACACAAATGCACCAAGAGAGTGTCGGGTATGTACTTAGTCTCTTCCTTAGGCCATTTACAAAATTTTGCATTTGTTCAGTTGCATCCATGTTGTGAGTGGGACATGCAACCAACAGTCATTTAAACCTCTTATACGCATCTCCCAGTGATTCTCCTTCCTTCTATTTAAAGTTCACTATGTCATATCTCTTACGGATGTACACAGAAGCGGGAAAATATTAGTTGAGAAAGGTAGTCTCCATTTGTTGCCAAGTTGTAATGCTTCCATCCGGTAAAGAGTAAAACCATTCTTTAGCATCCTCTGACAATGTAAAAGGGAACATTACTAATTTTTTAGCTTCTTCATATTGCCCCTCAATTTTCAGTGATGTGGTCATGGTGAGAAACCTCTGCAGATGTTTATTTGCATCTTCTTTAATCTTTCCAGAAAACGGTCTCCTTTCAAGTTGCCTGATTATAGAGGGGTGCAACTGAAAGTGATCGACTTTTACTGGTTGATTAACGATCGTCATCCGGCCCAGAGGGGCATTTTCTCCTCCATAATCGCCTAGAAGTCTTTCCACAAGAGGTGGATCAGCAGCCATTGCTTCTGAATTTGAATCTAATTGCTCGGAAATACTTGATTGTGCTTCTTCTCTTCCCTTCCCACTTTCTTTCCTAGCCTTTCAGATTCTCTCTCAGTGATCTTTCCGGTTCTGCGTCAAAAATAAATTCAGCTGAGGCCTTACCTCGCATATAAAGATTATACGATTATTAGTTGTGAGAGAATAAAAACAAAAATTGCAGTAAATAAAATTTTAGGTTGCAGAGCAACAAAATTCTAATTGAGTAATTAAACACAGGAAATTTGGAAGTCCCCGGCAACGGCGCCAAAAACTTGATCGATAAAATAGAAAGTGTACAATTTTTACCAATGTAGTAATAAAAGGAAGTTATCCCGTGTATCAATCTCGAGGAATGCGTTAGAGTTAACAGTGTTGAAAGTGATTCAATTAGACAAAAAGGGCATTACTGCAGTTTGAAGAAAGGTAATAAAATCTGCTCTAGGAATCTTAAAACAAAAAGTAAAGAGTGATAGCACAGAATGATGAAGCACACTAGGGATAAGATGTATGAATTGCTCCGTAACGAACTGACCCTCCATTTATACTTTCTATGCTTATGTAATCCAATACTGGTTCTCAAGAGTTACTTCCCCTAATTCCTTAGCCGGAAACCATTGACATAAAATTTTAAATTCTAATTCCTTAGTTATTCAAACATATGTCAAGCACATGTGATAAAATCAAGAATTTACGGTCATCACTATTAGATCCTTATTCCTAAGAGAAATTAGCGACGGTACTATACAATTAGCGATAAAGTGATCGGTCAAACCTACTTTACCCATAGATCAATACCCTATTTTCCAAAAGGATAAGCAGTGAGAAATTTTATAATACAGTGAATACATAAAAACATAGATATTATAAAAGTATAGCAATTCGGTTCATCACAAAAGAAATTCAGGGACACCCCCCTAGCATTGGGGGGTTTAGCTTCTCATAATATTCAAAGAAAATACTAAATCAAAGTTAAACATTACAAAGAATGGAATTCCTCTGATCTTCAATTGCTTCCGCTCTTGTTGATCTTCGTTACAAACCCTTGATCGTTCTCCTCCTCTTTTTTCCTCTCAAAAACTAGGTCTAAATAGTGTCAGATTACCCCACAGCTAAGTAGAAAATCTAAAATATCCTCCCAGAATTCAAATAAAGTGATTTCAAAAAATAACTTTTCTGTCCCGCACCTGCCAACACGGGCTGTGTCAGGTGACACGGGCACCCGTGTTGGGTACTGAACTTCTCATATCAAAACAGCTTGTCAGGCATTCTGGCACGGGCCATGTCATGTGACACGGGCGCCCGTGTCAGCTACTGTAGCCCCCCTCTATTCTCATCCGTGCTAGCATTTTCTGACACGGGCCGTGTCAGGTTACACGGGCGCCCATGTCAGCTACTGTAGTCCTCCTTTATTCTCATCTGTGCTAGCATTTTTTGACACGGGTCATGTAAGGTGGCACGGCCGCCCGTGTCAGCAACTGTATTTCCGGAGGAAACGCTTCGGAACTTGTCAGCTTCACCTCTATTCTTGTGCAATTTCGTCCGGACCTGAAAATACAAAAACCACCAGACCAAGACTTCAAAAGTACCTTACTTAAACAAAATATTAACTAACTTAATGCAAATAAACAAAAATGTGAAAATTAAAATACGTGACGAAAATAGTAGAAAAACTAAGCAAGGTGTTACCAAAGATGCGGTTTCGTGCCAAATAATAGATAGCCAACCAGACAGAAATGTGACCAATTATCCTAATATGTCTTCAAGATTATCCATGCCAAATTGCATGCCTTGCACAACAAGTCTGCTCAGTCAATTGTTCAAATGCTTGAAAATCAATTGTGCTAGGTCAAAAGTCAATTGTGGCCTATATACAGTCAAAATTCAAGATTTTTGGTCAACATTAATATTTTGAAGTTATATCCATAATTTTATCAAGGGTTGATCATGATTCCTCAAGAAATGCTCCTAATTCATCAAAAGTCAAGAATTACTAATTAGGGTTTCTATAGGAAAAGTCAACCAAACTTTGATCAGGCATAACTTTCTCACACTTCATCCATTTTTCCCCAACCAAAGCTCGTTTTGAAGAGAATTAAATCCCCTACAACTTCTATTCATCCCTCAAGTCCGAAAAATGAACCATTTGAAAGATACAAGTTCATACATTACAGGTCATTTTTAGAAAGTCAACAAAAGCCACTTTTTGCCATGACCTTTAACATCAAGATAAATTCTTCAAATGCAAAATTGATCAAAAGAGGGATTAAAGTAGACATCTTTGGATTTCTTAAAAGTCCTAGATCATCATCATGAGATAAAAATTGAGTAAGTTGTGGCTTGCCCAAGTTCGGAAAATTTGGGAATTTTCAAGAATTATGCATTGAGCAAATTTGATGTTTTAAGGCAAGGGCTCACTTTCTTGGACTTCAAGCATCTTCCTAAGTTTATAGAGGACCTCTAAAATTATTATTGCCATGCCTTGCATTTGCTAACTATTTTATTCATATTTATTTTAATTTATTTCAAATAAATAGAAAATAAAATGTATAAAATAATTGGAAATGGGATTTGAGCTTTGGTTTGATGTTTTGGACAGCCTAGGCCCATAAAATTACCTGCAAAGGTTTCCACATGCATTCAAATTCAAAAAAGGACAAGTTTCCTTGTTTTTAGCCAAAGTTACAAATTTCATTCAAGGCTTTGAAACGTTTTCCTTAAGGTTGTTTAATCCTTTGTTTTATTGTCTTCTCATTCCTCTCTATATAAACAAGCATCTAGCAAGCATTTCGACACGACTACACAGCCTAGAGAGACTTTTGGTCTGAACTAGTAATCATACGTTGCTCTTGAGGTTCCCAGAGACTTGTTCCAACCATCCTCAAAGCTTGAAAGGTCCCAGATCACTGGATCCAAACTATCACCATTTTGGTATAATCTCAAATTCGAATCTCTATTTTTATTAATTATTGAATGTTCTAACGTGTGTATATGAGTTTCTGGATATCCTTAGAGCAGGTTAGGGGAATTACATGGAATGCACGACGTCTAGAACATGAGATACCATGTACCATCAAGTGCTGCCCACACTGGATCCAAGGATGGACTTGGGCTTCACAATATGGGCTTAGCGAAATTTCAATTGCAACCCCCATTCTACTTCAGCCATAAAGCCTAATCTCTTTTCTTTTTGTTTTATTTAGTTATTTCATTTCTTAATCTTTTTTAATAATAATAATAATAAACTCACAAAAAAATTAGGCATAGATTTTTTTAATTAAATAATTAGTTTCTTTAATTAATTAATTTATTAAAACTTTAACCTTTTTATTAATTAAAAATGAATTAGAATTTAAGTCTAATTACTTTCTTTTCGTAATAAAAAAAACCACAAAAAAGGCTTAGTTTATTTTTCTTAATTTAATTTTATAAGTAGACTTTAGGATAATTAATTTAATTATTTTTCTTAATGTAATTTTTTTTAAATAAAAACCAACAACAAAACAGATATTTCTTATTAGGTTTTAGACGAACTGTCAACCTTTCGCGCGTTATTTATTTTTCGCATCTTTATATTCATGTAACTGCATACTGGATGTAATAATTAATAGAATTTTATTTGCTTTCTTTATTTTCCTTCTCCCAATTTTTGTACATTGTAAATATCCCCCTCCCAAAAAGCCATGTAATAGTCTAGATTTATACTTTCCGCATTTTATTTTTATGTATTTATTACTATTAGTAACTAGGCGTGTATGGAAAGACTAATAATCAAACGTTAGCTAACCTAACAAAAAGACAAAAAATAACTGAATCTCAACACACTTGCACATGTGCACCTCTAAGGTATCTCCCACTTTGGTTGTGTTGTACCCCAAAATTTTCCCTCCCATATTCTTCAAGGTTTGTCAAGAATCATCTTCAAATGGTTCAAGATTTCTCAAGGGTTGCACAGTCCAAATACCTCCTAAGCCAGCTGAAATTAGGGTTTTGGTTCTTTCAAGGAATTTGAGGTTTTCAATGTTCCAATCAAGTCCCATAGGCCTATATACATTGTCAAGCATCTACATGTCAAGTTTCAAGACTTACAATGCCAATTCCACAGTCAAAAGCTCCAATTGCTCTACAGTCAACTGCAGTGGCAAAATGGTCATTTTGCAGTCAAAAGTCAGAATTTTTGGTCAACGTCTTATTTTGAGTCCACAATCATCATTTGATCAAGTATTGATCATGATTCCACAAGGATGGCTCAAAAATCTTCAAAGATGCAAAAGTTACTATTTTTGGACAGTAGAAAAGTCAACTGTATCTTGACCAAGGCATAACTTTTTCATGGTTCATTAGAAAAATCCCATCCAATGCTCATTTTTAAGGGGATGACATTTACTACAACTCATCTTCACATTCCAAGTCCAAGAAATGCTCTCACAAAAAGTTATCAATTTCTACATTATAGGTCAATTTCAAAAGTCAACAAAAATGCACTTTAAGTCAAAGACCATAACTTGAGATTGGTAAATCCAAATGACATGGGACCAAAGGCATTGGTTAGAGGACTTCAAGACCTTTCCAAAATGTCTAAGAACATGTTCATATGATCCAAATTGAGCAAGATATGCATTGGAGAAGTTGGGAAATGTTTGTGAATTTGCAAAAGTCAACTTTGCTCAAAACACTTTGTTTTTGCTAATGGGCCTCAAATTTCTTCTTGAAACATTATCCAAGGCCTATGCACGACCCATTAAGCTTAAATTGATTTATTTTCTTATTTTTTATTAATTAATTGGATTTTTAATCAATTTTAATTCATTTAATTAATTTAAATTGTAAGAAATATCAAGATATGGTTTTTCAATCTTTTCATGAAGCAAATATGACCTAAAAGAGCTGGAAAATTCGTGTACACATCAAGGGGACAAGAATCTCCAAGTTTGGCAAGATTTTCCAATCAAAAAGATTCAAAAATATATGATTGAAAATCAAATATTGAAACCATCATTCCATGGATCTTTGCTCAAGGATTTAACCTAATTCCATTCTACTATAAGTACACAACTTAACCCTAATGCCATGGACGTGAATTTGCTGCAGAAAAACCATAATCACATTCAAGAAAAATCCAAGAAAACTCAAAATTGTTTTCTGTGTTCTAGGGCGAATTAAGGAGCTTTATTGATTTCAATCCATTGCAGGAGGTCCCCAGGACGATTTGCAATCAATTTCCAGTGTCATAGCTCCAAGAATTACTAGTTTCAGAACCACGGTTTGCTTCTCATGTCCATAATCGTAACTCATATTTTATGCATAATTAACATGATTTAATCATTGTTTGGTGTTGCTTGAATTCATATAAAGCTTTTGGCATAGGTTAATTGCATTATAACACGCAGAATCATAAGTTACCATTGAAGGATTTTAGGGTTCTTGAGGTCTCAAATTGGGGCTTTACAGCCCAGGAAAAATTAAGCTTCATAAGACCTATGGTTGAATTCGTCAAGGCCAGACGAATCAAACGCCATGCTCGCGAAATATTTATGTGCATCAGGGGCCTATTCGCTATTTTTTGTCCTTGCAGGTTGTGGGGGTTAAAAACCCCCCGCTATCTAACTTTGCTTTTACAGGAAATATGAGGAAGACGATGACGTGCTGATCCATGATTAGCCAATTCAAATAGCGCGCATAATTTTTGTTTTGTCTAGCATAATTGTTGTTTTTATATATTAATTTCATTGTTCATTATACTAACAAATGCAGGCGCATGGCTCAGTGGATAGTGAGGTGGCTGGTAATCATTGGGACCTGGGTTCGATTCCCAGGTCCACCCAAAACTCTATAATATTTTTTCTAACATGATTTCATGCAGGCTTCACAAAGTGGTTTACCATGAACCTCACGCCTCAGCCTGCCATGTGTCTTCACATTCCAATCCAGTGGCCAAAAGATTCTGAACACCATGCTCCCCAGTCAAAGCAAGCATGGGCAATTACCAAAGTCAAACAGGCTTGATAGCTTAATGGGCCATGAATTACTTCCAAACCTCCTAATGGGCCAACACACCCCCTGGGTTCTTCTTTTCTTTTTCTTTTATATTCTCTTTTAATTATTTTATTAACTATTAATTATTATTATTATTATTATTATTTAATTAACCCAAAATATTTATTTTTATAATAACTTCAGAAAATTGAAAATGTAAATATTATTATTATTATTATTAATTTCACTTTAATTTAATTATTTTGTAAATAAATTCTAACAAATTAATTAGTTAATTAGGTTAAATTTAACTTTTTTTTACAATAAATAAAATTAGTATAGAAATTAGGTTTTACTAACTTGTGACTTTTTTCTTTATTTTATTTTCATTAAAACATAAAAAACATAAAAAATACTTTTTTTCTTTTAATTAACTAATTAATTAGTAAATTAGGTTTAATTTGAATTAATTGCAAAAAGGACCAAAATGCCATCCTTTTCTCAAAAAGGGTCAAAATCCTAAGGATGTCCCTGATTTAATTTCTTTGTGCGCATATTAATTTTGATTCATATTTATGTAACTGTTCCGAGGATGTAATAGATAATTAGGACTTTTACCGCTTTCTTTAATTTCTCGCATTTATCTTTTTCAAGGGTTATGTTTTTGGCGATGTAAATACCTGACGCCTTGTAATAGCGTAGATTTACTTTCCGCAGTTTACTTTCCGCACAATTATTAATTGTTAACTATGCATGACAAGATTTGCTTGAAAAATAAAACCAACTCGTAGCTCACCATAATACATGTGCAAAGATAATATGAATTGAATCCTGACACACATGCACATGCCACTCCTAGGGTACGCCTCACTTGGTTGCCTCGAGGTGGTCATTGAGTATAGGGTGTTTTAGAGGTCGCCCTCCTGTCTAAAGATCCAGTTGCCTCGAAACGGTTGCCTCAGATAAAAAAGGATCTAGGACATTAGGGTTACCACTAAGTTGTCCTACTATTGCTTTGGTGACCACACATGTCCCTATAATCGAATTGACCCGAATAACTCCAACGATGGTGCTACCTACTTCTCAATAGTGGGATAGTACTTTCTAAAGGACATTTACACAGCTTAATTCCTTATGAGTAGGTAGATTTCTCCTGGGTACTTGCTCTTTCAAAAACAAAAACAACTTTTCGCACCTACACTTTCAAACAAAAGTTTTCAAACAAATACTTCATACACTCTTGAGGACTGATACAAGAGTTACCTAGAAGTTTTCAAAACAAACTTTTCCAAAACCCACAAACACAAGAAAAGCAAACATTTTTTGAAAACATAATGAGCAAGTACCTAAGAGCCCGTGGATAACCACGGATAGAAAGGGTGCTAACACCTTCCCTTTCTATAATCTACCTCCTGAACCCGAGAAACATCTCGAAAAGGAATTTTGTTGTGCTTTTGTCCTTTCCTTGTTGGAGAACATAAAAGACGGTGGCGACTCTTGCTTACCACGACATTTCGCGAACCAGCATTCCAAAACAGTCAGTTCTATTTCCACCGATCACAGAACTGGCGACTCTGCTGGGGACACATATTATAAGTGAGGTGTACCTTAGGATTAGATCATTCTATGTTTTCAATTGTATGCCTTGTTTGCTTTTATATTTGTGGGCTTGCAACGAAGTTTCATAGATCCTAACCCGGATCTGGGGAATACCCTTTTAGGTAGCAAAAAGCTGTGAGGGACCTGTCCGGCGTAGACCGACATGGGTGAAGTAGTAGCTACGTTGGTGTGACACCTTGGTCTGTACTGATATCCCTTGTGTTGGAACAAGGAGAATATGGGTCTTCTGAGGAGTCATTAAGCACTAACTGACCTTAGCACCTTAAATTGACCCAACTTGGCCATAGAACAGTAGTAGTATGCTACACTCATTGAGGCTAAACTCTCGCGATGGTTTCGGCCGCAAGAAAAGATTGCGAAGCTGGAGTTATGACTGATTGAGGGTACTCAGTGATATTGAGATCCTCTAGAACCCAGTTATTATTTTCTAGGACAGGTCTTAACCCACCGAAACTGAAAGAGGGTAGTACCTAAACTTCATGCAGGCCTGAAATCTAAGGGTTGTCTTGTGTGACTTGTGTGCCTTCAAACTTGAACTACTTGCACATTCTTGTTATCTGACACATGAGTTTCTTGCAGGTTTTGTTTACAGTCCTTAATTTAGGCTTATAACAGGGTTTACTTACATCACTCCACGCATAGCATAACATCATACCATCATACCATTGCATACATCCTTCATAAGGGCTAACCCATTTCAAGGATCTCAAGGGTTTGTGATGCAGGTCATGATGGATCAAATGTCTAGCAAGGGGCAAAGGGGATTTATTTTCCTCTAGCCAAGGTTGTTCGGAGATCAAAACATGACAGCTTGAGTCAGGGGCTATGACCCACTCGATATGGTGAGCTTTGACTCTTGAAGAAGGACTCTCAACAACATGAAGTTCCTTCAATCAAGCTTCCCAAATTCAAATTCTAACAATTTTCTTGTTTACCCCGCGAGATCCTTGAAAACATTGCATACATACATATCATTGCATTACAGGTACCCCTTATACAGGTCACTTACCTTCTTCGCTGTTTATTTTAGCAATCGTCATGTCTACTGAACCTTCCGCTGAACAAGCTATCAAGGCCCTCCAGGCCCAGAATGCCCAGTTCCAGGAGTTGGTTATGAGCCTAGCCCAGGGTCAACAGGAGTTGAAGACTCTGATTCTGAATAAGAAGAAGAAGAGGACTGTTTTGTTCAACACTAGACGCAGATCTGGGAATGGACTACAGAATGAGGCTGAGCTGACTACCTCATCTGTAGGCAAAGATAGCCCACAAGAGAGAAGGGTTCCTAGTCCCGTGGTCTCCGACAACGAGACGGATTATGATGAAGAACAATACCCTCATGCCGAGGATAGGTACAAATAGCTGGAGGATCGCTTAAGTGCTATGGAGATTCAACATGTGCCCGGTCTGGACTTCGAAGATCTAGGTCTGTCCTCTGGGGTGGTGATTCCCCATAAATTCAAGGCACCTTCCCTTGCCAAATATGACGGAGCTTCCTGTCCTAAGTTGCACCTCCGTTCATACGTAAGGAAAATCCAGCCCTACACGGCAGACAAGAATTTGTGGATTCATTTCTTTCAGAACAGTCTGTCAGGGACTCAACTCGAGTGGTTCTATCAGCTGGATGGAGCCAGTATCCGCAACTGGGAGGACCTTGTTGCTGCCTTTTACAAGCAATACCAGTATAATTTCGACCTCGCTCCTACGCGTACCCAACTCCAGGGTATGTCACTAGGGATGGGTGAAGGATTTAAGGAGTATACCCAAAAGTGGAGAGACCTGGCTGGAAGGGTGCAGCCACCTTTGACTGATCGTGAGCTTGTTGACATGTTCTTGGGGACCCTGTCTGGTCCATTCTTCAATCATTTGATCGGAAACTCTTCAGCCGGGTTTACAGACCTTATCTTGACTGGGGAAAGGATTGAAGCTGGCATCAAAAGCGGGAAGATTCAAGAGGCCACACCTCCTGATACTCAGAAGAAGCCCTACAACGGGAAGAAAGAATCCAGTGTTGTCTATGGTTCAAGAAGACAGAATAGGTCTGAACACCGCCAAGATGTCAATGCGGTAGTTATTTCAAAACCGGCCAATGCTCCACAACATCGCAACCCACAAAGGGAAGAGAGACCTAGAAGGCAATTCACTCCTCTCAGTATGACCTTGTCCCAGATATTGCCGCAGTTGCTGACAACCAATTTGGTAACTCTAAGGGACCCTCCTAAGAATCCCAACAAGACAGCTTCAAGGTATAACCCCAACGCCCGCTGCGCTTATCATTCTGACAGCCCGGGGCATGCTACAGATGATAGTTGGACTTTGAGGAACAAGGTTCAGGACCTAATCGATGCAAAGGAGGTCGAGTTCGAAGCGCCCGAGACTCCCAATGTGATCACTGCTCCCTTGCCAACACATGGCTAGGATTGAGAGACTTTTGTTCATTTGAATTCTGATATTGTATTTTTCTTTGCTTATTCAAACAATTATCATGTCAAACTCTCTTATTTCATTAATGCATTACACGTGTCTTTTTTGAAGTAATTGAATTCGCTATGCTTAAAACTGCTTTCATTTTTTGATGTTCAACTCTCGATTAAAACAATTCTAAACCTTTTGAGGGAGGATGACGAAAATGATACCACGATCTTTACAGTATGCTTTTGAACAGACCCCGTTGATGAAGTACATGCATTATTTCAAATCCTAAACAGTGGAGTTATAAGGAAGATAATCCCTAGTCAACCCCTTTGAGCCAAAGAAGTTGGAGTTTTTCTTTTCACAAATTAAAACCCTTAATTATAACCTGGGGCAGGGTAGTTTTCTCAGTTGATCCAGGTGCACAATGAATGACATCAAAGGAGTCCTTCCAAAACAAAAGACAGTGATGGTTCCCTATAATTGTAAAGACAGGCAGTCATTATCTCTCAGAAATAAAAGCCCATTAAGTCAAAACCTATGAAGGAGACTTACAAAATTGGGGCATCCCGCTGACTGTAATCACAAAAGAAACAGTTCAGGCAAAAAACAGGGATAACGAAATCAAAAAGAAAGAGGTCCTATAAACCCTCAACAAAAAAAAATGACTGCCTGTTCAAAATAAATTGTCAACGTCTGAACCATTACCGGAATATCAGAGCAAAGACTCAAACAAGGTCTAATGCACGATTAGCTGAGTTTAGGATTGAAGAACATCACGAAGAGCGGGTGGGTACAAATAAAATTTGAGCCTTTATCCTTTTTTTCTTAAACCATGAACCAGGCCACGTTATAACCCTTAAAATTCCTAGCTGAAGCATGGGTTAGTTCGAAAGCATACTGTTACCAAAGGTATCCCGACTCCTGTGAGGCTTGCTGTAAAATCTTGAGTTGACATCACATTTTACAAAAATTCACTTGTTTCATTGAAAACTGCATTTTCAAAAAACTTCAAGACAGACATAAGCTTTGCATTCTTAAAATAACATTGTTTGCATATGACTATTTGTTCGAACAGTAGAGAAATTCGCACGACGAATATCTAATGAACAAAAATCTTCTCAAGGATCACCTCAAGTGGAAAAACACTTCCAACCAAGGGGCACGGCATGAGAATTGTCTATCATCTGGGGCAGTACAGTCAAGATTCAGAGAATCTCTCAAATGCCAAATAGCCAGGGGCAGACCTCCATCTGAGTCACTTGGGGCATTGGACGTGAATTCCAGCAACGAATCCTGCATGCTCAAACGACGATCTTCTGGTAATATGGCAACACTACCGACAGTGACAACTCCCTACACTCCGAGAACATGGACATAGTCGGAAAAATACTATGCATAATCAAAGACCCGCTAGGTTGACACACCTAGGCAAAAATAAGGGCTTCCCGGCGAACCAAAAGGGTTCGGGAAAAAATAAGGGATGAGAATGAAAAAATCTTTACACCCGGCAAGTCGAAAACCTGAAAAGGTGGCTTGGGAAAAAAAGGGTATCCCGATGGACTGAAAACCCGAAAGGGCGGTCCAGGAAAAAATTAGGGATCAAAGCGTACGACTATGTCCCGTCATCTCGTCACTTGCCTACCAGAAGAAGATTTGTCAATCGGTAGTCATCAAGTACCTCCACAAGTACCTTCTCCCACAGAAGCTGGGGCAATAAGAATTGTCTAAGTAATCTAGTCGCTCTGTCCACCAAGGTACCAAGGTAGATTCAGCTAAAGAATTTGACCAGAACACCTTCACTCCCTGCAGAGTAAGACAAGATTCAGCAATACTCTCCCCAAGCAGAGTTGGTCTCCCATCAATCCCGAAAAGGCACAATATCCCTAGCAAGTCAGCAACACTCTCCTCAAGCAGAGTTAGGCTACTGTCAGCCCCAAGGAAGTTGGATATCCCCAGAAGATCTCAATATTCCCCAGCGGAGTATACAGATGTTCCTCAGCAAGCATCCTCGGCAGTCTTAATATTCCTCGACGAAATATAAGATTGTTCCCCGGCGGAATACCAGACACCCCAGTGGAGCCATTTCCCCAGTGCAGTCCAAAAAATTTCCCCAAGAGAGTTGAACCATCTCCCCAGTAGATTCTGAAAGCTTATCCCCTGCAGAGTACAAATCTCTCTCCCAGCCATATTCAGAGGTTATCCCCACCAGAGTCTAACTGGGTTATCCTCAGCAAATTACAACGGAAAGATCGTCCTCGGCGAAGTTCTTCCTATCCCCAGCGGAGTTCATCAAATCCCTCAACAAAGCTTATCAACAGAATCCCCAGCGAAGTTATCGTTAAAATCTCAGTGAAGTATCTCTTCCCCACAGAGTAATTCCCCGCGGAATAATCTCTCCGCCAGGTTTATTCCCCAACGGAGTCATCTTCTCCTACAGGTTTATTCTTGCAATCATCTTCGTCCATCATCCCCCAGCAGAAACGAAGAACTCTACTCTTCAACATCAGCCCAGGGTTTCACAAGCTCCTGGAATTCGTCAAGAGTTTATTTTCCCAGACAAAGATACATTCATAAACATCACGTTGTCATACATCATGATACATGCATATACGCATCATATCATACAATCTCATTTATGTTGAGAACATCATTGCTTGATCCATATCATGCATTGCATATGACTGACCTTTATCTTTCAGGAAAGATACAGTCAAAGTCTCTAAATCCAGTCAAAGAAGGCAAATCCAGTCAAAGAAGACAAATCCAGTTAAATCGATTTTTCTAACGCTAAATCCGTCATTGAAGACAACCCGTCATTGAAGACAATCCGTCATTAAAGACAATCCGTCATTGAAGACAATCCGTCATTAAAGACAATCCGTCATTGAAGACAACCCGTCGTTGAAGACAACCCGTCATTCAAGACAACCCGTCATTCAAGACAACCCGTCATTAAAGACAACCCGTCATTAAAGACAATCCGTCATTGAAGACAACCCGTCATTGAATACAACCTGTCATTGAAGACAACCCGTCAATAAAGACAACCTATCAATAAAGACAACTCGTCCATGAAGACAACCCGTTAAAAGAGACAACTCGTCAAAAAAGACAAAACCTCCTCTGGTTCAGTTAAATCGATCCCTAAAGATTTTTCTGAGATAACCTGTCAGTAGAGACAACCCATCAACCTTTTGAAGTTCCATATTCGATACCTGTACCTAGCCAGGGCATATCTATGAGTGACTGATTAGAGGTCTACGCCTGTATCCAGCCAGGAAAACTATCTCGATCAACCTTTTGAAGTTCCAGATTCGATACCTGTATCTAGCCAGGGCATATCTGTGAGCGACTGATTAGAGGTCTACGCCTGTATCCAGCCAGGAAAGCTATCTCTACCACCTTTTGAAGTTCCAGATTCGATACATGTATCTAGCCAGGGCATATCTGTGAGCGATTGATTGTAGATCTATACCTGTATCTAGCCAGGAAAGTATCTACATGAAGATTTTGAAGATCAACACCTGTAACAGGCCAGGAAATTATCTTTCTTTCTCAGGTACGCAAGTTCTCGCTAAGGAATCTCTTACGTGATCGACATCTCCAGATGGCATCTTTAAGCAACTATCCATTACATTTCCAAATGGCATCTATAAGCCCATTCCCGACAAGATTCTGTTGCATCTCTAGATGGCATCTATAAGCCCATCCTCCTATCCATTATATCTCCAAATGGCATCTATAAGCCCATTCCCGACATCACAATGTTGATACTCCATTATGCGAGTGCAAATTTCTGGGCACTCTAGTATTCAATCATCTTCCACCTTCGGATCACGAAAGGCATGCAAGCCAATCTACATCCTCAGGTTTAAGAAGATTGAACAGGGGCAACTGTTGTACCCCAAAATTTTCCCTCCCATATTCTTCAAGGTTTGTCAAGAATCATCTTCAAATGGTTCAAGATTTCTCAAGGGTTGCACAGTCCAAATACCTCCTAAGCCAGCTGAAATTAGGGTTTTGGTTCTTTCAAGGAATTTGAGGTTTTCAATGGTCCAATCAAGTCCCATAGGCCTATATACATTTTCAAGCATCTACATGTCAAGTTTCAAGACTCACAATGCCAATTCCACATTCAAAAGCTCCAATTGCTCTACAGTCAACTACAGTGGCAAAATGGTCATTTTGCAGTCAAAAGTCAGAATTTTTGGTCAACATCTTATTTTGAGTCCACAATCATCATTTGATCAAGGATTGATCATGATTCCACAAGGATGGCTCAAAAATCCTCAAAGATGCAAAAGTTACTATTTTTGGACAGCAGAAAAGTCAACTGTATCTTGACCAAGGCATAAATTTTTCATGGTTCATCAGAAAAATCCCATCCAATGCTCATTTTGAAGGGGATGACATTTCCTACAACTCATCTTCACATTCCAAGTCCAAGAAATGCTCTCACAAAAAGTTATCAATTTCTACATTATAGGTCAATTTCAAAAGTCAACAAAAATGCACTTTAAGTCAAAGACCATAACTTGAGATTGGTAAATCCAAATGACATGGGACCAAAGGCATTGGTTAGAGGACTTAAAGACCTTTCCAAAATGTCTAAGAACATGTTCATATGATCCAAATTGAGCAAGATATGCATTGGAGAAGTTGGGAAATTTTTGTGAATTTGCAACAGTCAACTTTGCTCAAAACACTTTGTTTTTGCTAATGGGCCTCAAATTTCTTCTTGAAACTTTATCCAAGGCCTATGCACGACCCATTAAGCTTAAATTGATTTATTTTCTTATTTTTTATTAATTAATTGGATTTTTAATCAATTTTAATTCATTTAATTAATTTAAATTGTAGGAAATATCAAGATATGGTTTTTCAATCTTTTCATGAAGCAAATATGACCTAAAAGAGCTGGAAAATTCGTGTGCACATCAAGGGGACAAGAATCTCCAAGTTTGGCAAGATTTTCCAATCAAAAAGATTCAAAAATATATGATTGAAAATCAAATATTGAAACCATCATTCCATGGATCTTTGCTCAAGGATTTAACCTAATTCCATTCTACTATAAGTACACAACCTAACCCTAATGCCATGGACGTGAATTTGCTGCAGAAAAACCATAATCACATTCAAGAAAAATCCAAGAAAACTCAAAACTGTTTTCTGTGTTCTAGGGCGAATTAAGGAGCTTTATTGATTTCAATCCATTGCAGGAGGTCCCCAGGACGATTTGCAATCAATTTCCAGTGTCATAGCTCCAAGAATTACTAGTTTCAGAACCACGGTTTGCTTCTCATGTCCATAATCGTAACTCATATTTTATGCATAATTAACATTATTTAATCATTGTTTGGTGTTGCTTGAATTCATATAAAGCTTTTGGCATAGGTTAATTGCATTATAACACGCAGAATCATAAGTTACCATTGAAGGATTTTAGGGTTCTTGAGGTCTCAAATTGGGGCTTTACAGCCTAGGAAAAATTAAGCTTCATAAGACCTATGGTTGAATTCGTCAAGGCCAGACGAATCAAACGCCATGCTCGCGAAATATTTATGTGCATCATGGGCCTATTCGCTATTTTTCGTCCTTGCAGGTTGTGGGGGTTAAAAACCCCCCGCTATCTAACTTTGCTTTTACAGGAAATATGAGGAAGACGATGACGTGCTGATCCATGATTAGCCAATTCAAATAGCGCGCGTAATTTTTGTTTTGTCCAGCATAATTGTTGTTTTTATATATTAATATCATTGTTCATTATACTAACAAATGCAGGCGCATGGCTCAGTGGATAGTGAGGTGGCTGGTAATCATTGGGACCTGGGTTCGATTCACAGGTCCACCCAAAACTCTATAATATTTTTTCTAACATGATTTCATGCAGGCTTCACAAAGTGGTTTACCATGAACCTCACGCCTCAGCCTGCCATGTGTCTTCACATTCCAATCCAGTGGCCAAAAGATGTTGAACACCATACTCCCCAGTCAAAGCAAGCATGGGCAATTACTAAAGTCAAACAGGCTTGATAGCTTAATAGACCATGAATAACTTCCAAACCTCCTAATTGGCCAACACACCCCTTGGGTTCTTCTTTTCTTTTTCTTTTATATTCTCTTTTAATTATTTTATTAACTATTAATTATTATTATTATTATTTAATTAACCCAAATTATTTATTTTTATAATAACTTCAGAAAATTGAAAATGTAAATATTATTATTATTATTATTATTATTAATTTCACTTTAATTTAATTATTTTGTAAATAAATTCTAACAAATTAATTAGTTAATTAGGTTAAATTTAACTTTTTTTTTACAATAAATAAAATTAGTATAGAAATTAGGTTTTACTAACTTGTGACTTTTTTCTTTATTTTATTTTCATTAAAACATAAAAAACATAAAAAATACTTTTTTCTTTTAATTAATTAATTAATTAGTAAATTAGGTTTAATTTGAATTAATTGCAAAAAGGACCAAAATGCCATCCTTTTCTCAAAAAGGGTCAAAACCCTAAGGACGTCCCTGATTTAATTTCTTTGCGCGCATATTAATTTTGATTCATATTTATGTAACTGTTCCGAGGATGTAATAGATAATTAGGACTTTTACCGCTTTCTTTAATTTCTCGCATTTATCATTTTCAAGGGTTATGTTTTTGGCGATGTAAATACCCGACGCCTTGTAATAGCGTAGATTTACTTTCCGCAGTTTACTTTCCGCACAATTATTAATTGTTAACTATTCATGACAAGATTTGCTTGAAAAATAAAACCAACTCGTAGCTCACCATAATACATGTGCAAAGATAATATGAATTGAATCCTGACACACATGCACATGCCACTCCTAGGGTACGCCTCACTTGGTTGCCTCGAGGTGGTCATTGAGTATAGGGTGTTTTAGAGGTCGCCCTCCTGTCTAAAGATCCAGTTGCCTCGAAACAGTTGCCTCGGATAAAAAAGGATATAGGACATTAGGGTTACCGCTAAGGTGTCCTACTACTGCTTTGGTGACCACACATGTCCCTATAATCGAATTGACCCGAATAACTCCAACGACGGTGCTACCTACTTCTCAATAGTGGGATAGTATTGTCTAAAGGACATTTACACAGCTTAATTCCTTATGAGTAGGTAGATTTCTCCTGGGTACTTGCTCTTTCAAAAACAAAAACAACTTTTCGCACCTACACTTTCAAACAAAAGTTTTCAAACAAATACTTTATACACTCTTGAGGACTGATACAAGAGATACCTAGAAGTTTTCAAAACAAACTTTTCTAAAACCCACAAACACAAGAAAAGCAAACATTTTTTGAAAACATAGTGAGCAAGTACCTAAGAGCCTGTGGATAACCACGGATAGAAATGGTGCTAACACCTTCCCTTTCTATAATCTACCTCCCGAACCCGAGAAACATCTCAAAAAGGAATTTTGTTGTGCTTTTGTCCTTTCCTTGTTGGAGAACATAAAAGACGGTGGCGACTCTTGCTTACCGCGACATTTCGCGAACCAGCATTCCAAAACAGTCAGTTCTATTTCCACCGATCACAGGTTGCCTTTAAATAAATCAGTCATGAGGCAGGAACGCTTTAGTAAAGACCCATAAATCAAAAAAGATCATAGTCCCTCGATGACCCTACAGTTGCCTTTCGGTAAATGATCTAGTTCCTAAAATAAAATTGCTAAAGCATCTCCATAAATTTCCTTAGTGATTGTAAAATGTCTCTTCTATTGTCCCTCAACATCCGACGATAGAGCTACCTACTCACTAATAATTGGATAACACTATCTAAAGGAAAGAAGGTGCGATGCGGTGGGAGAACTGACTTGATTGTTTTGCGTTTGGACGCAAATGTTGTGGTTAGCAAGAGTCGCCGCCGACTTTTCTTTTATCCAAAAGAAAAGGTAAAAAAGCACATGAAAGACCTTTGAGATTGTTTCTTGAGTTCGGGGGGTAGATTATGAAAAGGGAAGGTATTAGCACCCTTTTCATCCATGGTTTTCCATGCGCTCTTAGTTACTTGCTAGATCACTTGATTTTGTTTGAAATTGTGCTTTGTGTGGTTTTTGAAAGTATTTGTAAAGAGGCCATCGTTTAGGCAATCTTTGTAATGATTCTCGTTAGTGAGAATGTATACAAAGATGTTGATCTTTTGAAAATGTTTTAAATGTTAGTAAGATGTTTGGAACTGTGTGTGTTTGTTTTGAAAGTAGCAAGGATGTTTGATTTGAAATGGAGCAAGTAACTAAAAGCAATCTACCTACTCAAATGTCTTTCTTGTTCATTTTCACCTTTTCTTTGATATTGTTGACATACCATTGATTTGGTAAGAAACCCTATCTTTGGATGTTAACGGGACGGGCGTGGGTCATCGTATAGCCATGATTAGAAATGTTGGAAAGTATCTTAGCATGTTTTGAGGGACTAAGATCATTATTGTAAGGCAACTTTGAATAGCGTCATCGAGGGACTATGATCTTGTATTTGTTTATGTTTGCTAAGACCCCTTACATGCGTAATATGACCATTTTGTATAAGGCAACCAAGTGGAGTAACCCTAGGGGTGCTTGTGTGCAAGTGTGTCATTTCCATGCTTGATTTTGTCTTGAATTAGGGTTTTCTATTTGATTGATTTTTATCTTCCCATACAAACTCTAATTACTAGCATATTATATAAAAGCGATAAATTGCGAAATTTAAAGTTACTACGCTATTACAAACATTTGTGGGAGGGGGTATACAATTTATGAATGGGGATTGCAATAATATAAACCTAATTAATCTATTACAACCAAATTGAATATGTACAAATATTGGAATAAATAATATACAAGGTGAATTAAATATGCAAAGATATGTAAATGTAAAGAAGATTTTTGTTTGATTTTCATGTGAAAAAGTTTTAACCTAAACCTAACTAGAAAAGTAAGCAAATAAAGATTAACTTTAAATTAATTAAGGAAAGGAATTATTTAAGAAAAGATTTGTTTGAATAAACTCTAATTCTATTTGATTAAAATAAAATAAGTTTCTTTATGAAAAAGTATTTTTTTTTGTATTTTTTGTCTTGAAAATAATATATGGCATTATGAGGTATTTTTGGTCCTTTTTTATATTAAAATAAATATTTAATGGATATAAAGAAAAAGTAAATATTAATCTAACTCTAATTTAATTTACAAAGTTATTTAATGAAAATAGATAATATATAACTAAATAAAAATATTTTACATGAGAAAAATAAAATAAAATGATCCAAAATACAAATCTATCATTTTTATATTTTTTAGGATTTTTAATATTAAGAAAAATATATTTAAGAAAATATAATGAAAATAAATAAATAAATAAATAATATGATATTGGACCAGGGGTGTCATAAGTAAACAGGATGCAGAATGTTAGCAAAAATACATAGGCCCATGAAGCAAAAAGCCCAGCGCTGCAAAGGGACAAAAAAATGGCAAAAATGTGAGAAAATGCAAAAGGCAGCGCGCTAAGGCTCGAACCCATGACCTCTAGCATTTACGCGTGCTGCCTTACCACTGAGGTGGCTGTACATCGGTTAATATAAACTAAAGCATAAATATATATTAGAAAATGCCTCTTGAAGGCAACTTCATCTTCAACCTTGAGCCATGGCTGGATCACCTGTATCTTCTTCATTTCTCCATAAAAATGGAAAGTTCAAACATGAATGTTATAGTGTTTCTTCCCACGAGTTCAACCATATAATTTATGTAAACTAAAAGTCAAAGATAAGATCTAATTTTACTGGCCCTAATTTTAAACCTAACTTTTACAGAAATTTTGAAATCCAAAATTCTCTATGCACAGCTAATATAAATAAAAACTATGAACATAGTTAGCTTTAGAGCAAGGATATCTACATTTTTATTTCACAAATCAAGACCAAATGATGCTTGTATAAAGAGATAGAAGTTTTAGTTTTTACCTCTTGAAGCTGGGATTGTGAATGGAGTTTGAGCAAGTTTTGAGAAGGCTTGAGGATCTGTTTAGCTTGCCTGGACCTCCCTTAGTGTATTCCAATCCTTACTTTGTCTTGAAAGTATCTGAATCTCCCTACTCAAGTCAACCTGCAAGCAAAGATTATGCAGTCTAGGCTTGGATTTGAATTTTTGTTCATCATGAAATGGCTTGAAATCAAAGTGATAAATCACCAACTTCATCTCTTCAATTCTCCCTACTCAGGAATGATCTCAATGAGTTCTTCGACATTTTGGAAAGCTTGCAATGTGATATACAACTCATATTTGAATTGCTTTTGAAAATTCCCTTTGGAACTATCTGAAAAAATGGCATGAAGTTAGGTCAAAAATCTGCCTAACTAGGGGAAAGTTTCACTAAGTTATTTTAGTTCATGAGCATGTATTCACAAATTTATATCTTGAGATCCAAGCATTTTTAGGAAAAATTGTGTGAATAAAAGTTGTAGATTTCATGGGGATATACAACTTTCATGTTGGAAGTTACCTTTGAATCATCTTGCATCAAGGTGAAAATGTGGCTCAAAGTTGAGAAAAAATAAGAAATTTTCTATACTTAGAAAATTTTCTAAGTTAAGAAATTTCAACTCTTCCAAACAAAATCTTAAATCCTTGATTTCTTGATGGACAAGTTTCATATTATGACATGCTTTGATGAATTATGACCTTTGGCACTTCACTTTGACTAAAAATTCAAAGTTTGACTTTTCAGTATACAGTTGACTTTTGATCAGTTGACTGAAAAATTCATCTGTCAATCCAATGGATTTGCAATGTTTTGAACCATTACATTAGGTCAAAAGGATGCAATTGGACTCTTTAGATTATTCCTTAAACCAATTTACCATTTGCTAGGTCAAAAATCAGAAATTGCCCCTTCTCAGTCAAAACCCTAATTTTGACCATTTTGCCCTTTTGAAGATTTGATCAAATTTCTTGAGGAATTGTGGTCCAAACTTGATAAAATGATACATATGAGTCTAAAATGTTGATGTGGATAAAAAATTATGAAGTTTGATTGTAAATTGGCTATGGTTGACTTTTCCCCAATACAACTGATTTTTAGGTCAATTGTTCAATTGACTGACCAAAAGTGTGATTCAAGACTTGAAACTTGACATGAGTAATATTAGGGGTCCATAATGATCCTTGTAAGTCATATGAAGCATTGATAGTCCAAAAATCCTTGTGCAAACTCAAACCCTAATTTTGGTCATCAGTGCATGAGGAGTGTCTTGAGCTGGTCAAACCCTAATGCAGTCTTGAGCCCAAGAGATCTTGTGGGAAAATTATTGATAAGTGAGAGGGAAAATTTTGGGGTACAAAAGCTTCCCCTGTTCAATCTTCTTATGTCTGGAGAGTTAGGTTGGCGAGTTTTGCCATTCGTGACTCGAAGGTGGAAGATGATGGGGCACTATAGTTCCCAGAAATTTACACTTGGTGATGTGAGAGTTGAGGGAATGGGCTAAAAGACGCCATTTGGAGAGGTGATAGAAAGTTGTAGGAGATGGGCTTGCAGATGCCGTCCAAGAGTAATTGTTGAATTGTAATTTGCAAGTTAAAAGAATGAGTATCAGAATGGCGTCCGTGTCTGGAGCGTATCTGTACTGTATCTGGAATTTGAGTCTGAATGAGTATCAGGATGGCATCCGTGTCGGGAGGGTATCTGTACTGCATCTAAAGTTTGAGTCTGAATGGGTATCAGGATGGCATCCGTGTCAGGAGCGTATCTATATTATATCTGAAAGTTGAATCTGAATGAGTATCAGAATGGAATCCGTGTCTGGAGCGTATCTGAACTGTATCAAGTTGAATTTGAATGAGTATAAGAATGGCATCTGTGTCTGGAGCGTATATGTACTATATTTGAAAGTTGAATCTGAATGAGTATCAGAATGGCATCCTTATCTCGAGCGTATCTGAACTGTATCAAGTTTTGAATATTGTTAATGGTAGCTGTTAATCTTATCCTGAAAAGGGTAAAATGTTAGCTAAAATGCAAAGTCATGTTGCATGAAATGTATGATGTGATGCCTTTGCTTTATCAATGTTTATGATATAAGGATGCAATGTATGCGTATGTGAGCTAATTTGCTGCATTGTAGTTAGATTGGGGAAAATAAATCCCTGAGTGTTGTTGAGGATATGTAAGTCTTCATGCTTTTAAGTCGAAGTGTTGATGAATTTCTGTTTTGAGAAATAAACTCTATTGTAAGGGAAATGCCATGTGCTGCTTGTAAAATCCTATTGGGAAATCCTGAGATATTTGACGACTTCTACCGGGGATTAATAATTTGAAACTTTATTCCGCTGGGGATTTAAATGACATACTGCAGGGGATTACTTGTGGGATGGCTTAGAGGTATTTCCCTATCCTTTCAACCTATCAGTAACTGCCTCTTTTTTTTATTTTGTTTATTTGTAAATAGTAATTATGTTCAAATGCATATGTTCAACAATGAATCATTTGACATTTTTGTAAACAAAACACAAGCGTAAAGAAAAGACAAATAGTTTTTGCACTTTCAAAGGGATATCTTTGTATTGACTTTGAGTAAGTATTTTTGTACAAGGAAACAAACATTCTGGTAAGAGAATGATGTCATAAAAAATGAAAATTTTGATAAAAAGATAGCTATGTGTATAAAAATCCCACGGGGTTTCCATTCAGCTATAGCCTTCGTATCTCCAAGCATCTTGTCTATTTGTTGCCTTGTCCGAAGCTGATTGAATTGACCAGGAACTCGGAGTTTGTCAGTGGAAGCCAAAGGTTGTTCGTAAAGTGATCCACGGGACATAGTCATACACTTTAATTCCCTAACTTTTGCCTGGACCGCCCTTTCGGGTTTTCAGTCCACCGGGAAACCCTTTTTTGCCCAAGTCTCCCTTTCGGGTTTTCAACATGTCGGGTGTACAAATTTTTTTGTTTTATCCCTAATTTTTGCCAGAACCATTTTGGTTCGCCGGGATGCCCTTGTTTTGCCTAGGTATGTCAACCTAGCGGGCCTCTTATGCGTAGTATCTTTTGACTATGTTCGCGTTTGCAGGGTGTGGCAGGTCGTCACCATCCATGGTGTTCAATATCATTGCCCCACCAGAGAAAATATTTTTGATTACAAATGGTCCTTCATAGGTAGGAGTCCACTTTCCCTTAGGATCACCTTGTGGCAGTATGATGTGTTTGATCACTAAATCCCCAACTTGATACACCCGGCGCCTGACTTTCTTGTTGAAAGCCTTGATCATCCTTTTTTGATACATTTGACCATGGCAAACAGCAGTAAGTCTCTTCTCATCAATCAAGTTCAGTTGATCAAGTCGATTCTGGATCCAGTCGTCTTCGTTCAACCCTGCATCCTTTATAATCCTCAGAGAGGGGATTTGGACCTCGATAGGCAAGACAGCTTCCATGTCGTAAACCAGAGAATATGGTGTTGCCCCGGTTGATGTGCGAGCCGTGGTACGATATCCGTGGAGAGAGAATGGTAACATCTCATGCCAGTCTTTGTATGTGACTGTCATTTTCTATATGATCTTTTTAATGTTTTTATTTGCAGCTTCGACATCACCATTCATCTTTGGTCGATAGGGAGGAGAATTATGATGCTGAATCTTGAATTGCTTGCACAAGGCGGTGATCATAGTATTGTTGAGATTTGTACCATTGTCAGTGATGATCCTTTCCAGGATACCATACCGGCAGATGAGATTTTGCTTGATGAAACGGGAAACGACGTTCTTGGTGACGGAAGCGAAGGAAGCTGCCTCCACCCACTTTGTAAAATAGTCAATGGCCACTAGGATGAAGCGGTGTCCATTGGAGGCCGTCGGCTTGATTTCCCCAATCATATCAATTCCCCACATAGCAAAGGGCCAAGGAGCTGTCAAGACATTCAGAGGAACCAGATGCACGTGCACCTTATCTGCATAAATCTGGAATTAATGGCAGGTTCGAGAATGTTGATAACAATCTGCTTCCATGGTAGACAAGTAATAGTCTTCCCGTAGGATTTTCTTTGCCATCGTATGCCCACTGGAATGGGTACCAAAAGTTCCTTCATGCAATTCAGCCATGATCCTTTCAGCTTCAACCTTATCTATGCACCGAAGTAACACAGAGTCATGATTGCGTTTATACAAGATGTTGTTACTAAGGAAGAACTTAGCAGAGAATCTCCTTAAGAACTTTTTGTCATTGATTGAAGCTCCTTCTGGATATTCTTGAGCCTCGAGATACATCTTGACTTCGTGAAACCAAGGTTGGTCCACTACTTCTTCAGTATTAATCTTGTGATAGTGTGTTGGTTCATCTATTCGTTCGATGGTGATCTGGGGAGCCTCATTATCCCAATTAAGTTTAAACATAAATGACATTGTGGCTAATGCGTCTGCTAGCTGATTTTCTTCTCGCGGGAAATGCTCGAAGGTAATCTTCTCAAAATGTGGTAGAAATGTCAAAACATGTTCTTTGTAAGGAATAAGGTTAGGGTGTTTGGTGTCCCATTCCCCTTTGATCTGGCTGATAACCAAAGCTGAGTCTCCGAATACATCTAAGGATTTGATTCCCAAGTCTATGGCAGCTCTGAGACCAAAGATGCACGCTTCGTATTCCGCCATGTTGTTTGTACAATTGAAGCAAAGTCTTGCGGTAAATGGAGTATGACACCCTTTCAGAGATATGAGTACAGCACCAATACCATTTCTGAGTGCATTGGAGGCTCCATCAAAGAACAGGGTCCATCGGGATCCTTGTTCTGGTCCGTCATATGGCATGTATTCTTCACAGTTGTCTAATGTCATGATGTCTTCATCCGGGAATTCAAACTTCATGGATTGGTAGTCTTCTAAAGCTTGGTGAGCGAGGTGATCGGCTAATACACTGCCCTTTATAGCTTTCTGGGTAGTATATTGTATGTCATATTCTGTCAGGATCATCTGCATCTCGCTATTCTCCCAAAAAGAGCAGGCTTCTCGAAGATATATTTTATTGGATCCATTTTAGATATCAACAAGGTAGTATGAGTCAGCATATACTGTCTTAGCCGACGAGCAGCCCATGCCAGAGCGCAGCAAGTTTTCTCGAGAAGTGAATATTTGATTTCACAGTCGGTAGACTTTTTTCTCAAGTAGTAAATAGCGTGCTCTTTTTGGCCAGACTCGTCATACTGCCCCAATACACACCCCATTGAGTTTTCTAAAACAGTCAGATACATAATCAACGGTCTTCCCTCGACTGGTGGCATCAACACATGAGGCTCTTGTAAGTATTCTTTGATTTTGTCAAAAGCAATTTGGCATTCATCATTCCACTTGACTACTTGATCTTTCTTCAATAGTTTGAAGATTGGCTCACAAGTAGCCGTTAGGTGAGAAATGAATCTGGAAATATAGTTCAAACGTGCCAAGAATCCTATGACTTCCTTTTCAGTGCGAGGAGCAGGAATCCCTTGTATTGCTTTAACTTTGGCAGGATCGACCTTGATACCTTTGTTGTTGACGATAAAGCCTAGGAGTTTACCAGATCATACCCCAGATTTGCATTTGTTAGGATTCAACCTCAGCTTGTACTTCTTCAGTCTATCAAACAGTTTCTGTAAGTGATTAAGATGCTCTTCTTCTGTTTGAGATCTATCTATCATATCGTCCATCTAGACCTCTATTTTATGATGTATCATGTCGTGAAATAAAGCTACCATGGTACGCTGATAGGTTGCCCCAGCGTTTTTTAGTCCGAATGGCATCACCTTATAGCAGAAAGTGCCCCACTGTGTGACAAATGTTGCTTTCTCCATATCCTCAGGCGCCATTTTGATTTGTGTGATCGGTGGGAAGAGAACTGACTGTTTTTGGAATGCTGGGGGGTAGATTATAGAAAGGGAAGGTGTTAGCACCATTTCTATCCGTGGTTAACCACGGGCTCTTAGGTACTTGCTCAAAGTGTTTTCAAAAATTTGCTTTTCTTTGTGTTTGTGGGTTTAAAAAGAGTTTCTTGTTTGAAAGGTGTGAGTGCGAAAAGTTTTGTTTTGTTTTTAAAAGGAGCAAGTACTTAAGAACCATCTACTTACTCGAAAAAGGAATTAATCTGTACAAATGTCCTTTAGACAATGCTATCCCACTATTGATGAGTAGATAACATCGTCGTTGGAGTTTAAGGGTCAATTCGATTAAGGGACGTGTGGTCAATAAAGCAATGTTAGGACGCCTTAGCGGTAACCCTAATGTCTTAGATCATTTTATCCGAGGCAACCGTTTCGAGGCAACTTATGATCTTTGGACAAGAGGACGACCTCTAAAACTTCCTATACTCAATGACCACGTTCGAAGGCAACCAAGTGAGGTGTACCCTAAGAGTGCGCATGTGCGAGTGTGTTATTTCGGTTATATTATCTTTGTACATTTCATGGGTGAGCTATGTTGATTTTAAGTTCATACATTTAATCTTGTCATGCATTCCCTATTATCAAACATCTAACAGGGTATAGTTGCGGAAATTAAATCTAAACTATTACAAGACGTCAGGTATTTACATCGCCATAAACAAACCCTTTAATTTAAATTGCGGAAAGTAAAAGAAAGCGATAAAATAAATTAAAGTCCTAATTAAAAGATATTACATTCCGGAAGCAATTACAATATTGGATAAAAATGATACGCGTGCGAGAAATTAAATCGGGAGAGTTTTTTAGGGTTTTGATCCTTTTTGAAAGAAAGCATGTTTTTGGTTTATTTTTGAATTAAATGGAATTAAACCTAAGCTAACAATTAAATTAATTAATTAATGAAAAATATTTTGGATTTTTTGTATTTAAGGAAATAAAATAAAATTGGTCAAAGTTGATAAAACCTAATTCTACACTAATTTTAATTATTTTGCAAAAGATATTGAAATTATACCTAATTAAAACTAAGTTAATTAATTAATATTTATTTACAAAAACAAATTCAAATTTAATTTTAATAAATAAAAATAATATTTTTTGTGTTTTTGATTTTATGAGGGAAATAAATTATTTGGTTAATGGTAATAAAAATAATTAATAAAACAATTAAATAAAAAGAAATATAAAAGAGAAAAGAAATAACCCAAGGGGTGTGGGCCTGATTCTTAATGTGAGAATAGCAATTCCAAGCCCATTTACTGCAAGCATGCTTTGACTTTTCCAATTCCATGCACGCCTTTGACTTGAGACCATGATGGACACTCAACCTTAGCCTTTGGATTTGGCCTGGAGGCCATCTGGCGCCTGATTGAATGATGGTATATGGTGGACCATAGTTGATGAAATGCGCCTGAATACCTGAAATAAAATAATAACAAGCATTTTGGGGGACCTGGGATTCGAACCCATGTCCCATGAGACTTTGAACAAGCGCACTAACCACCAGGCCACTTTGTTGCTTTCGTTATTATATTACACAGAACTTATTATATATTAAAACAAGCAATATGCCTGGGAAAAAAATAAAAAGCCCGCTGATTTAAAACAACCAATCAGGAGAAGACACATAGTCATCTTCTTCAACGAAAAGCCTGGTTATTTACCTGCGGATTTCATCCGCAGCTAAATCCATGGCTCGTTCCTAAAATCAATTGTAGGCCATATAAATGCAAACGGAGACCATCACCATGCTCGTCTCTCCTCCCTGAACACAACCATGTCCATGGTTTGCCCTAATTTTTCCTGAAATCAAAACGCCTAAAAAACAAGAACCAAAACCCTAGCTTTGGGTACAGGGTTACAGGCTACAAAAACGAAATCAAATATTGCAAAAAGTCTGGAAATCATACAAAGATCAAGAATATGCCCATGATTTATCAAAAAGATGCAAAAATCCAAGGTTACGATTTCATGTACAGGGGTATGTTTTGGAAGACTTACAGCGCGATTGGGGATGTTGCAAGGCTTGATTTTGATCCCAATAGCTTTAGTGAATGGCTAGCAAGAAGATAGAGTTGTGTTTTTGTGTTGAAAATGTCTCCAATATGGATTTCAGTTTCCAACTTTTTCAAGCTTTTTCAAGTTTTGTATTTGTGTATTCTGCAGCCTCCAGGTCGTGTCCTCTGTGTCTCTGCATTGTGTCAGCATAATAGAAGCAATTAGGTTTAATTTTGGGCCTTGAATCCATGTGAATTGATGATTGAAGATATGATTTGATCTTCCATGAACAAGCTTCCAAAAATGTCTCAAATCAAATATTTTGTTCATAACATGGCATGATTCGAGTTTTATCTTGTCCATGATGGTAATTGAAAGCTGTATCAATCAAAAAGATCACAATTTATTAATATTTAGATTTTATTTGGATTTAAATTGATTAAAAATGAATTAATTCAATAAAAATCAAATAAAATAGAAAAATTAATGAATGGACATAAAACTGAAGATAGGACACGTGTGTGGTGTGACAAGATCAAATCAAGTGGAAAAAAGTGGGCCCATTTGACAAAATTTGAAGTTTTTGGGATAGTTGACTTTTGGCAATTTTGGAAAAATGCCCAACTTCAACAATGCATAACTTCTTCAATTTTGAACCTTTTGAGGTGTTCTTGGATTTTTTCGAAACCTTGAGATGTCCTCTAACCAACCCTTTTTGTCTCATCTCAATTTGATATTCCATGCTCAAGTTATAAGCTTTGGCAAAAAAGGTGTTTTTGTTGACTTTCAAAAATGACCTATAATGTCCAAATTTGTAACTTCTTGTGAGTGCAAATATTGATCTTTGGGTGTGAATATGGATTGTAGGAAATTAAATCTTATTCAAAATGAGCTTTGGATGGGTCATTTCTCATAAAGTATGAGAAAGTTATGCTTGGTCAAAGTTGAGTTGACTTTTCCTGCAAAACCCTAATTTAGCAACTTTTGAATCTTGATGAATCTTGAGCAATCCTTGATGAATCATGATCAACCCTTGATCAAATGATGAATTATCCTTCAAAATTAGAATGTTGACAAAAAATATTGAAGTTTGACTGGTTATAGGTCACAGTTGACTGTTGTCCTAGCATAGTCGATTTTTGGACCTCTTGAGCAATTGACTGACCAAACTTCCTCTGCAAGGATTGAAATTTGACATGGATGAACTTGAGAACATATTAGGACATTGGGGAGCACTTGGGGTCATTTTTATGCAAAGACCTTGATGCAACACAAAACCCTAATTTTGAGGTTGACTGCCTTAGGAGATGACTTGACTATCCACTTCTTGAGCAATCTTGAGCCACTTGGGAATTCTTCTTGTAATGTCTTGAGAAATATGGAAGGGAAAATTTTGGGGTACAACAGTTACCCCTGTTCAATCTTCTTAAACCTGAGGATGTAGATTGGCTTTCGGGCCTTTCGTGATCCGAAGGTGGAAGATGATTGAACACTAGAGTGCCCAGAAATTTGCACTCGCATGGTGTAGTATCAGCATTGTGATGTCGGGAATGGGCTTACAGATGCCATTTGATGATTGTCGGTAGGTGGTTTTGTCTTATTTGACTGATTGTCTCCTTTGACAGGTTGTCTCCTTTGACGGGTTGTCTCATTTGACGGGTTGTCTCCATTGACGGGTTGTCTCCATTGACGGGTTGTCTCCATTGACGGGTTGTCTCCATTGACGGGTTGTCTCCATTGACGGGTTGTCTCCATTGACGGGTTGTCTCCATTGACGGGTTGTCTCCATTGACGGGTTGTCTCCATTGACGGGTTGTCTCTATTGACGGGTTGTCTCCATTGAAGGGTTGTCTCTTTTGACGGGTTGTCTCCATTGACGGGTTATCTCCATTGACGGGTTGTCTCCATTGACGGGTTGTCTCCATTAAACGGTTGTCTCTTTTGACGGGTTGGCCTTAGAAAAATCTTTAGGAATCGATTTAACTTATTTTTTCTCCATTGAATGGCCTCTGAAAAATCTTTAGGAATCGATTTAATTGACTTTGTCTCCATTGACGGGTTGGCCTCGGAAAAATCTTTAGGAATCGATTTAACTGATTTTGTCTCCATTGACTGGCCTCAGAAAAATCTTTAGGAATCGATTTAACTGATTTTGTCTCCATTGACGGGTTGTCTCCATTGACGGGTTGGCCTTAGAAAAATCTTTAGGAATCGATTTAACTGATTTTGTCTCCATTGACTGGCCTCAGAAAAATCTTTAGGAATCGATTTAACTGATTTTGTCTCCATTGACTGGCTTTACCTCAGAAAAATCTTTAGGAATCGATTTAACTGATTTTGTCTCCATTGACTGGCTTTTCCTCAGAAAAATCTTTAGGAATCGATTTAATTGGTTTTGTCTCCATTGACGTAGTTGAGAATTTAACTGCATCTTTCCTGAAAGGTAAAGGTCAGTCATATGCAATGCATGAAATGGATCAAGCAATGATGTTCTCAACATAAATGAGATTGTATAGTATTATGCGTATATGCATGTATCATAATGTATGAAAATGTGATGTTTTACCTGGGGGAAAATAAATCCCGGAGTTGCTGGAGAGAGAGTTGAATTCTTCGTTTCCGCTGGGGATGATGAACGAAGATGATGAACTTGCAGGAGAAGATAACTCCGTTGGGGAATAAACTGATGAGGAGAATACTCCGAGGGGAACTGCTCTGTGGGGAGAGATGCTTTGCTGAGGATTTTAACGATAAACTCCGCTGGGGATTCCGCTAATAAGCTCTGCTGGGGATTTCAATGATAAGCTCCGCTGGGGATGGATTATTGTTGCTGGTGATATTAAATCTGTTGAGGATTGAATTCCTGCTTGTGAAAGGAAAGAACTTTGCTGGGGATGATCTTTCATTTGCAACTTGCTGAGGATATCCCGGTTAGACTCTTGTGGGGGTAATCCTCTGAATTTGCTGGGAATGATCTTTTGAATCTGGCTGGGGAGATTTATTTTGTACTCTGCTGGGGGTAAACTTCCAGAGTCTACTGGGGATGATGATTCAACTCTGTTGGGGAAGCTATTTCAGACCGTGCTGGGAAAAAATTGACTCCACTGGGGTATCTTGTATTCTGCCGGGGAACATTCTTATACTCCGTTGAGGAATATTAGGACTGTCGGGGATACTCTTACACTTGCTGGGGAATATTCTTACACTCCGCTTGGGAATATCTTTATACTCCGTTGGGGAATATTAAGATCTTTTTAGTGCTGATGGTAGACTAACTCTGCTTGGGGAGAGTATTGCTGATTTGTTCATAATTGCCAGTCTCAGCTGAGAGAGCTACCATTATTATCTTGCTCTACGGGGAGTGAAAATATCTTAGCCATATTCTTCAGCTGAATTTACCTTTGTACCTAGTGGACAGAGCAACCATACAGTTCGGGCAATTCTTATTTGCCCCTGTTTCTGATGTTACCCGTAGTTCATCTTTTGTTTCGCATGTAAATATTCATGAGCAGCAATTAATGTCAAATGCATATATCAAAAATGAACATTGGACGTTCTTTGCAAAACAAAACAGATAAAGGAAAAACAGTTTGAAATTTCTTGAAAATGAATTTGTATTGATTTTGAAGTTTGGCCTGTAAATAGGCGTTTTTGTACAAGAGGCTGACGTCCTAGTAAGAGAACGCCGCCGAACAAAATTTACACAATTTGTGAAAAGAAAACAAAACAGCTATGTGAATAATCCCACTGGGTTCCAACTCTGCTATTGCCTTTATATCCTCGAGCATCTCATCACTTTGCTACTGGTTGAAGGTGAATCAGATTGATCAGTGTCGTTCGAGCTTGATAGTCGATACCGAAGTCTGGATGCAAGGTGATCCAATGATACATAGTGTTACGCTTTGATCCCTAATTTTGCCTGGACCGCCCTTTCGGGTTTTCAGTCCATCGGGATACCCATTTTTGCCCAAGCCTTCTTTTCAGGTTTTCGACTTGCCGGGTGTACAGATTTTTTTTATTTTCATCCCTTATTTTTACCCGAACCCTTTAGGTTCGCCGGGAAGCCCTTATTTTTTCCTAGGACAGTCAACCTAGCGGGTCTTTGATTATGCGTAGTACCTTTTTACTATGTCATCATTACTGGGGTGAGGAAGGTCGTCACCGTCCATGGTGGTTAGAATCATAGCTCCTCCTGAGAAAATGTTCTTAACCACAAATGGCCTTTCGTAAGTAGGGGTCCATTTGCCCCTGGGATCACCTTGAGGTAGGATAATGCGCTTGATTACCAGATCCCCAACTTGATACTCTTGTCGCCTGACTTTCTTGTTAAATGCCTTGATCATCCGTTTTTGGTACGTCTGACCATGACAAATAGCAGTAAGTCTCTTTTCGTCGATTAAGTTCAGTTGATCATGTCGGGTCTGAATCCAGTCATCTTCGCTCAAACCCGCATCCTTCATGATCTGAAGAGAGGGTATCTGGACTTTAATAGGCAAGACTGCCTCCATACCATATACCAAGGAATAGGGTGTTGCCCCTGTTGATGTCCGCGCTAAGGTACGGTACCCATGAAGAGCAAATGGTAACATCTCGTGCCAGTCTTTGTATGTCACTGCCATCTTCTGCACAATCTTCTTAATGTTCTTATTAGCCGCTTCGACAGCCCCATTCATCTTCGGTCGGTAAGGAGAAGAGTTGTGATGTTGTATCTTGAATTGCTCGCAGAGCTCAGTGATCATCTTGTTGTTGAGATTGGTACCATTGTCCGTAATGATCCTCTCTGGTACACCGTATCGACAGATCAGATTGTGCCGGATGAATCGTGCCACGACGTTCTTGGTTACGGTAGCAAAGGAAGCTGCTTCAACCCACTTCGTAAAGTAATCAATTGCTACCAGGATGAAGCGATGCTCGTTGGATGTCGTAGGTCTGATCTCGCCGATCATATCAATGCCCCACATTGCAAAAGGCCAAGGTGTCGTCAAGATGTTCATACATTTGTCATCAATAAGGTAGTGAGAGTCAGCATGACTGTCTTAGCCGGCGAACAGCCTATACCAAAGCGTAGCAAGTTCTCTCGAGCAGTGAGTATCGGGTTTCATAGTCGGTAAACTTTTGCTAAGGTAGTAAATTGCGTGCTCTTTTCGGCCAGACTCGTCACGCTGCCTCAGCACACCTTTTTGTATTATCCAACACTTATAAGATCAACAGTCTTCCTGCAATTGGAGGCATCAGAATTGATGGCTTGGAGGTAGTATGGCCCTCTCTTCTTGAAGCAGTAGTCTAACAAACTCACCAGACACTTTACAATCATCTTTACCTTCGTCTTCGGCTAAGTTGATCGGACTTTCGAAGTCATAACTGGCAGTAGCAGAGTCGTTATCAGTGGGATCCAGAGTGGATGTAGATCATGATACGTGAGTGTGTGCAAAATAGCTATTTTGTAATATATAATAAAGAAAAACAAGGAGCGTAAAGTTTGAAATGCAAGAAATGTCCAATGCTTTTATTAATGATATATGAAAATGACACATATAAAGCCCTCACAAATGAAGCCACAGTGTCCCGGGTAAGACACCGGGCCATAAAGTTTAAAACATTGTCTATTACATATTCAAATCAAAAGGTCTTATTACTGGGTAACAAAATTAATAGGGATGAAGTCCTTTGCTATCCAGTTGCTTGGTCCACCGTCGGTCGTAGGATAGATCCAGCTGTCGAATTCAGACTCTTCCATATCGTCTTCAATGGCATTCACCCCCGAGTTGCTGATAAACACGGGAGGTCTTCCGATTCGTGCATTCCGAACAGCCCTTTGAGCTTCTGCAGTGAAACCCAAACCAAACTTATTAGTCTTCTATGTAAAATCAGGGAGTCGGCCCCAATTTGTACACTCACCCTTCTCAACACCAGCCCGGGCATCCTTGAAGGAAGCCATCTTCATAGGAGAGTCTTCAACAACAGTCTCAGATGACGCCAATGTCTGGGGAACCTCTTCAAAATGTTGAAATGGGGTTTCAATGAACTCCCCATCCATATCTACGTATCGGAAAGAGTTGAGGTGGCTAACCATGTACTCTTCCTCTCCCTGTACTGTCACAATCTTCCCTTTGATCGGGTACTTCAGCTTCTGGTGGAGCGTCGAGGTTACGGCCCCAGCTTTGTGGATCCATGGACGACCCAGCAAACAATAATAAGATGGCCGAATGTCCATCACATAGAACGTAGAGTTGAAGACCTGAGAACCAACCTTGATCGGGATATCAACCTCTCCATGTACCATTCTTTTAGACCCATCAAAGGCCCTGCCGACAATATTGCTTGGCTTCAGCTCCAACCCTTCACAATCCAACCGGTCTAGAGCTTTCTTAGGCAAGACGTTCAATGAGGAACCAGTATCCACCAATACATGTGCGAGAGTAGTGCCCCTGCATTCAATGGAGACATGCAGGGCATCGTTGTGATTCTTCCCCTTAGTAGTCAAGTCGGCATCAGAGAAACCCAACCCATTATCAGTAGTCAAATTGGCCACGCAATCTGTAAACTGATTAGCTGATGTCTCTTGTGGCACGTGGGCAATCTTCAAAAAGGTAATCAGAGCTTTGGTATGAGCCTCTGAGCATAATAATAGTGACAACATAGAAATCTTGGACGGGGTTTGCCCCAGCTGCTCAACTACATTGTAGTCACTCTTTTTGACGATCTTTAGGATCTCTTCTATCTCTTGCTTAGAAGCTTCAACAGTAATCATCTTCGGTGCCTCCGTCTGGACAGGCACATCAGTGGTGATCCCTTTGCCCCAAGTGTCAGATGACTCGGCGACAGGGGTAAGAATAGGAACTTGAACAGGAACTGTGGCAGGTATACTGGCAGGTGTAATAACAACCGGTCTTCAGGCAGTTGGTGGAGAGATATCAGGCGAGAAAAGTCTTCCGCTGCAGGTGACTTTAGCAGGCCCAACAATATTTCTAACATCAGTATCAACATCCAACTCTTGCTTAACTCCATGAAAATAAACAGCAGCGTCATAGTGCCATGGGACAGCTTTATCAGAGGTGTAGGGGATGGGCCCCGGAACAGTGATGATCACGGGTGCGATTCTCAGAATAGATGTAATTCTAACAGGCTTCCTCGGGGGAGCCTTGGAAGAATTGTCGAAAATGGTAATGATGGCAACTTCTTCAGAAGGAACTAAAGGAACAGCAGTCCTCTCAAACAGAATCTCATTACTATCCATCAGGCTTTAGACACCTGATTTCAAAAGCGGACAACCATTTGGCAGAGCAGAACACATACGGCAACCTTCGTCACAACCCGAAAATAAACCGGCTAGCAAAAGGTTCTTCTTTACAGTCATCAAAGGTGTAACAATATCATCCACAGAAACCACAAACAAGTCTTCTTCTAGAGCATTCACTCCATGCTTGGGCATGGGAGCAGTCACAACATTAGGCCTCTCGGGCGCCTCAAACTCAATCTCATTCGCATCAATTAAGTCCTGTATCTTACTCTTCAAAGTCCAACAATCATCTGTGTTATGCCCCAGGCTATCAGAGTGATAAGCACAGCCGACATTAGGGTTATACCTTGGTGATGTAGTATTTGAATTCTTTGGGGCTTCCTTTAGAATCAATAGATTGGTTTTCAGCAGCTGTGGCAGAATCTGAGATAAGGTCATGCTGAGACAGGTGAATTTCCTTCGAGGTCTCTCATCCTTATGTTGATTGTTGTGCTGAGGAGCACCAGCAGGTTTTGAAATAACAACCGCATTGACAGCTTGGCGGTGTTTAGGTCTATTCTGTCTTCTCGAACTGTAGATAGCACTGAACTCTTTCTTAAACGGTTTCTTCTCGGTACTCGATGAGGCACCCTTCTGTATCTTTCCAGCCTTAATACCAGCCTCAATCCTCTCACCGGTCAAAATAAGCTCTGTAAACCCAGATGAAGAGCTTCCAATTAGATGGTTGAAAAATGGACCAGACAGGGTCCCTAGAAACATGTCAACAAGCTCCCGATCAGCCAAGGGTGGTTGCACTCTTCCGGCGAGGTCCCTCCACTTCTGAGCATAATATTTGAATCCTTCACCCGTTCCCATTGACATACCCTGTAGTTGGGTACGCGTAGGAGCGAGGTTGGAGTTGTACTGATACTGCCTGTAGAATGCAGTAGCCAAATCTTCCCAACTGTGAATACTGGCTCCGTCCAACTGGTAGAACCACTCAAGCTGAGTCCCTGAAAGACTGTCTTGAAAGAAATGGATCCATAGGTTCTTATCAGCGGTGTATGGTTGAATCTTTCTCACATATGACCGGAGGTGTAGCTTCGGACAAGAAACTCCGTCTTACTTAGCAAAGGTTGGTGCCTTGAATTTATGGGGAATCACAACCCCAAATGATTGACCTAGATCACCAAAGTCCATACCAGGCACCTTCTGAACTTCCATAGCACTCAACCGGTCTTCCAGCTCCTTGTATCTATCCTCAGCAGGAGGATACTGTTCTTCATCATAGTCTGTCTCGTTGTCGGAGACCACAGGGCTAGGAGCTCTTCTTTCTTCTTGACTATCTTTCCCTCCAGATGTGGTGGTCAAATCAACTTCATCCCGAAGCCTGTTTCCAAACCTAGGAACAGTGTTAAACAGGACTGTCCTCTTCTTCTTCTTCTTCTTCTCTTTCAGAATCAGGGTCTTCAGGTCCTGCTGACCCTTAGCCAGATTCATGAACAGCTCTTGAAATTGGGCATTCTGAGCCTGGAGGGCCTTGATGGCTTGCTTAGTTGAAGGTTCAGCAGACATGATGATTGCTGAAATAAACAGCGAAGAAGATAAGAGACCTGTAATGGTACCTGTTATGAAGTGCATGGGATGCAATACGTATGACATGATTTTAAAGACAATCGGGAGATTCAAATTTGTAAACCAGAAAGGGAACACACTTTATTAGATTAAACTTTGAAATTTAAATTGTTCAACTGATGCCCTTAAGGCGTTACAAGAATGGAAATACTGAAAAGTAAATAAAACTGGAAAAGAAACAAACAAAGATCAATCAACACTCCCATGGTCTCTTCTTATCAGTGCAGACATAGTCGTTGAGAATCCGCTTGTTCTCCAACTGCCTAGTCAGCTTCTGGATTTTCTGCTCTTGCTCGTTGAAATTCTCTCGGTAAGAATCCCGTTCTTCCCTCAGTTACATCCAAGATCTTTTTAGTTCCCCAATGTCAGTGGGTATATAAAGATGGAGGATGGCTGGAAGGACTCCTTCTTCATTAGCAACTTCAAGAGTGACAGGCCGGACGGCTTCATATGGCATACCCAGCTTTTGGGCACGGATATGGACCCATCTGAGATATGGCTCCATCGGAAGTGAAGTCTTTGGGCCCAGCTCATGTGGATCAGATTGGTGAACTCTTTCCCAAGCCCTTATGAATCTGCGACATTGCTCGTCGCTATCCCCTTGAAAATCAAAGATGATACTAGGCATTAGCATCTCACGAGGTCCTTCTCTTCTGGCTCTTCCGAACTTACGGAGAGCTAAGCATGGGTTGTAAGAAATTCCTCCATGGGTTCCTAACAGTGGAACATTGGGGTACTCCCCACATCGATCAATGATAGTCACCTCATTCATACCCTTGAGAGTCCAAATGATGTCATTATGCGAGAGAGACATCACCCTATAAGCCCATTCCATGCCTTCTTTATTCTTCAGCACTGACTTGGGAAGGTGCGAAATAAACCACCTTGCCAATAACGGAACACATCACATCAAGGTTCCCCGCTTTCGGGCAGTACGAGCATAGAGCTGATGAAGGATGTCACCCAAGAGAGTGGGTACAGGATTGCGAGAGATGAAGATATTTACCGCATTCACATCAACAAAGGAGTCGGGATTCGGAAACAATACCAAGCCATATATCAGAAGAGCCAGAATATCCTCGAATGCCTTGAAGTCTAGACTATCCCAGAAATAGTTAGCCTTACCGACCAAGAACTTAGTCAGAAAGCCCTTTGCTCCACTTCTAGTCTCCCAATTAGCCATTACCTCTTCTTTGGTCATATGAAGGGCTGCAGTAATCTCTTCGGGCCTAAGAATCTTCTCCCAACCAGTAAACGGGGTCTGCTCCAGAACAGAGATACCGAGCAGCTCAGAGAACTCTTCTAGGGTGGGAACCAGCTGGTAGTCCTGGAAAGTAAAGCAATGGTATAGCGGATCATAGAACTGGACTAGGACACTCATCATCTGCTCATCCAATTTGGAGGTGACCAAACTGAGAAGATAACCATGTCTCCTGAGGAAGGAAGTAGTATCAGGCATCTTTGCAACCAAATCTTTAAGCAATGTGGGAACCTGGACAAAGTTGATCCGGATGGTATTCCTACGCATGGGCATCATGATGACCTACAAAACAGAACAAAGATGAATCCCTCTTGTCTTTGAAATAGGTTAGTCCAATGCAAGATGTATGCAATGTTATGATGTCATGATGTCATGATAGTAAGCACACCACAAGTATCCACAAATAGCAAACATGGTAAAGGCACACAAGTCACACAGAGAGCCCTTAGATTTCAGGCTGTCAAGGAGCTTAGGTACTACCCTCTTTCAGTTCAATTGGTTTAAACCTGTCCTAAAAATAGTAATCGGGTTCTAGAGGATCTCAATATCACTGACTACCCTCAATCGGTCATAATTCCAGTTTAGCAACCTTTTCTTACGGTCGGAATCATTGCGAGAGTTTAGTCTCAATGAGTGTAGCATACTGCTACTGTTTTATGGCCAAGTTGGTCAATTTAAAGGTTCTAAGGTCAGTTGGTGCTTAATGACCCCTTAGAAGACCCATATTCTCCTCGTTCCAACACAAGGGATATCGGTACAGACTAAAGTGTCACACCAACATAGCTACTACTTCAATCGTATCGGTCTACGTTGTACAGTTCCCTCACAGTTTATTGCTACTTACCTAAAGGGTATTCCCCAGATCTGGGTTAGGATCTATAGTAACTCCGATATAAGCCCATAAATATAAATCATACAAAGCATACAATTGAAAACACAATGATCTAATCCTAAGGTACACCTCACTTATTAAATTCCCCAGCAGAGTCGCCAGTTCTGTGATCGGTGGGAAGAGAACTGACTGTTTTTGGAATGCTAGTTCGCGTTTTGCGTTTGTTTTTACAAAATGTCGCGGTAAGCAAGAGTCGCCACCGACTTTTATTTTATCCAACAAGGAAAGGAAAAAAGCACAAAAAAATTCCTTTTTCGAGATGTTTCTCGGGTCTGGGGGGTAGATTATAGAAAGGGAAGGTGTTAGCACCCTTTCTATCCGTGGTTATCCACGGGCTCTTAGGTACTTGCTCAAAGTGTTTTCAAAAATTTTCTTTTCTTTGTGTTTGTGGGTTTAAAAAGAGTTTCTTGTTTGAAAGGTGTGAGTGCGAAAATTTTTGTTTTGTTTTTAAAAGGAGTAAGTACTTAAGAACCATCAACCTACTCGAAAAAGGAATTAATCTGTACAAATTTCCTTTAGACAATGTTATCCCACTATTGATGAGTAGATAGCATCGTCGTTGGAGTTTAAGGGTCAATTCGATTAAGGAACGTGTGGTCACTAAAGCAATGTTAGGACGCCTTAGCGGTAACCCTAATGTATTAGATCATTTTATCCGAGGCAACCGTTTCGAGGAAACTTATGATCTTTGGACAAGAGGACGACCTTTAAAACTTCCTATACTCAATGACCACGTTTGAAGGCAACCAAGTGAGGTGTACCCTAAGAGTGCGCATGTGCAAGTGTGTTATTTCGGTTATATTATCTTTGTACATGTCATGGGTGAGCTATGTTGATTTTAAGTTCATACATTTGATCTTGTCATGCATTCCCTATTATCAAACATCTAACAGGGTATAGTTGCGGAATTTAAATTGCGGAAATTAAATCTAAACTATTACAAGGCGTCAGGTATTTACATCGCCAAAAACAAACCCTTTAATTTAAATTGCGGAAAGTAAAAGAAAGCGATAAAATAAATTAAAGTCCTAATTAAAAGCTATTACATTCCGGAAGCAATTACAATATTGGATAAAAATGATATGCGTGCGAGAAATTAAATCGGGCGAGTTTTTTAGGGTTTTGACCCTTTTTGAAAGAAAGCATGTTTTTGGTTTATTTTTGAATTAAATGGAATTAAACCTAAGCTAACAATTAAATTAATTAATTAATGAAAATATTTTGGATTTTTTGTATTTAAGGAAATAAAATAAAACTGGTCAAAGTTGATAAAACCTAATTCTACACTAATTTTAATTATTTTGCAAAAGATATTGAAATTATACCTAATTAAAACTAAGTAAATTAATTAATATTTATTTACAAAAATAAAGTCAAATTTAATTTTAATAAATAAAAATAATATTTTGTGTTTTTGATTTTATGAGGGAAATAAATTATTTGGTTAATAGTAATAAAAATAATTAATAAAACAATTAAATAAAAAGAAATATAAAAGAGAAAAGAAATAACCCAGGGGGTGTGGGCCTGATTCTGAATGTGAGAATAGCAATTCCAAGCCCATTTACTGCAAGCCTGCTTTGACTTTTCCAATTCCATGCACACCTTTGACTTGAGACCATGATGGACACTCAACCTTAGCCTTTGGATTTGTCTTGGAGGCCATCTGGCGCCTGATTGAATGATGGTATATGGTGGACCATAGTTGATGAAATGCGCCTGAATTCCTGAAATAAAATAATAACAAGCATTTTGGGGGACCTGGGATTCGAACCCAGGTCCCATGAGACTTTGAACAAGCGCACTAACCACCACGCCACTTTGTTGCTTTTGTTATTATATTACACAACAATTATTATATATTAAAACAAGCAATATGCCTGGGAAAAAAAATTAAAAAGCGTCCTGATTTAAAACAACCAATCAGGAGAAGACACATAGTCATCTTCTTCAACGAAAAGCCTGGTTATTTACCTGCGGATTTCATCCGCATCTAAATCCATGGCTCGTTCCTAAAATCAACTGTAGGTCATATAAATTCAAACGGAGACCATCACCATGCTCGTCTCTCCTCCATGAACACAACCATGTCCATGGTTTGCCCTAATTTTTCCTGAAATCAAAATGCCTAAAAAACAAGAACCAAAACCCTAGCTTCGTGTACAGGGTTACAGGCTACAAAAACGAAATCAAATATTGTAAAAAGTCTGGAAATCATACAAAGATCAAGAATATGCCCATGATTTATCAAAAAGATGCAAAAATCCAAGGTTACGATTTCATGTACAGGGGTATGTTTTGGAAGACTTACAGCGCGATTGGGGATGTTTCAAGGCTTGATTTTGATCCCAATAGCTTCAGTGAATGGATAGCAAGAAGATAGCGTTGAGTTTTTGTGTTGAAAATGTCTCCAATATGGATTTCAGTTTCCAACTTTTTCAAGTTTTGTATTTGGGTATTCTGCAGCCTCCAGGTCGTGTCCTCTGTGTCTCTGCATTGTGTCAGCATAAAAGAAGCAATTAGGTTTAATTTTGGGCTTTGAATCCATGTGAATTGATGATTGAAGATATGATTTGATCTTCCATGAACAAGCTTCCAAAAATGTCTCAAATCAAATATTTTGTTCATAACATGGCATGATTCGAGTTTGATCTTGTCCATGATGGTAATTGAAAGTTGTATCAATCAAAAAGATCACAAGTTATTAATATTTAGATTTTATTTGGATTTAAATTGATTAAAAATGAATTAATTCAATAAAAATCAAATAAAATAGAAAAATTAATGAATGGACATAAAACTGAAGATAGGACACGTGTGTGGTTTGACAAGATCAAATCAAGTGGAAAAAAGTGGGCCCATTTGACAAAATTTGAAGTTTTGGGGATAGTTGACTTTTGGCAATTTTGAAAAAATGTCCAACTTCAACAATGCATAACTTCTTCAATTTTGAATCTTTTGAGGTGTTCTTGGACTTTTTAGAAACCTTTGGATGTCCTCTAACCAACCCTTTTTGTCTCATCTCAATTTGATATTCCATTCTCTAGTTATAAGCTTTGGTAAAAAAGGTGTTTTTGTTGACTTTCAAAAATGACCTATAATGTCCAAATTTGTAACTTCTTGTGAGTGCATTTCTTGATATTGGGATGTGAAGATGGATTGTATTAAATTGAATCTTCTTCAAAATGAGCTTTGGATGGGTCATTTCTCATAAAGTATGAGAAAGTTATGCTTGGTCAAAGTTGAGTTGACTTTTCCTACAAAACCCTAATTTAGCAACTTTTGAATCTTGATGAATCTTGAGCAATCCTTGATGAATCATGATCAACCCTTGATCAAATGATGAATTATACTTCAAAATTAGAATGTTGACAAAAAATCTTGAATTTTGAATGGTTATAGGTCACAGTTGACTTTTGTCCTAGCATAGTCGATTTTTGGACCTCTTGAGCAATTGACTGACCAAACTTCCTCTGCAAGGCTTGAAATTTGACATGGATGAACTTAAGAACATATTAGGACATTGGGAAGCACTTGGGGTCATTTGGATGCAAAGACCTTGATGCAACACAAAACCCTAATTTTGAGGTTGACTGCCTTAGGAGATGACTTGACTATCTACTTCTTGAGCAATCTTGAGCCACTTGGGAATTCTTCTTGTAATGTCTTGAGAAATATGGGAGGGAAAATTTTGGGGTATAACAATTTGGTTGTAACTTGAGAATCCGTCCATGAAGAAAAACACTTTATGTTATGCCGTATTGTCAACTAGGATATCAATGTGGGAGAGTGGAAAGTCTTCCTTAGGGCTTGCCCTATTCAAATCTCTGTAGTCCACACACATTCGCACCTTGCCGTCCTTTTTGGGTACGGGAACAACATTGGCAACCCATTGGGGGTAAGAGGTTACAGCCAAGAATCCCGCGTTGAATTGCTTCATGACTTATGCTTTAATCTTTTCTGGCATATCCGGCCTCACTCGACGAACCTTTTGCTTTGTAGGTGGATAATACTCTCTTATAGGCAGACGATGTAGCACAATATCTTCATCAAGTCTTGGCATGTCTTCATACGACCAGGCAAAGACTTCAACATAATCATGCAACAACTGAATCAGATGCTTCTTGATACTGGGTTCTAGATTGGCACCCACCTTGACCTCTTTTTTATCTTCTTTGGTACCTAGGTTAATCGTATCCACGGGTTCCTCGTGAGGCTGAATAGTTCTCTCCTCTTGTTGTAGCAGTCTGGCAAGTTCCCCTGGTACTTCACAATCTTCGTCACCTTCGTCTTTGGCTTAGTATATTAGATTCTCAGAGTCACGAAAGGCCATAGCAGTATCTTTATCCATGGGATCCAGAATGGATGATAACTACATTGTGAGTGTGGGTATGTGTAAGGGTGTGGGTGTGTGAAAGAAAGTAAAATGTAAAAGAAAAAAAAAACAATGAGTACAAAAGTTTGTATGCAAAAACGTCCATGATTCATTGATGTCATATGAAAAATGAGATAATAACCCTTACAAATGGACCATTATGCCTCGGGTAAGACACAAGGTTTTAAGAGTGCGAATTATTTTGAATATTACAGATCCAACAAAATGTAAAAACAAATTACTGAGGGATGAAAGTGATCGGGACGAAGTCTCTAGCCTCCCAATTGCTGAGCCCTCCATTGACAGTCGGGAAGATCCATTCCTCCAGGTTGCAACCATCCTCACCATCTTCCACTGCGTTGACTTCACGGTTGCTGATCTTCAAGGGTGGCCCTCCAGCACGGGCACGGCGTACAGCCTTTTGAGCACTTGAAGTGAAACCTAGGCTAAACTTGTCAGACTTATATGGGATATCTGGAAGTTGTCCCCAGATAGTGCACCCACCTTCTTCCACCACTGCTTTAGCATCTTTCAGTGATGACATTCGGAGTGGAGGCCTTGTAATCTTAGGAACAGCCTTAGTCACTGCCACCTCTTGAGGGACCTCTTCAAAGTGTTGAAATGGAGTTTCAATGAATTCACCGTCCAATTCCACATATCTGAAGGAATTGAGATGGTTGATCATGTATTCTTCCTCTCCATGAATGGTGATAATCTTCCCTTGAACTGGATACTTCAACATTTGGTGCAACGTAGAAGTAACAGCGCTAGCACTGTGGATCCATGGTCGGCCTAACAGGAAGGAGTATGAAGGGCGGATGTCTATCACATAAAAAGTTGAATTGAAAGTTTGGGTTCCCACCTTTATGGGAATGTCTACCTCCCCATGTACCATCCTCTTCGAACCGTCAAACGCCCTTACCACTATGTTGCTTAACTTCAAAGTCAACCCCTCACAGTCAAGTCTATCAAGAGCTTTTTTGGGTAGTACATTCAAAGATGAGCCATTGTCCACCAAAACATGCGCCATAGTGGTGCCCTTACATTCCACTGAGACATGAAATGCCCCATTATGCTTTCTTCCCTTCGGTGTCAGATCAACATCTAAAAAACCTAAACCATTGTCCGCAGTTAGGCTGGCCACGCAGTCTTGAAATTGATCAGCAGATGTCTCTTGAGGTACATGGGCAGTTTTTAAGAACTTCACCAAGGCTTTTGCATGTGCCTCGGAACATAGTAGTAATGCCAGCATGGAGATCTTATAGGGAGTTTTCCCCAGTTGTTCAACTACATCGTAGTCGCTTCTCTTTATAATTTTTAAGATATCCTCCATTTCTTTCTTGGAGGTCTCAGGGATAGTCAATGACTGATCCTTCATCCGGCCAGGCTCAACCATAACACCTTTTCCTCGAACCTCGATTAACTCGGCAACATGAGTGTCATTAAGAATAATTACAGGGGTTGTAACGGCTTTGTCAATTGGAGTATTGTTGGAGATAAATGTAGGACCAGGAACAGCTTTTGGGGGAGCAACAGCAGGAATGATTATGGGTCCAGAAACTACTTTTGGGGGAGCAATTTCTGGAGAAAAGATCCTACCGCTTCAGGTAATTTTGCTAGTTCCTGCAATGTTACTGATGTCATAGTTGACTTTCTTGGAGCTTGAATCTTCGGCGGCTGGCCAGTCCTGCTCGATACCATGATAGTAGACATCCCCTCCATAATTCCATGGTATAGTTTTGTCTGATGAGTATGGGACTGGTCCAAGCATTGTGATTATTAAAGGAGCTTCTTTCAGAACTGATGTAATTCTAACGGGTCTTTTGGTGGAGACCCTGGAAGAATTTGTAGAAATGGTAATGATAGAAACATCTTCAACAGGAATAGGTGGAATAGGAGTTTTTTTCAAACAAAATCTCTTTGTTATCTATCAGGCACTGAATGCCTACTTTCAACAGAGGACATCCAGTTGGTGAGGACAAGCAGAGATGGAAAACTTCATTACAGCCTGAGAACACACCGACTTTCAACAAGTTCATTTTAACAGTCAGAAGTGAGGTCATGAGTTCATCAACAGAGGTAACAAATAAATCTTATTCAATGGCATTAGTATTGTGGCTATGTTTGGGCATAGGAGCAGAAATGACATTTGGCTTCTCGGGTGCATCAAACTCAATTTCTTTAGCTTCGATGAGGTCTTGAATTTTGTTTTTCAAGGCCCAACTGTTGTTAGTATCGTGACCAGGACTTTTAGAGTGATATGCGCAACGGGCAGTGGGATGATAATAAGGAGATGTTGTATTGGGGTTTTTTGGAGCTTCTTTCAAGGTCACCAAGTTGGATCTTAGCAGATGTGGTAATACTTGAGACAGAGTCATGTTAATTCTGGTGAACTGCTTGACTGGCCTTTCCACCCTTGGTTAATTACTTCTGTGTTGATTAGACGCAGGCTTTGGGATCATAACAGCCCCCACCATTGGTCGGTGTTCGGCCCTATCTTGGTTTCTTTGCAGATATACAACAACCACCTCTTTCTTTCTGATAAAGGGCTTCCTTACAGCTGATGAAGAAGATGTGTCTTTCTGGATCTTTCCATTCTTAATACTAGCTTCTATCCTCTCTCCGATCAATATTAGTTCAGTAAAGCCTGCAGATGAACTTCTGATTAAATGATTGAAGAAGCGGCCAGACAAGGTGCCCAAAAATATGTCCACCAATTCTCTCTCAGATAGAGGGGGTTGAACTCTTCCAGCCAAATCTCTCCATTTTTGTGCATAGTCCTTGAAAACTTCATTGGACACCATGGCCATACTCTGGAGTTGAGTACGGGTAGGCGCCAAATCAGCATTGTACTGGTATTTCTTATAGAAAGCGGCAGCAAGATCTTCCCAATTATGAACATTAGCCCTTTCTAGTTGGTAGAACCAGTCAAGTTGAGTCCCAGACAGACTGTCTTGGAAGAAATGCACCCATAAGTCTTTATCAGCGGTATGGGGTTGAATTTTCCTCACATATGACCGGAGATGCATCTTAGGGCATGAAACTCCGTCATATTTAGCGAATACAGGTGCTTTGAATTTCGGAGGAATCACAATCCCCGACACCAAACCCAATTCCTCAAAGTCCAAGCCTGGTACCTTTTGGATTTCCATCGCGCTTAATCGCTCTTCGAGATGTTTATACTTATCATTAGCTGGAGGGTATTGTTCCTCAGAGTATTCCTCTTCTTCTTCCTCCTCTTCCGATTCTGACAGGACAACTATTTCCTTGCCTTTCCCTTCTCCTTCACTGGATGTTGTTGCAAAGTCCAAAGTCCTTCTTGTCTGCCTATAAAATCTTCTTCCCATGTTTAAGACTCCGGTTACCTTCTTTGTTTTCTTTTTCCTCTCTTCAGCCAGCAAAGACTTCAACTCTTCTTTCCCCTTGGCTAGGGTCATGAGCAACTATTGAAACTGGGTATTCTGAGCATGAAGATCCTTCATCGTTTGCTCAAGATAAAGTTTGAGTACATCAATTCCCCTTGGGCAAAATAATACAAAAGCTCTAAGATAGAAAAGTAGTACGCATCCTCTTTGGTGCAATGTAGGCATTCAGAGTCCTCTCCTCATGAAGTAGCCTAGTGAGTTCCAAAACCTTCTTCTCGCTTGTGTAGAATTGGGATTCAAAAGTATCTCTCTCTCCTTTGATTTGTATACAATCCCTTTGTAGGTCTTCAAGAGATGTGGGCATGTCAGGATGCAGGATAGTGTATGGAACATCTCCTTCCTTAACAGGCTCAATGATTATCGGGAGAATGAAGGGGTAAGGCATCATAAGACTCTGAGCGCGAGTTTGTACCCATTTGAGGTAAGGCTCAAGAGGGATGGAATTCTTGTGTCCCAAAGTCTTGCTATCCACCTTGTTTAGCATCCTCCAAGCTCGGATAAATCTTTGGCGAAGACCTTGGTCATCGTTGTCGTAGTCGAATACCAAACCTTGAATCAACATCTCGTGCGGGCCATCCCTTCGGGCATAACCAAGCTGCCTTAAGGCTAAGCATGGGTTGTAGGTGATACCTCCCCTAATGCCAAGTAAAGGGACATTAGGGAATTCTCCACAATGGTCGACGATGATAACATTCTCTTTGGATCGAGAGCACCAATGAATGTCTGAATGTTTGAGCGCCATCAACCTTTGCCGCTCATTCTTTAATACAGATTGGGGAAGATGAGAAATAAACCATCTTGCCAAGAGAGGAGTGCAACACATAAGAACACCTTTTTTCCTCATTGTGCGAGTGTGAAAAGAGTGTAGGATATCCCCTAGTAATGTAGGCACCGGGTTGCGTGATATGAAGATTTTGAAGGCGTTCACATCTATGAGATGGTCAAGATTTGGAAATAAAACCATCCCATAAATGAGGAGAGCCACAATTTCCTCAAAGGCTTGCAAGTCTAAGGAATTCCAACAGCTTTGGGCTTTCTCAAACAGGAACTTTGCTAGGAAACCTTTGACACCACTCCTTATTTCCCAATGGGTTGTGACATTAGATGAGTGCAAGTGTAAAGCTTGAGCAATCTCTTCAGGCTTTGGGTCTCTTTCTGTACTATTGAAAGGTAGTTGATCGAGAATGGGAATCCTCAAGAGTTGGGAGAATTCTTCCAAAGTAGGAACAAGTTGATAGTCGGGAAATATGAAGTAATGGTGTAAAGGATCAAAGAAATGAAATAACACTTTCATCATGTCCTCATTTGTGTTGGAGGTGACCAAGTTGAGTAGACGACCATGTCTCTCGGTGAACGGAGAGTTTTCAGGAATCCTTGAAACTAGCTCCTTAAGTTGTGGAGGGACTCTCACAAGGTTGACTTGAATAGTTTTCCTGTGAAGTGAATCCATATCCTACAAAACAAGAACAAAGATGAATCCAAAAATCCTTAAAATAGTTAGTGGATTCATATGATGTTCATGATGTTCATGATGTCATGTACAAGTATGCATATACAAACAAAGCAAACAAGTCCTTAGTTTAGGCTTGCATGGAGTTTTATAGGTAAGTACCCTCTTGAAGTTTAGTTGGCTCAAACCTGTCCTAGTTAATAGTAACCGGGTTCTAAGGAGCTCAATATCACTGGTTTGTTTCCTTGGTTATTGTTTCAGCTCAGGCCTCTTTAATGGAGACCGAAATATCCCAAGAAACCGAACCTCAATGACTGTAGTATCGAGTATCTACCAACTTCGGATTGCACCAAAGTCGGTCATCTCACTACATCCTAAAGGCAAAGTTGGTCAAGTAAAGGTTCTAGAAGTTCATTAGAGCTTCATGACATCACTCAGCGGCCCCGTATTCTCTTTGATTAACTCAAAGGCTACCGGTACCCACAAATATGTCGCACTAACATAGCTATTGCTTAGACCATGTAGGTATACCCCGCACAGTTTCCACAACATATTGCTACTTAGCTATGATGTATCCCAAATCTGGGTAGAGGATTCAGACCCAAATAAAGAACCATAATGTAATGCATACAAGTCAAACAATGTAAGCAAGTAAATGTGATCTAGCCCTAAGTTAACCCCACTTTTATAATTTCCCCGGCAGAGTCGCTAGTTTTGTGATGTAGTGGGAGAACTGACTTGATTGTTTTGCGTTTGATCGCAAATGTTGCGGTTAGCAAGAGTCGCCACTGACTTTCCTTTTACCCAAAAGGAAAGGTGAAAAAGCACAAGAAAGACCTTTGAGATTGTTTCTTGAGTTAGGGGGTAGATTATGAAAAGGGAAGGTATTAGCACCCTTTTCATCCATGGTTTTCCATGGGTTCTTAGTTACTTTCTAGATCAATTGCTTTTGTTTGAAATTGTGCTTTGTATGGTTTTTGAAAGTATTTGTCAAGAGGCCATCGTTTAGGAAATCTTTGTAATGATTCTCGTTTGTGAGAATATATACAAAGATGTTGATCTTTTGAAAATGTTTTCAATGTTTGAAAGATGTTTGGAAATGTGTGTGTTTGTTTTGAAAATAGCAAGGATGTTTGATTTCAAATGGAGCAAGTAACTAAAAGCAATCTACCTACTCAAATGTCTTTCTTGTTCATTTTCATCTTTTCTTTGATATTGTTAACTTACCATTGATTTGGTAAGCAACCCTATCTTTGGATGTAAACGGGACGGGCGTGGGTCATCGTATAGCCATGATTAGCAATATTGCAAATTATCTTAGCATTTTTTGAGGGTCTAAGATCATTTTTGTAAGGCAACTTTGAATAGCGTCATCGAGGGACTATGATCTTGTATTTGTTTATTTTTCTAAGACACCTTACATACGTAATATGACCATTTTGTATAAGGCAACCAAGTGGATTAACCCTAGGGGTGCTTGTGTGCAAGTGTGTCATTTCCATGCTTGATTTTGTAATGAATTAGGGTTTTCTATTTGATTGATTTTTATCTTCCCATACTAACCCTAATTACTAGCATATTATGTAAAAGCGATAAACTGTGAAATTTAAAGTTACTACGCTATTACAAACATTTGTGGGAGGGGGATTGCAATAATATAAACCTAATTAATCTATTACAACCAAATTGAATATGTACAAATATTGGAATAAATAATATACAAGGTGAATTAAATATGCAAAGATATGTAAATGCAAAGAAGATTTTTGTTTGGTTTTCATGTGAAAAAGTTTTAACCTAAACCTAACTAGAAAAGTAAGCAAATCAAGATTAACTTTAAATTAATTAAGGAAAGGAATTATTTAAGAAAAGATTTGTTTGAATAAACCCTAATTTTATTTGATTAAAAGAAAATAAGTTTCTTTATGAAAAAGTATTTTTTTTGTATTTTTTGTCTTGAAAATAATATATGGCATTATGAGGTATTTTTTGTCCTTTTTTATATTAAAATAAATATTTAATAGATATAAAGAAAAAATAAATATTAAGCTAACTCTAATTGAATTTACAAAGTTATTTAATGAAAATAGATGATATATAACTAAATAAAAATATTTTACATGAGAAAAATAAAATAAAATGAGCCAAAATACAAACCTATCATTTTTATATTTTTTAGGATTTTCAATATTAAGAAAAATATATTTAAGAAAATAAAATGAAAATAAAATGAAAATAAAATAAATAAATTAAATGATATTGGACCAGGGGTGTCACAAGTAAACAGGATGCAGAATGTTAGCAAAAAAACATAGGCCAGTGAAGCAAAAAGCCCAGCGCTGCAAAGGGATAAAAAATGGCAAAAATGTGAGAAAATGCAAAAGGCAGCGCGCTGAGGCTCGAACCCATGACCTCTAGCATTTACGCGTGCTGCCTTACCACTGGGGTGGCTGTACATTCATTTATATAAACAAAAGCATAAATATATATTAGAAAACGCCTCCTGAAGGAAACTTCATCTTCAACCTTAAGCCATGGCCGGATCACCTGTATCTTCTTCATTTCTCCATAAAAATGGAAAGTTCAAACATGAAAGTTATAGTGTTTCTTCCCACAAGTTCAACCATATAATTTATGTAAACTAAAAGTCAAAGATAAGATCTAATTTTACTGGCCTAATTTTAAACCTAACTTTTTCAGAAATTTCAAATACAAAATTCCCTATGCACAGCTAATATAAATAAAAACTATGAACATAGTTAGCTTTAGAGTAAGGATATCTATATTTTTATTTCACAAATCAAGACCAAACGATGCTTGTATGAAGTGATAGAAGTTTGAGTTTTTACCTCTTGCAGCTGGGATCGTGAATGGAGTTTGAGCAAGTTTTGAGAAGGCCTGAGGATCTGTTTAGCTTTCCTGGACCTCCCTGAGTGTATTATAATCCTTACTTTGTCTTGAAAGTCTCTGAATCTCCCTACTCAAGTCAACCTACAAGTTTGATATTTGAAAATGGTGGATGGACGAGGAGGAGTTACAGTGAGGAAACAGGGGTATGGATCCCTTGTATAAGAAGTGTATTAAGTGTTTGGGTGGTTAAAACTCAATACGCACGAGTGGATTTGGAGATGGTTGTGTAAGGTTCAAAACTGTCAAGCTATGGCAGATTTTCAGTTGCAAAGTGTTTGGGAGTCTTTTGGAGTCTTAGAATTCGTGTGTTATGTTGCAATTCACTTGTGTATATGTATGGAAAAGGTTAGAGATCAACTCCACTCCAGGTTTCTGAGTTATAGCCTTTTGGCTCTATAACTTGCTTTGGAAGAAAAGTGAGGAGACAAGTCTCTAAGTGTGGTACAAGCTTGATCTGAGTTGGCAGAGGCTTTAGGCAAGTTGCTTTTGGTTTTGACTTTACTTGTGTGCAGAGAAATCAATTGAGAGGCTCAAGAAGTATAAAATTGCAAAAGTAATGTTTTATCAAAATGGAAATGGCAACTTTGTGCCAAAAATGGAATTATAACTTGGATAAAGACTCAAGTGTTTGGATTAAATCTCTAGCAGATGAGTAAACATTTAATTATGGAGTGATAAACAAGTTTGAGGCCTGCAAAGCAAAGATTATGCAGTCTAGGCTTGGATTTGAATTTTTGTTCATCATGAACTGGCTTGAAATCAAAGTGATAAATTACCAACTTCATCTCTTCGATTCTCCCTACTCAGGAGTTATCTCAAGGAGTTCTTTGACATTTTATAAAGCTTGAAATGTGCTATACAACTCATTTTTGAATTGCTTTTTAAAATTCCCTTTGGAACTATGTGAAAAAATAGCATGAAGTTAGGTCAAAAATCTTCCTAACTAGGGCAAAATTTTCACTAAGTTATTTTAGTTCATGAGCATGTATTCACAAAATTATATCTTGAGATCCAAGAATTTTTAGGAGAAATTGTATGAAGTAAAGTTGTATACTTCATGGGGATCTACAACTTTCATGTTGGAAGTTTCCTTTGAATCATCTTACATCAAGGTGAAAATTTGGCTCAAAGTTGAGAAAAAGTAAGAAATTTTCTATACTTAGAAAAATTTCTAAGTTAAGAAATTTCAACTCTTCAAAACAAATTCTTAAATCCTTGATTTTTTGATGAACAAGTTTCATATTTTGACATGCTTTGATGAATTATGACCTTTGGCACTTGACTTTGACTAAAAAGTCAAAGTTTGACTTTTTAGTATACAGTTGACTTTTGATTAGTTGACTGAAAAATTCATCTATCAATCCAATAGATTTGCAATGTTTTGAACCATGTCATTAGGTAAAAATTATGCAATTGGACTCTTGAGATTATGCCTTAAACCAATTGACCATTTGCTAGGTCAAAAATCAGAAATTGCCCCTTCTCAGTCAAAACCCTAATTTTGACCATTTTGCCCTTTTGAAGATTTGATCAAATTTCTTGAGGAATTGTGGTCCAAACTTGATCAAATGATACATATGAGTCTAAAATGTTGATGTGGATAAAAAATTATGAATTTTGACTGTAAATTGGCTATGGTTAACTTTTTCCCCAATACAGCTGATTTTTAGGTCAACTGTTCAATTGATTGAACAAAAGTGTGATTCAAGACTTGAAACTTTACATGAGTAATATTATGGGTCCATAATGATCCTTGTAAGTCATATGAAGCATTGATAGTCCAAAAATCCTTGTGCAAACTCAAACCCTAATTTTGGTCATCAGTTCATGAGGAGGTGTCTTGAGTTGGTCAAACCCTAATGCAGTCTTGAGCCCAAGAGATCTTGTGAGAAAATTCTTGATAAATGAGAGGGCACATTTTGGGGTACAACAGGAGGAAAAGAACATCCTTTTCGAGTAGGTAGATAAATCTTAAGTACTTTCTCAAACCAAAGTTTTCACACTTACACACTTTTCAAGAATCTTTTTCAAAAACGTTTTATCACACTCTTGAGCACTGATACAAGAGTTACCATAAAGAAAACAAAAAAATACAGACACACAAAAAAATTTCAAAATGAGCAAGTACCTAAGAGCCAATGAAAAATCACGGATGGAAAGGGTGCTAACACCTTCCCTTTCCATAATCTACCCCCCTAACTCAAAAAATCTTGAAAAAGGTCTTCTTATGTTCTTTTCACCCTTTCCTTTGTTGGATAAAAGAAAAGTCGGTGGCGAATCTTGCTTATCGTAACATTTGCAAACAAAAATAACAAACCAGTATATAACATCCGGTTCTGGCGCCGTATCACAGAAACAAAAACAGAGTCACATCAACAATGTCAACAATTACTCTTATGAAAATTCTAAAGACACTGATGGTTACTTTGATTCACCTGAAGATCAAAATCAGGAGCAATGCTCAACTTCCATAAACTTTACTCCTGGTCAGCTTAATGGTCTCTTATATTTACTTCAACAAGCATCTTAAACAATTTATCATAGTGTTAATCACATTATTACTCAACCTAAACCCAACACATGTATTATCTGCACTTTACCTCAACTTGTCAACTCTGCAATATTTTCTCTTGACACTGGTGCCACATACCATGTTTATTTTTCTCGAAATTTCTTTACTTGTTTAAAGATAATCTCTCACATCATAGTTAAACTCTCCAATGGTTCTTTTACTACAGTAATTGTAGGAACCATTCTTTTTTATTCAGATTTCATGCTAACAAATGTTGTGTACATGCCAAAATTTTCACTTAATCTCTTAGCAGTTCCAAAATTGATTCACAACCTTGAATGCCAACTCATTTTTGATCATTTCACTTTTGTCACACATAAATCTCACTCAAACAAGATGGCCGATATAACTGATGTAAGAGGTGGACTATACATTCTCAATGAACCACAAGTTACAATTCCCCAAACATCGCCTCTTTCCAATAATGCTCTAGTTAATTCAATCATTTGTCAGCATAATACTTGTAATAATTATGTTGATAGACATACTACTTGTGATACGGTGGGAGAACTGACTATGGTTTTGCGTTTGTTTTCGCAAATGTTTCGGTTGAGCAAGAGTCACCACCGACTTTTTATTTTATCCTAAGGAAAGGTTTAAAAAGCACAGCAAAAACCTTTGAGATTTTTCTTGGGTTCGGGGAGTAGATTATAGAAGGGGAAGGTATTAGCACCCCTCCTATCCATGGTTATCCATGGGCTCTTAGGTACTTGCTTAGATCAACTTGCCTTGGTTTTCAATTGTTTGAAATGGTGCTTGGTGTGTGGTTTTGAAAAGGTTTTGAAAAAGATGCCTTGTATAGGCTACCCTTGTAACAATTCTTTACTCGAATGTTTTACAAAAGGTGTTTTTCTTTTTGAAAAGATGTTTCAAGGTTTTTTGAAAGTTTGTTTTGAAAGTGTTTGTGAAGTGGGTTTTGAAATAAGGCAAGTGTTTTCTTGGAAAATTGACAAGTACTTAAGAGTTCATCTACCCTAAAATTTTCTCAAAGATTTTTGTCATGTTTTAAACCTTTTGACAATTTTGTTCCACCATTGCATTTGGTGGACAATCTTGTTTTAGGAGATTAAAGGGACGGGCGCGGGTCATCGTTTAGACCATAATTGCAATAGTGTTAAATGTCTTTGGGCAATTTTCTTTTAAAAGGGACTTGATCATTTATTTAAGCAACATTTTGAGGGACTATGATCATTTACTTGTTTGTTTTACCCAAAGAAATTCAACATGCAACATGGCCCAATTATTTGAAGGCAACAAAGTGGAATACCCTAGGGGTACAAGTGTGAAATGTGTTGTCCTTTTTTCATGCTCATTTATCTTGTATTATGTCCAACTATTTTGTTCATTTTTATTTGCATACAAAACCCTAATTCTAGCATAGTATGTTTAGAAAGCGATAAAAGTGCGAAATTTAAATTCCTACGCTATTACATCACAATAATATAGGGAGGGGGGTACAATGTTCAAATGGGGATATATTTTGACAAGAAATTAAATCTAAGCTATTACATCTTTTGCCTTGAATATTTACAAGATAAATAAATGTATAATTTAAATGGTAAATAAAACAAATATGCAAGAATGCAAAAAGGAATTTTTTATATGTATAAAAAAAGTATTATTTATGTATAATAAGAAAGAAAGTAAAAATATTATAAAATATTATTTTTGGAGTATTTTTGAGTTTTAGGGCAAAAACCCTAATTCTATTAAATAAAAGATATCATTTATTAATATATGCAATATTTATCATTTATACACAAAAATAAAATAAGAAAAGAAATATATTTGTAAAAAATGATTTTTTGTAGTTTTTAATATTAATAAAATAAAATATGTATATTTTAGTATTTTATTCTAAGTATATTAATAAATATATGTATATATATATTATTTTGAATATGTATCATATATATAAATAATAATAATATTCAATATTTTTTAGAAAATAGTATTTTTTATATAAAATATTTTTAGAGGGTAAAATAAAATAAAAATGAAAATGAACATGTATTTACACTATTTTTCCTATTTATTCCAAATAACAATATATATCTATTTATGTATAAATCAAAAGAAAATCAAATAAATACCTAATAAAATCCAAAATGGTGGAAAAAAAATATTTTTAAATCTTTAATGTCATGAGAAAAAATAAATAAGTCAAACAAAAAAAGAAAAAGTCAAAAAGAATTAAGAATAAAGCAAATGGGCTTAGGGGGTGTAATAGCAAAATCAGGGTGCAAAAAGAAATAACAACAAGCCCAGCCCATGAAGCTGTTGTCTTCAACCTTCGGACAACCAAATTCAAAAAAACGCGCGCCTGCTTCTCAAGTTCCTAACTCCTGATCCTTTGATCTTTTGCCAAATCTTCCAACATGAAATTTGTAGAGCTTGAAGCCACGGTTCTAGACATATAAAGAAGTCAAACTAACTCTCAGAAATGAGAGAGAATTTCTTCTCCCCCAAATCCTGACCTAATCTTTCTGTCATTTTTAAACCTTAAATTCTCTTAACTCAGGCAAAAGAAATGAAAAGTAAAGATATGTACATGTTCAGTGGCATGAGTAGGACATTGTTTCTTCACAAACTTAAGACTAATGATGAATAATAAGAGAGATACGAGTTCAAAAAACTACCTGTTCAGCTGAAGTTCCAACTGGCAAATGGGGAGCTTACAGTGCAAGATACTGATTGGTATAGCTTCCTTGAGGTATGGTGATGTTGTTCCAATATCTACTTTGCCTTGAAACACCTTGAGCTGAGCTGTAGAACTTCAACTGCAAAATGGAAAAGTGAAAATGGTGGAACTTGTTAGAGGAATTACAGGTCGTGTTTCAAGGCATGGTTAGCTTGCATATGTGCTAGGGAATGTGTAGGAACTGATTTTGGCAAAAGAACTTGAAGGAAATGGAAGGTAGCACTCAAACTGCAGGCTTTCCCCTGTTTGTGCAGTTTGAGAGTGATTATGGCAATGGGATTGTTTGAGAGGTGCAAGGGTCGTGTCTCAGCTTGGTTAGGATGTCTTGAGTATGTTTGATAAGTTTGTTCTTGTGTTCTTTTGCTGATATGAGAGTTGGAGTTAGTTATGGAACTTTTCTTCAACTTTAAGCAACAAAATGCAACTTGTGTTTCTAGGCATGTAGAGGGCCCCTAATGTGCTGCATAATCCCTCCTTGATCAGTGTGTTATGTTCATAAACTTGTGCCATTCAGATTTGCAATGTACTAGTTGGATTTCCAAATTGACATAAAGTGAATTCTAGCAAAAATGGATAGTTCACCTTATCTAAAAATGGATTAGGCTTGTGTACAATACTTGAACTCATAGAATAACACCTTGACACAATGAACAAGCATTAAATTATTGAGTGTAACTTGGTTTAAGGACCTGTAATCTAATCTAAGGCATGCTGAGTTCAAATTGCAAGGTTATGAACATGTAACTTGGTCATGAACAAAGTGGTTTTTTGCTATATTGTGAAATTCGATTCTCCCTAACCATGAGGTTGTTTGAGAAGTTCTTGGACATTTTGGAAAGCTTGGAATGTGTACTACAATCCATCTTTGAAATGCAATTTGAAATTCCAAGTGGAAGTGTATGGAAAATGGCCTTGAAGTGGGGTAGAAAAACTTGTCAAAATAGGTCAAAAATTCACTAAGTTAAGAATGGTTTAGTGCCCTTATTTAAAAATTTGTAACTTGAGATACAAGCTTCAAATGAGAAAACTTTGTGAATCAAAGTTGTAGATTATGCAACAAGCTACAACTTTCATGTTTGGACTTTTGTTTGAATCCAAATGGATCACGGTGAAAAAGTGGGGCAAAGTTGGGGAAAAATTAGGGTTTTTCATAACTTAGAAAAATTCTAAGTTATGAAAAATTCCATTTCAAACCCTAATTTGCATTTTGTGATTTCTTGGTGAACAAGTTTTGTGATTTGGCATGTTTTGATGAAAAATGAATCTTGACTCTTGATTTTGACCAAAAAGTCAAATTTTGACTTTTCAGTATACAGTCAAAATTGATCAATTGACTGGGAAATTCAACTGTCAATCTTGTGTACTTGGGATCTTTTGAGCTTGATGAATGTGTCAAGACCATTTCATTGAGTCCTTGAGTCCATATGTGAGCTTGGTTTGCCATTGGCTAGGTCAAACAGTCAAAAATTGCCTTTGTGCAGTCAAAACCCTAAAAATGACCATTTTGCCCTTTTGGTGATCTGATCAAATTTCTTGGGGAATTGTGATCCAAACTTGACCAAATGATTCATATGAGTTCATAATGTTGATGTGGGTCAAATTTCATGAGGTTTGACTGTCAATTGGCCACAGTTGACTTTTTTTCCAATTCAGTTGATTTCTAGGTCAACTGTCCAATTGACTGGTCAAAACTTGGAATCAAGGCTTGAAACTTGATATGGGTAAACTTGGGAGTCCAATATGAGGCATGAAAGTCATCTTAGGCATTTTAGGTCAAAATATCTTTGTGCAAACACAAACCCTAATTTTGAGTCCACAGTGCAAGGAGAGGTCTTGAGCAGATGAAACCCTAACTGGATCTTGGGCTTCAAAGGCTTTGTGGTGAGAAATCAATGAGAAATGGGAGGGCAAATTTTGGGGTACAACAGTTGCCCCTGTTCAATCTTCTTGAATCCGAAGAGTTAGATGGGCAAGCTTGCCTTTCGTGACTCGAGGGTAAAAGGAGATTGGACACTAGAGTGCCCGGAAATTTGCACTCGTCAAAGCAATGGATGCGGGAATGGGCTTAGAGATGCCATTTGGAGATGGGCTTAACGATGCCATCTGGGAGAGTGACAGAAATCTTGTCGGGGATGGGCTTAGAGATGCCATCTGGAAGGGAATATCAGGAAAGTGTCCAAGCTTCGGACCATTTCTGAACTGGGGGGTCTGAACAAGCAATAGATTGACATCCGTTGTTGGGAGGGATCTGTAAACTGTTTTCAGTGGTTTGGAGAAGAAACTGAACAAGCGATAGGTTAATATTCGTTTACTTGGAGAACCCGTGAACTGTTTTCAGAAATCTTGAAGTTGAATAAGCAATAGAGCAGCATCCGTTGTTGGGAAGCGTCCGTAAACTGTTTTCAAAAGTTGCATCTGAACAAGTCGATAGATTAACATCCGTTGTTGGGAAGAATCCATAAACTGTTTTCAGAAGTCTTGAAGAAGAATCTGAACAAGTGACAGGTTAACATCCGTTTACTTGGAGAACCCGTAAACTGTTTTCAGAAGTCTTGAAGAAGAATCTGAACAAGTGACAGCTTAACATCCGTTTACTTGGAGAACCCGTGAACTGTTTTCAGAAATCTTGAAGTTGAATAAGCAATAGAGCAGCATCCGTTGTTGGGAAGCGTCCGTAAACTGTTTTCAAAAGTTGCATCTGAACAAGTCGATAGATTAACATCCGTTGTTGGGAAGAATCCATAAACTGTTTTCAGAAGTCTTGAAGAAGAATCTGAACAAGTGACAGGTTAACATCCGTTTACTTGGAGAACCCGTGAACTGTTTTCAGAAATCTTGAAGTTGAATAATTTTAGTCTGTCGACTGATCTTTCCTGAAAAGGTAAAGAGTTAGTTGCATGCAATGTTATGATGCATGATGCGATATACGTGACATCAATGTTTATGACATGAATGTGATGAATGCGCATGTAAGCTGACGAGCTATCTTGCTGAGGACAAATGAATTCGAGGTGGCCGAAGATAAAAGCATCTTGACTGCTGCTGGGGAAAATAAATCCTTAGCTACTACTGGGGAAGAGAATTCCTGATGGCCTCTACTGGGGAGTATCAATCTAGTAGACTCATGCTGAGGAGGTAAGACTGAGAATCTTCTGCTTGATGGGAAGCAACTCTGGTGATCTCACTGGGGAACTCAAGATTTCTCTTTCTAAGACTCCGTGGGGAGAAGGCTCATTAGTCTGGCTCCGCTGGGGGTTGATAATTTGAAATTTTAGCTCGGCTGGGGATAACAAGGATAAGCTCCTCTGGGGATCATATTGATAAGTTAGGTTGGGGAATTCTTGATGAACTCCGCTGGGGATAGGACGAATTTTGGCGAGTGCGATCTTCTGTGGTTGTTAGCTGAGGATAACCCAGTTATAAGCCTTTGTGAGGAATAACTTTGAATAAAATTCGGGGGAGACGTTCGTGCTCTGCGGGGAAATACCTTCCAGAATCTTACTGGGGGTAAGCTTCAGGAGTCTGCTGGAGACAAGCCTCAGGGTTTGCGAGGGATGTGGATTCCAAATCTCTTGAGAGGTTTCCTTCGAAGGGTGTCAAGATATCCATCTGTACCTTCATCCTATCAGTACTCCTTTTTCTTAGGTTCATTTAGGAAGTGATTATGTTTCAAATGCATATGCCTATTTAACAAAACATTGGACGTTTCTCAAAATAAAACAAATAGTGCAAGAGAAAAAGAAAAGGGAAATGACACAAATTTCTGGGAAAAGTATTTGTATTGATTTTCTTTGAGTATATTTGTACAAAGGAGACAATCATCCTAGTAAGAGGACTTTGTCGCAAATATTGAAAGATTTTATACAAAATAAAGGATGGCTATGTGAAATAATTCCATGGGATTCTGTTCCGCTATAGCTTTCACAACTCTGAATATCTATCCATTAAATGCTTTGTTTGATGATAACTGGATTGATCCGAAGTCTGGAACCGGTTGATGAAGAGATTGTCTTTGAAGTGGTCCGACGAGACATAGTCATACGCTTCAATTCCCTAACTTTTGCCTGAATCGCCCTTTCGGGTTTTCGATCCACCGGGAAACCCCTTTTTGCCCAAGCCGCCCTTTCGGGTTTTCGACTTGCCGGGTGTACATATTTTTTTGTTTTTATCCCTAATTTTTGCCTGAACCGCCCTTTCGGGTTTTCGGTTCACCGGGATGCTCTTTTTTGCCCAAGCCGCCCTTTCGGGTTTTCGACTTGTCGGGTTATTTTATGCGTAGTATCTTTTGACTATGTCTGCGTTCGCAGGGTGCGGCAAATCGTCGCCGTCCATGGTGGTCAGAATCATTGCGCCACCAGAAAATATGCTCTTGATCACAAATGGTCCTTCATATGTAGGAGTCCATTTGCCCCTGGGATCATTTTGCGGCAAGATAATCCGCTTGATTACGAGATCCCCGACTCGATACACTTGACGTCTGACTTTCTTATTGAAGGCCTTGATCATCCGCTTTTGATACGTTTGACCATGGCATATAGCAGCAAGTCGTTTCTCGTCGATCAGATTGAGTTGATCCAGTCGGGTCTGCATCCAATCATCTTCATTCAAACCTGCATCTTTCATAATCCTCAAAGAGGGGATTTGGACTTCCATAGGTAAGACAGCTTCCATGCCATAAACCAAAGAAAATGGGGTTGCCCCAGTTGAAGTACGTGTCGTCGTACGGTATCCATGCAGAGCAAACGGTAACATCTCATGTCAGTCTTTGTAAGTGACTGTCATTTTCTGAATGATCTTCTTAATGTTTTTGTTCGCAGCTTCAACAGCACCGTTCATCTTCGGCCGATAGGGAGATGAATTGTGATGATAAATCTTGAACTGTTCGCATAATGCAGTGATCATTGTATTATTCAGATTTGTACCGTTGTCCGTGATGATCCTGTCGGGAACACCATACCGACATATGAGATTTTGCTTGATGAAGCGGGCAACCACATTTTTGGTGACAGAGGCGAAGGAAGCTGCTTCGACCCATTTAGTGAAGTAGTCAATGGCAACTAGGATGAAGCGATGTCCATTGGAAGCCGTGGGCTTGATCTCTCCAATCATATCAATGCCCCACATTGCAAAGGGCCACGGAGCAGTCAGGACGTTGAGGGGAACCGGCGGAATGTGAACTTTGTCAGCGTAGACTTGACACTTGTGACAAGTACGGGAATGTTGATGGCAGTCAGCTTCCATGGTTGACCAGTAATAGCCTGCCCTTAGGATCTTCTTAGCCATTGTATGCCCGCTCAAGTGAGTGTCAAATGTGCCGCTGTGTATATCAGTCATGATCAATTCTGCTTCAGCCTTATCCACACATCGGAGTTATACACAATCATGGCTTCGTTTGTAAAGGATGTTGTTGCTCAGGAAGAACTTAGCAGCAAATTTCCTTAAGAACTTCTTGTCATTTACGGAAGCTCCTTCAGGATAATCCCTAGTCTCGAGATACCTTTTGATTTCATGGAACCAAGGTTGTTCCACTACTTCTTCAGTATTAATCTCGTGGAAATGTGCCGGTCCATCCATTCGCTTGATGGTGATTTGGGGAGCCTCATTATCCCAGCTGAGTTTAAACATGGAGGACATTGTGGCCAGAGCATCGGCTAGCTGATTCTCTTCTCGCGGGAAATGCTCGAAGGTAATTTGCTCGAAATGCGGCAACAATGTCAGGACATGTTCTTTGTATGGGATAAGATTAGGATGCTTGGTATCCCAGTCTCCTTTGATTTGGCTGATGACCAAAGCCGAGTCCCCAAATACGACCAAAGATTTGATCCCCAAGTCTATAGCAGCCTCGAGACCAAAGATGCAAGCTTCATACTCAGCCATGTTGTTTGTGCAGCTGAAACTAAGTCGGGTCGTGAAAGGAGTGTGACAACCTTCCGGAGAAATGAGTATTGCGCCAATACCATTTCCAAGTGCATTTGAAGCACCATCAAAGTACAGGGTCCATCGGGATCCCTTTTCGGGTCCGTCATACGGTCCGTCACTTTCAATGTTGTCCAAATTCATGATGTCCTCGTCTGGGAAGTCAAATCTCATGGGTTGATAGTCTTCGATAGCCTGATGAGCCAGATGGTCAGCTAGTACACTCCCTTTTATAGATTTTTGGGTGGTGTACTGGATGTCATACTCAGTTAAGATCATTTGCCATCTAGCTATCCTTCCAGATAAAGCGGGCTTCTCGAAGATATACTTGATTGGGTCCATCTTGGAAATTAACAAGGTAGTATGAGTCAACATATACTGTATTAGTCGGCGAGCAGCCCATACCAAAGCGCAACAAGTTTTCTCGAGCAGTGAGTAGCGAGTCTCACAGTCGGTAAACTTTTTACTAAGGTAATAAATAGCATGCTCTTTTCGACCAGACTCGTCATGCTGGCCCAAAACACACCCCATTGAGTTATCCAAGACAGTTAAGTACATGATCAATGGTCTTCCTTCGACAGGTGGCATCAGAATAGGAGGTTCTAACAAATACTCCTTGATTCTATCAAAAGCGGCTTGGCAGTCGTCGTTCCATTCAACTACCTGATCTTTCTTCAAGAGTTTGAAAATTGGCTCACAGGTAGAAGTCAGATGTGAGATGAATCTGGCAATATATTTTATGCGCCCCAAGAATCCTCTAACCTCCTTTTCAGTACGGGGAGCAGGCATCTCTTGTATTGCTTTTACTTTTGCCGGATCGACTTCAATGCCTTTGTTGCTTACAATGAATCCCAGGAGTTTACCAGACCTAACTCCAAAAGTGCATTTACTTGGATTCAGCCTGAGCTTGTACTCTTTCAACCTGGCAAACAGCTTTTCCAGATGTTCAAGGTGTTCTTCCTCCGTTTGCGACCGAGCTATCATATCGTCTACGTAGACTTCGATCTCATGATGTATCATGTCATGAAATAAAGCTACCATGGCGCGTTGATAAGTTGCCCCTGCGTTCTTGAGCCCGAACGGCATCACTTTGTAACAGAAAGTGCCCCATTGTGTAACAAAAGTAGTTTTCTCCATATCCTCGGGGGCCATTTTGATTTGATTGTAGCCCGAGAATCCATCCATGAAGGAAAACACTTTATGCTGAGCTGTATTGTCGATTAAGATGTCAATATGAGGTAGCTGGAAATCATCTTTAGGGCTGGCCCTATTCAAATCCCGGTAGTCCACACACATTCTGACTTTGCCATCTTTCTTTGGTACCGGTACGATGTTAGCGACCCATTGAGGATAGGACGTAACAGCCAGGAAGCCAGCATCGAATTGCTTCATTACTTTCGCTTTGATCTTTTCGGACATGTCAGGCCTCATTCGGCGAACTTTTTGCTTGATTGGTGGACAGTCTTCTCTTGTGGGGAGACGGTGAACCACGATGTCGGTATCTAGACCCGGCATGTCTTCATAGGACCAAGCGAAGATTTCAACATACTCATTTAGTAACTGTACCAAGCGTTCCTTGACTTTTGGTTCCAGGTTGGCACCCACTGGCACCTCCTTCCGATTCTCCTCAGTTCCCAAGTTAACAGCTTCCAATGGCTCTTCATGCGGTAAGATGGCCCTTTCCTCTTGTTGCAGAAGTCTGGCTAGTTCCCCGGGTACTTCACAACCTTCGTTATCTTCATACTCGGCTAGATTGACCAGATCTTCAGAGTTATTGAAAGATACAGCAGAATAGTCACCCATGGGATCCGGAGTGGATGGGTACCTGCATTGGTGAGTGTGGGTGTGTGTAAGGGATAGCCATCCTTAAACAAAAATGCAAAAGGAAAGAAAATGAACATAAGCAGTTTATCAAATGAAAAACGTCCAATGAATCATTAAACATGGCATATGAATATGAAAAATAGTCAAAACCCTTACAAGTGGACCTACATGCCCCGGGCAAGGCAGGAGGTGGAAAGATAGTGTACGGATTGTTTGAAAGTAAAATATTACAGACCAAATAAGAAATGTTTTACAGATAAATTACTGCGGAATAAAAGTGATGGGGACAAAGTCCTTAGCCTCCCAATTGCTCAATCCTCCTCTAACAGTTGGATGAATCCACTCTTCAAAGTTGCCTTCCTTGTCTTCATCTTCCAGGGCGTTGATTCGGTAAGGAGAAATTTTGATTGGCGCTCTTTCAATCTTTGACTGGCGCATAGCTTTCTGGCCAGCGGCTGTGAAACCTAATCCAAACTTATCAGTCTTATGCGGAAAGTTGGGTAACTGCCCCCACGCTGAATTCTTCCCTTCTTTGATTGAGGCTCTTGCATCCTCCAGAGATGCCATCCTGGCCATCTGTCTTGGTGCCTCAGCTGCCAACTTTGCCACTGCTACTTCAGGAAGAACTTCTTCAAAATGTTGAAACGGCGTCTCAATGAACTCTCCTTCCACCTCCACATACCGGAAAGAATTTAAATGGCTAATCATGTACTCTTCTTCGCCGTGGACAGTGATAATCTTTCCTTTGACAGGATACTTCAGCATCTGATGCAAGGAGGAGGTGACTGCCCCAGCATGGTGTATCCAAGGTCTACCCAGCAGGCAAGAATATGATGGACGGATGTCCATTACATAGAAAGTGGATTTAAACACCTCAGTACCTATCTTGACGGGAATTTCAACTTCTCCATGGACCATTCTCTTCGACCCATCGAAAGCTCTGACGACAATATCACTCGACTTCAATTCCAACCCTTCGCAATCTAGCCGGTCCAAGGCCTTTTTAGGCAAAACATTCAGCGATGAACCGGTATCAACCAAAACATGTGTGAGGGTGGTTCCGCGACACTCGATTGAAATATGCAAAGCGTCATTGTGGTTTTGGCCTTTAGGGGTCAGGTCGGCATCAAAAAAACCTAATCCATTGTATGCAGTCAGACTAGCCACGCAATGTTGAAATTGATCTGCGGAGGTTTCCTGGGGCACATGAGCTGCCTTCAGAAACTTAATCAAAGCTTGAGCGTGCGCTTCTGAGCAAAGCAATAGTGCCAGCATGGAGATTTTGGAGGGGGTTTGCCCCAACTGTTCCACCACATCGTAATCACTTCTCTTGATTATCCTCAAAATCTCGTCCATTTCTTTTTTGGAGGCTTCCGGAATCACCAAAGGTTGAGCCCTCGTCCTGACGGGCTCATCTTGTATTCCCTTTCCTTTATCAGCAATGGTAGGAAAGACAGCACTAGGAACAACAACCTCTTCGATTAAAGGAGTTCTGGCAGAGAGCTTTACTGGTGCCGGGGTGACTTCTTTAGCTGATGAGGGTCCAAAGACTGCTCTTGGAGGGGCAATCTCTGGAGAAAATATTCTCCCGCTCCTGGTGATTTTGCTGGTGCCCGCAATGTTACTAATGCTGGCTTCTTCGTCCTCCGAATTTTCTTCAATTACCTCGACTTGCTTGATACCATGGTAGTAGATGTCGCCACCATAGTTCCAAGGTATCGACTTCTCAGAAACATAGGGAACAGGCCCTGGCATTGTTATCTTCAAAGGTATAGATTTTGCAGCTGGTGTAATCTTAACAGGCTTTTTGACGGCCTCGGAAAGATTGGCGTGAATGGTTATGATTGAGACATTTTCAACATGAACTGGAATGGCAGAAACTTTTTCGAACAGGATTTGTCGGCTATCCATAAGGCCTTGGATGCCTTTCTTTAATAGCGGACAATCAAAAGGCAGAGAGTGGCAACAGTAGCAGTCTTCTTTACATCCCGGGAAGATCCCGGCCCTCAACAAATTCAACTTAATGGTTAGCAGTGGAGTAGTCAGATCACTGACATCAGCAACATATAAATCCTCCTCAATGGCATTGACATTTCGACCGTGCTTCGGCATAGGCGCAGATATCACATTGGGCTTCTCTGGAGCGTCAAATTCTACCTCCTTAGCCTCTATCAGGTCTTGGATCTTATGCTTGAGCGCCCAACAATCATTGGTGTCATGTCCAACACTGTCTGAATGATAGGCGCATTTAGCATTGGCATGGTAATGAGGGGAGGACGTATTCACATTCTTTGGCGCCTCCTTGATAGTGGCAAGATTCAATTTCAATAGATGGGGAAGCACTTGTGCTGGAGTCATATTAATACGGGTGAACTGCCGTTGTGGCCTTTCCACCCGTTGCTGATTTGGTCTGGGCTGGTTATAGAGAGGCTGCTCACTCGGAGTGTTTTGAATCATTACGGCCCCTACAGTTGGCCGACGCTCCATCTTCCCTGCTCTTCTCTGAGAATATACCATAGTTGTCTCCTTCTTAAACGGCTTCTTCTCAACACTTGCAGCAACACCCTTCTGAATCTTTCCTGACTTGATGCCAGCTTCTATTCTTTCGCCTGTTAAGATCAAATCGGTAAACCCCACGGAAGAGTTACCAATTAAATGATTGAAAAACGGCCCAGATAGGGTCCCAAGAAACATATCAACGAGCTCACGATCGGTTAAAGGAGGCTGCACCCTGCCAGCTAAATCCCTCCATTTTTGTGCATACTCTTTGAATCCCTCACTTGTTCCTAGTGACATACCCTGAAGTTGGGTACGAGTAGGAGCAAGATCAGAATTATACTGATATTGTTTGTAGAAAGCGGTGGCCAAATCTTCCCAATTTCTGACACTGGTTCCTTCTAACTGATAAAACCATTCCAACTGGGCTCCCGACAGGCTGTCTTGAAAGAAATGAATCCAGAGATTTTTATCTGCCGTATAGGGTTGAATATTTCTCACGTAGGACCTGAGATGCATTTTGGGACAGGACAACCCATCATACCTCACAAACACTGGCACTTTGAATTTTGGGGGAATCACAATTCCGGCAACCAAGCCCATGTCTTTAAAATCCAAACCCGGTACCCTTTGCAATTCCATGGCGGCCAATCTGTCTTCTAAACCTTTATATTTGTCATCAGCTGGAGGATACTGCTGGTCAGAATAATCTTCATCCTCTTCAACCTCTTCCTCCTCCGCATCAGACTCGGAAGGCACCGCGACTCGATCTCTTTTACTAGTCCCTTCATCAGAAGTAGGGGAAATTCAAGCACCCTCTGAGCTTCTCTGTCAAATCTTCTCCCCAAAGTAGCCACTCCGACCCTCTTTTTCTTCTTTACTGGGTCCTTACTCTCCAGATGAGCCTTGATATCCTCTTGACTTTTAACCAAAGTCAACAAGAGTTGCTGGAACTGTGCATTCTGGGCTTGTAGGTCTTTGACAGTTTGCTCGAGATCCATCCTACTGAAATAAACAGCAGATAGATAAGGAAACCTGGAGTGAGACCTGTTTATGCACATGATGAATGATATGCTGATGTATGCAATGCATTCAAGGATTTAGGACATTCAAAGCTGTTTCAGACAAAGAAGAACGCACGTCATATTAATAAGAAGAAATTCGTTAGTACATAAATGCCCCATGGGCTAAATGTTACAAAATAAACTTCTTAAGGCAGAAAGACATTGCGCATCCTCTTCGGTGCGATGTAGGTGTTGAGGGCCTCTTGCTCGTGGAGTCGGCGGGTAAGCTCTAGAACCTTCTTTTCACTGGCGTAGTAGCTAGCTTCAAAAGTGTTCCGTTCCTCCTTGAGTTGAATCCAACTTTTCTGCATTTCCTCCCACGATGTAGGCATGTCTGGATGTAGGATGGTGTAGGGAACCTCTCCTTCATTGACGGGTTCTTTAATCATAGGGAGAACATGAGGATAAGGCATCATTAGACTTTGGGCTCGGGCTCGTACCCACTTGAGATAGGGCTCAAGAGGGATGGAGTTCTTGTGTCCCAGAGTCTTGCTATCAACCTTGTTGAGTTTTCCCCAAGCTCTGATGAATCTTTGGCGAAGTCCTTGCGTATCGTTGTCGAAGTCAAAAACTAGGCTAGGAATCAACATGTCATGAGGGCCATCCCTCCGTGCATATCCAAATTGCCTCAAAGCTAGGCAAGGGTTGTAGGTGATACCCCCCCTGATTCCAAGTAAAGGAACATTAGGAAATTCTCCGCAACAATCGACGATGATGACATTTTCTCTGGACCGAGAACACCAATGCACATCAGAATGAGTAAGAGTCATCAATCGTTGGGACCACCTTGTACCTTGGTCATTCTTCAAGACAGATTGTGGAAGGTGCGAAATAAACCACCTTGCGAGGATAAGAGTACAGCACATGAGAACACCCCTCTTTCTCATTGTTCGTGTGTAAAATGAGTGAAGGATGTCCCCAAGCAGTGTTGGTATTGGATTTCTGGACAAGAAGATTTTGACGGCGTTGACATCTACCAATTGGTCCGAATTTGGGAACAAGACCAACCCATAGATGAGGAGTGCCACAATCTCCTCAAAGGCTTGTAGGTCCAATGAGTTCCAACATTCTTGTGCCTTCTCAAACAAGAATTTTGCTAAGAATCCTTTGACGCCGCTTCTGGTTTCCCAATGCCCCTTGATGTCGGATGGTTGTAGATGTAATGCTCGAGCAACATCTTCCGGCTTTGGTTCCTTTTCCGTACCGTTGAAGGGTAGTTGATTAAGGATAGGGATTCTTAGGAGTTGAGAAAACTCCTCCAAAGTGGGTACCAACTGATAATCAGGGAAAGTGAAGCAGTGGTGAAGAGGGTCAAAGAACTGGAATAGCACTTTCATCATGTCTTCTTCAATGTTGGTGTTGACTAGGTTGAGCAGTCTACCATGTCTTTCACTGAAGGATGAATTTTCCGGAATTCTTGAGGTGATCTCCTTTAGTTGAGGAGAGATTCTCACAAGGTTGACTAGAATGGTATTTCTGCGAGGGATTTCCATGTCCTACAAAACAAGAATAAAGATGAAGATCCAAAACCCTTGAAATGGTTAGTGAATGCATATGATGTTTTATGATGTTTATGATGTATGCACAAAACATATGTACAAGCAAATCACACCAAACCCTAATTTTAGGCTTGCATGGGGTTTCATAGGTAAGTACCCTCTTGAGTGTAGTTGGCTTAAAAACCTGTCCTATAAATAGTAACCGGGTTCTAAGGAGCTCAATATCACTGGATTGTTTTCATTGTTCATTGTTTTGGTTTAGCCACTTAACTAGCGACCAAAATATTCCAAGAAAACAACCCTCAATGAGTGTAGTATCGAGTATCTACCAACTTCGGACTGCACCAAAGCCGGTCATCTCACTACCCCTAATAAAAGGCCAAGATGGTCAAGTAAGGTTCTAGGTCATTAGTGCTTAGTGACATCACTCAGCGGCCCCGTACTCTCCTTGATTGAACTCAAGGGTTACCGGTACTCACAAATATGTCGCACTAATATAGCTATTGCTTAGACCATGTCGGTATACCCCGCACAGTTTCCACAACGTATTGCTATCTATGAATGTTTTCCCAAAATCCAGGCGGAGGATTGTAAACCCAAACAATAGAGCCAAAGTATAAAGCAATCAAATCAAACAATTAGTCATGCAAAGGGGGTGATCTAAGCCCTAAGGTTACTCCACTTTAAAAAGTCCCCAGCAGAGTCGCCAGTTCTGTGATACGGTGGGATAACTGACTATGGTTTTGCGTTTGTTTTCGCAAATGTTTCGGTTGAGCAAGAGTCGCCGCCGACTTTTTATTTTATCCTAAGGAAAGGTTTAAAAAGCACAGCAAAAACCTTTGAGATTTTTCTTGGGTTCGGGGAGTAGATTATAGAAGGGGAAGGTATTAGCACCCCTCCTATCCATGGTTATCCATGGGCTCTTAGGTACTTGCTTAGATCAACTTGCCTTGGTTTTCAATTGTTTGAAATGGTGCTTGGTGTGTGGTTTTGAAAAGGTTTTGAAAAAGATGCCTTGTATAGGCTACCCTTGTAACAATTCTTTACTCGAATGTTTTACAAAAGGTGTTTGTCTTTTTGAAAAGATGTTTCAAGGTTTTTTGAAAGTTCGTTTTGAAAGTGTTTGTGAAGTGGGTTTTGAAATAAGGCAAGTGTTTTCTTGGAAAATTGACAAGTACTTAAGAGTTCATCTACCCTAAAATTTTCTCAAAGATTTTTGTCATGTTTTAAACCTTTTGACAATTTTGTTCCACCATTGCATTTGGTGGACAATCTTGTTTTAGGAGATTAAAGGGACGGGCGCGGGTCATCGTTTAGACCATAATTGCAATAGTGTTAAATGTCTTTGGGCAATTTTCTTTTAAAAGGGACTTGATCATTTATTTAAGCAACATTTTGAGGGACTATGATCATTTACTTGTTTGTTTTACCCAAAGAAATTCAACATGCAACATGGCCCAATTATTTGAAGGCAACAAAGTGGAATACCCTAGGGGTACAAGTGTGAAATGTGTTGTCCTTTTTTCATGCTCATTTATCTTGTATTATGTCCAACTATTTTGTTCATTTTTATTTGCATACAAAACCCTAATTCTAGCATAGTATGTTTAGAAAGCGATAAAAGTGCGAAATTTAAATTCCTACGCTATTACATCACAATAATATAGGGAGGGGGGTACAATGTTCAAATGGGGATATATTTTGACAAGAAATTAAATCTAAGCTATTACATCTTTTGCCTTGAATATTTACAAGATAAATAAATGTATAATTTAAATGGTAAATAAAACAAATATGCAAGAATGCAAAAAGGAATTTTTTATATGTATAAAAAAAAATATTATTTATGTATAATAAGAAAGAAAGTAAAAATATTATAAAATATTATTTTTGGAGTATTTTTGAGTTTTAGGGCAAAAACCCTAATTCTATTAAATAAAAGATATCATTTATTAATATATGCAATATTTATCATTTATACACAAAAATAAAATAAGAAAAGAAATATATTTGTAAAAAATGATTTTTTGTAGTTTTTAATATTAATAAAATAAAATATGTATATTTTAGTATTTTATTCTAAGTATATTAATAAATATATGTATATATATATTATTTTGAATATGTATCATATATATAAATAATAATAATATTCAATATTTTTTAGAAAATAGTATTTTTTATATAAAATATTTTTAGAGGGTAAAATAAAATAAAAATGAAAATGAACATGTATTTACACTATTTTTCCTATTTATTCCAAATAACAATATATATATCTATTTATGTATAAATCAAAAGAAAATCAAATAAATACCTAATAAAATCCAAAATGGTGGAAAAAAATATTTTTAAATCTTTAATGTCATGAGAAAAAATAAATAAGTCAAACAAAAAAAGAAAAAGTCAAAAAGAATTAAGAATAAAGCAAATGGGCTTAGGGGGTGTAATAGCAAAATCAGGGTGCAAAAAGAAATAACAACAAGCCCAACCCATGAAGCTGTTGTCTTCAACCTTCGGACAACCAAATTCAAAAAAACACGCGCCTGCTTCTCAAGTTCCTAACTCCTGATCCTTTGATCTTTTGCCAAATCTTCCAACATGAAACCTGTAGAGCTTGAAGCCACGGTTCTAGACATATAAAGAAGTCAAACTAACTCTCAGAAATGAGAGAGAATTTCTTCTCCCCCAAATCCTGACCTAATCTTTCTGTCATTTTTAAACCTTAAATTCTCTTAACTCAGGCAAAAGAAATGAAAAGTAAATATATGTACATGTTCAGTGGCATGAGTAGGACATTGTTTCTTCACAAACTTAAGACTAATGATGAATAATAAGAGAGATACGAGTTCAAAAAACTACCTGTTCAGCTGAAGTTCCAACTGGCAAATGGGGAGCTTACAGTGCAAGATACTGATTGGTATAGCTTCCTTGAGGTGTGGTGATGCTGTTCCAATATCTACTTTGCCTTGAAACACCTTGAGCTGAGCTGTAGAACTTCAACTGCAAAATGGAAAAGTGAAAATGGTGGAACTTGTTAGAGGAATTACAGGTCGTGTTTCAAGGCATGGTTAGCTTGCATATGTGCTAGGGAATGTGTAGGAACTGATTTTGGCAAAAGAACTTGAAGGAAATGGAAGGTAGCACTCAAACGGCAGGCTTTCCCCTGTTTGTGCAGTTTGAGAGTGATTATGGCAATGGGAGTGTTTGAGAGGTGCAAGGGTCGTGTCTCAGCTTGGTTAGGATGTCTTGAGTATGTTTGATAAGTTTGTTCTTGTGTTCTTTTGCTGATATGAGAGTTGGAGTTAGTTATGGAACTTTTCTTCAACTTTAAGCAACAAAATGCAACTTGTGTTTCTAGGCATGTAGAGGGCCCCTAATGTGCTGCATAATCCCTCCTTGATCAGTGTGTTATGTTCATAAACTTGTGCCATTCAGATTTGTAATGTACTTGTTGGATTTCCAAATTGACATAAAGTGAATTCTAGCAAAAATGGATAGTTCACTTTATCTAAAAATGGATTAGGCTTGTGTACAATACTTGAACTCATAGAATAACACCTTGACACAATGAACAAGCATTAAATTATTGAGTGTAACTTGGTTTAAGGACCTGTAATCTAATCTAAGGCATGCTGAGTTCAAATTGCAAGGTTATGAACATGTAACTTGGTCATGAACAAAGTGGTTTTTTGCTATATTGTGAAATTCGATTCTCCCTAACCATGAGGTTGTTTGAGAAGTTCTTGGACATTTTGGAAAGCTTGGAATGTGTACTACAATCCATCTTTGAAATGCAATTTGAAATTCCAAGTGGAAGTGTATGGAAAATGGCCTTGAAGTGGGGTAGAAAAACTTGTCAAAATAGGTCAAAAATTCACTAAGTTAAGAATGGTTTAGTGCCCTTATTCAAAAATTTGTAACTTGAGATACAAGCTTCAAATGAGAAAACTTTGTGATTCAAAGTTGTAGATTATGCAACAAGCTACAACTTTCATGTTTGGACTTTTGTTTGAATCCAAATGGATCATGGTGAAAAAGTGGGGCAAAGTTGGGAAAAAATTAGGGTTTTTCATAACTTAGAAAAATTCTAAGTTATGAAAAATTCCATTTCAAACCCTAATTTGCATTTTGTGATTTCTTGGTGAAAAAGTTTCATGATTTGGCATGTTTTGATGAAAAATGAATCTTGACTCTTGATTTTGACCAAAAAGTCAAATTTTGACTTTTCAGTATACAGTCAAAATTGATCAATTGACTGGGAAATTCAACTGTCAATCTTGTGTACTTGGGATCTTTTGAGCTTGATGAATGTGTCAAGACCATTTCATTGAGTCCTTGAGTCCATATGTGAGCTTGGTTTGCCATTGGCTAGGTCAAACAGTCAAAAATTGCCTTTGTGCAGTCAAAACCCTAAAAATGACCATTTTGCCCTTTTGGTGATCTGATCAAATTTCTTGGGGAATTGTGATCCAAACTTGACCAAATGATTCATATGAGTTCATAATGTTGATGTGGGTCAAATTTCATGAGGTTTGACTGTCAATTGGCCACAGTTGACTTTTTTTCCAATACAGTTGATTTCTAGGTCAACTGTCCAATTGATTAGTCAAAACTTGGAATCAAGGCTTGAAACTTGATATGGGTAAACTTGGGAGTCCAATATGAGGCATGAAAGTCATCTTAGGCATTTTAGGTCAAAATATCTTTGTGCAAACACAAACCCTAATTTTGAGTCCACAGTGCAAGGAGGGGTCTTGAGCAGATGAAACCCTAACTGGATCTTGGGCTTCAAAGGCTTTGTGGTGAGAAATCAATGAGAAATGGGAGGGCAAATTTTGGGGTACAACACTACTGTACCTGATACTCATTGTAATATTTGGCATTTCAGGCTTGGTCGCCCTTCACATGAAAAAATGACTAGAAATACAAAAATATTTCCCTTTTGTCCAAACTGTACAAATGATTCTTCTTCTGATGTGTGTTTTTATGCCTAGGAAAATAGATTTCTATTTCCCCATAGAAATCATAAGTCAACTGATATTTTTGACTTAGTCCATATGGACATATGAGGCCCCTTGTCTATTCCCTTCATCCATGGCCACAAGTATTTCCTTACTATTGTTTATGATAAGAGTAGATATACATGGATTTTCCTTATGAAATACAAATTTGAAGTTGCTAATCTTGTTAAAGCCTTTGTGTCTCTAGTCCATACCCAATTCAATAGAAACATAAAATGCATCACATATGATAATGGTAATGAGTTCCTTCTCAAGTATTTCTATAGAGTATTAGTTATCTTACATCAAACATCAAGTGTTAGAACCCCTCAACAAAATGGCATAGTTGAGAGAATACATCAACATATACTTGCCATCACTAACGCACTTTTATTTCAAGCCAATTTACCCAAAGTTTTCTAGTCTTGGGCTATCAACCATGCCTTTCACATAATAAATAGACTTCCTACACCTCTCTTGCACAATAAGTCACCCTTTCAAGCTTTACATAAATACATACCTTACATTAAGCTTCTTAATGTATTTTGCTCTCTTTGATTTGCATCAACACTACTAGCCAATAGGAAGAAATTATATTCTAGATTTAAGAAGTGTATATACCTTGGCTTAAAAATAGGTGTTAAGGGTCGTATCTTGTTTGACTTACAATCTAAAGAAAATTTCCTTTTTAGAGATGTTATCTTTTTTGAATCCACATTTCCTTACATACATTATGCACATACATCATCTACTTTTTCCCCTTCATCTATTAATCCATCACATTCACATGATTTTTTTATTTCCCCTTCAGTCATGATTCTCCCAACCATATTCCAATAAATAATAAAAATCATACCCATCATTCTAATACCACATATGATCATGATATACCTATCATTTATACACCTACCACATCATAAACATCAAACAATTCACCTTATCCTTATTTACATCATACACCTGTTAATACTCCGACAATCATAATGCCTAATGTCTCATTTCAACGTATGAGATCTTCTCGATCCGCACAACCTCCTTTGTTTCTACAGGATTATCAATGCAATTTGATTATGTATGAAATTCATTCTCCTAATTCAGATGAACTTCAAACTCCTTTTGCAAGTAAGTATCCTCTTTCTTCTTCCTTATCATATCATAACTTATCCAACTCATATGCTCAATACATTCTCAACATGACTTCCATATCTGAACAAAAATATTATGACGAAGTTGTCACTGATGTGAAATGGAATAAAGTTATTCAAAATGAATTACATTCCCTTATGAAGACAAACATATGGAAACTTGTTTCCCTGCCTAATCATAAAAGGCCATTGAATGCAGATGGGTTTTCAAACTCAAACTACATGCTAATGGTTCTATGAAGAGATATAAGGTGCATATGGTGTAGATGTAGAAATGATGAGACTAATCCATTGGATTGACTTGACTCCTACAGATCAAATAAAAATCGTCACCGTGCTTTATTGTTCCAAAGGAATGGAAAAAGAGAAAATAACCCAAAAAAGGGGGAGAGAATCTAAGTTCGAGGGTTGGTTATGCAAAGGGAAGATATTAACACCCTAAACATCTACGGTACTCCGCATGAACCTCTTTGAAAATCTGTGTATTTTGGCTATAAATATTGTATACAAAATAAATTGTCAGGAGTGAGAAAAGAAATATTTTTTATAATTTTTTCACCTGCCGTGGTTGCGAATCTTTAGTGCCTATGTACCACCTTCCGTGCAATAGGGGATCAGGATACATGTAGTTCACCTTTAAAAATTTAAAATACAAACGTGTTGGTTTAATTTTAAGAGACAAGACATCATTGTCTTATCCGAGTGGAAAACATACTTAATACCCATAATTATGAGAAAAGAGAATTTGCGTCATCTCAAAATGGAGGATATGGCTTGGATTTTAAAAATTAACAAAGCTTCACTCAACACCCAAGTGGAAAATATCACACTTCACTATATATCATAGAAGTATAGTAGTTCGCATCATTACAAGGATTGACAAGAGTCTAATCTTTTGAGTAAATTTTAAAGTAAAAAGTCAAAGTGACAAAATTGTTTGAATGAGGTTGATTGATTTTTAGTCTTCTCACAAAAATGTCAAGGTATTATTAAGTTGATTAAAGTTTGATTGAGAAAATATTTTGAAAATACATGGACATAAGTCAGAGTTTACTATCAAAGTGGTTAAAGTTCAAAAAACAAGAAGAGTTTTCAAAAGGAGGGAGAAGATTTTTGAAATTAAATAAGATATGAAGGGACTATCCTAAGGCATAAAGCAAAATCTAGGGGAAAAGAACTTTTTAACCAACAAGAAGCCAACACTTGACATAATGAGTCAATGTAGAATTCTCACCCTTTGTTTCTTTCTTAGAAATTCATCGATTATCTGGAAAAGCAAGAAACAATCAGTGGTATCTAGATTATTATCAGAGGCGAAATATTGGGCCTTGGCCCAAGCAACATATGAAGAACAGTGAATTCTATATTTACTGAAAGATTTTCATATAGAGCACCATTTTTCAATCTTGATTTATTATTAGAGAGAAGGTTCAAGCTGGAACAATTCACTTGCTGACAGTCACGTTAAAGGAACAAGTAGTTGACATAATGACCAAATCTTTACACATAGGACCATTCCTCAATCTACAAAACAAGCTTAGAATGATTGATATCTATTCCAGATTGAGGGGAGATGTTGAACATAAAAAGATAGTGAAGAATAATGAAATTACTTGCCCGATAAATTAACTTCACCATGGTTGAAACTATCAAATGACTAATTGTAATTGACTTAACTACTTTCGATTAGGTTGTTAGAAGTTAGTTATTTAGCTCTAACCAATTATAACTTATATAAGTAATAGGTTTGTGTAATATCTTTCTTCATCAATGCAATAATGGTTGTTCTATCTTTTTTAATGGGGTTTTAGTTTTTTTTCACAACACAATAACCATAATATGAAACACAGAATATGAAACACATAATATAAATCACCAATTTGCAATTAAGCTCTTATACATTAATAATTGCATTAATATTACATGATAGAACATGCATTAGGGTTTTCATCATTAAAAAGATTCGTAAGTTTCTCATCCATTGCATTTGGACTAGATAATGCTTGCATTGAGTTTTTAACATAACCAGATGGTGCCTTCTTATCATATGCTTGTGATATATAAGGATAAGCCACCAAATTATATGGAATATAAGGCCAAAACTCTGCTCTTTTTCCAGTGTTCTGTATTTTCTTTAGTACCATGTTTCTGTCAATATAGCCACTAACTGTTACCTTGCTTTGCTTTCTATTTACCTCCACTTGCTTGACACCTGCATGGTTTGAAAAATTTTTAGATTCAACTTGTACAAGTCATTATTTGAATGATCGGTAAAAGTTAGATTTACCAATAGATATGTTACATTTATTATGTTACTTTATGTTCTCAATAAATTTAAAAAATTCAATTTTAAAAATAAATAATTTTGTATTAAGAAAAAGAGAAATATTAACCTTTCATGTAAGCAACAGAATTCCTAACTCTTCTTTCACAGCCATCACAGTCCATTTTCACCTTTATTTCAACTGTCTGCAAGATAAAAATTAAACCTATAATAAATTATATTAAAATAAATCATGTTAATTACACAAAATTTTGATATATAAGATTGGGAAGTGATGAAAACCTGCATTGGCTTGCGATTCGTTCCCCTTGTTGGTGATAGAGAGACAGAAAAATAATCAGATAGTTTATCAAGAACACCCATTGTTATGTTTTAGAAAAGAAAAAGAAGAGAACAATAACTTGTTTTTGTGTTTGAGAGAGAGGAAGAGCTTTGTATTATTTGGGGTGCAAATCTTTTAGGGAAGTGTTTTCTTATATATAGGGGTATGGTATGTAGAAAACAACAAAGTTGTGTGCTCAAAATATATTTTATTTGATGTAAACAATAATGGTTAACATAAATGGTGTCCCACAACACAAACATAGATCATGTGTGTCATGATATATATTCCAATGAATGAAAAAAAAAAACATATATCTCTCTTGAACAGAGCACCAAGCCGTGTTTAGTTTGGGTTAGCTGGCTCTGAGCTCAACTAATATGCCAAATACAGCTAATCGTAGTGAACAAGTTCTAAGACCTTAGCTTGGAAGATTTATGAAACACTACTACATATATTCACACCGGAAACCACAACAACAATCAAACATGTATAATGATGATAATTTTAAAAATAGAACTATATACGTTAGATTATCCCCGAAAAACCATTTAGGAAGAGGGATAATCCATCTCAAACCTTGTCATCAGCATATAGAAGTTATCTTGCATATGAATACATATCATTCAAGTCCTAGTTACATACAATAAATATTAGATTGTTATAACCTCTCCATTATAAATAGAAAATATACTAGTTTCAAACTATGAAGCACAAATTTCGACACGGACATTGCAAAACGACACGGAGACTTCGAATTTGATATGTCAAAAATCTAGGACACTGACACCGCTATATATGTCGTAGTATTTGAGTTTCATTTATTCATCTAATATCAAAATAATTAAAAATATTCTATTTAAAATTAATATCTTTAGTTCTTCATTGATAATATTGCTTCAATACATGTTTAACATTTTTAATCGTGCGAGAGATTTGTTTAAAAAATGTATAAAGTGTGTTGAGGAAAAGGAAAACACAATTTTTTTAAAGAAAATTTGTGTGAATTATCGAACACATGTTGTATGAGTGTCATATGGATTTTGGACACCGATTCAAAATGTGTCGAAACAAAGAAAAAAATAGATTTTTTGGAACACTTTTCTGACTTTTCCAACACTTGTTTGACTTTTCTGACACGCGTCGTATGGGTGTCATACAAGTGTCAGACACTGACACGTGTCAGACACCGCGACACAGTTACTTCTAGAGGTATTCGTACTTCATAGGTTTCAAGTAAGAGATTTTGAAAATTCAATCTCAATTCACTCTTCTCCTACACCTACTGACAAGTGAGATCCGAACAAGCACGTGCAACTCGTCAACGAATGATTGAATGACTTCAATTCTCACAAGGCTTCCAAGTGAAAATTATTTGTGCTCACTCTAGTTGAATCCTCTAGACTATGGTTCAACGTTCTACCTGACGAGAGCATTAAATCCTGGATGGTTTTCTACAAAAGATTTGTCGCTCACTTCACTGCTTGGAAAAGGCAGCCAATGACAATAGTTTCTTTAAGTGGTATAATGCAGAGGAAGAATGATAGTTTACGGTCTTACATAGACCGATTTATGCAAGCAGACGTGGAAGTAGAGGAGGCTGAAGAAGATCTTAGTGTTGGATATTCGAGAATGAACTTTTGCGGGATCATCCCTTCAGGCTGAAGCTGGGGAGAAAAGTAGTGTGAAGCGCGCATGAGATGTTAAGCATGGCTTAATCATACATCAACCTTGAGGAAAAGTTGAATACCCAGTTCGAAATCCAGGTATCTACTGATGCCAACTCTAGCCGCATGACAGAGAAGGAGACCCACTGGCGAAAGGATGAATTCGACCAGGGAATACATGGTCGATACAATAAATACATGCCATTGACTACATCATGGAAAAATATCTATCAAGAGTGTGCCAACATAGAGTTTCAGAAAGGAGGAATCAGGCCATCCTTTCCCCATCAGAGAGACGTCTCAGACGAACAAGACAGAGAATTTCCATTTCCACAAGCTTCATGGCCACAACACAAACAATTGTGTACAACTAAAAGAATTATTAATGGGGTGATTAAGAGGGGCCGATTGTCTGAATATGTGAAGTAAGGACAAAGGGAAAAAGGAGATTAGCCCAAGAGTAAATTGAAGGTGCGAGAAACACAAGAAATAAGGGTTTGAATTGAGTTACACCAAATATAATATTTTTGAAACTAAACTACAAAGATAACAAGTGAATAAAAATAGATGAACAAATTATTTTTATCCTGGTTCATTGTTAACTAATTTACTCCAGTCCACCCCGCAAGGTTATTTTCCTTATACACAAGGATGAAATCCACTATAATCAACTAGATTATAGGAAACCAAAATAAGTCTGATCAACCCTATTGGAACCCCCAATAAGTCTGTTGATTCTTGTTGCAAACCACTATGACCGCAACCAAAGTCTTCTTGAGATTCCAGATTACACAGAGTCTCTTAAGAAACCTATCAACAACAACTAATTACAAATATGTGTATACAAAGATGCTTCTCCATAAGCTAATTATACAATGTTTAAGTACAACAACACAAAAGTGTTGATAACAAGATACGAACAAAAGCTCTTTGCTTAATTACAAAACTATACCAAGAATTTATCTACAGAGTTTTTGCAGGGGTTTGGTGTATTTTGTAGAACTGGTTCGTTGATTTCAAATTCTTCCAAGTACTTCTTTTATAGATGAAAAGAAGAGATTTGTCGGAGGGTAGAATAGGAAATACAAATGCAGTTGTATTGTTCCCAATAGTCATTGTGAGACTGGTAGAAAACAATATAAAAAGGTATGATCTTTCGCCACTCTAGATAGTAGGGTCACACAGTACTTTTATACCTTTATACTCACCACCACGTGCAATCTCTTAGTTTTGATCTTCATCTTCTATGTCTTCAGAGGCTTCTGATTGGTTTGGTGATGAAATATGTAGTAGAAGGATCAGAACTATGTATCTTCAAAACCTAAGTCTTTAGAACCTTTCAGGACTTGTTCAGAGAACCATTGCCTTCAGAATCTTCAGCACTTGGTTTTCAGAAGAATGTCTTTAATCTTCAAAACTCATTAAACAAAACCATGTCTTCATCATCTTCAGAACTTAGAGCATCAGAAGTAAAGCTTTAGAAGGCCTCCAAAGTTTCCTTGGACAAGTCACAATCAGAAGCTCTTTTACTAATGTTCCCTAAAACTGTTGCATAAGACGCATTCCTTAATCTTGACTTAACTTGTAACACACCAAAGGTATTCTTCTAGAGTGTTGAGTTTAGAACTTGATAACGGCACATGCCTTCTTACAAGAGTCAGAACTTGTATAGAAAAAGCCACACGCTAGATAGAAACCATTAGAGTACATAATTTTTCTTAAAGATAACATGTAAAGTTATCATCAAAATATAAGGCCAGATGTAGAATCAATCTTGTTCTTACAATCTCCCCTTTTTTTATGATGACAAAATCATGTATTTTGATAGAATAATTCATACAGGGTAATTACCATGGAATGCAAATTTAGTAAAGCTAACCAACTCAACTTGAATCCATTAATACTTAAAATTCCATTAAAGCTTGTCCAGAGTCTCCCCTTAAGCCCAAGACTCACAAAATGACTCGCAAATAAGCAAGAGTCGCCACCGCGCTTTATTATTTCCAAGGGAAAAGGGAAAAGTGTGAAATAAAACCCATAACTGCGCAATGTAAAGTAATACTTAAAAGTAATGAAAATACAATGCATTTTTGAAAGAGATCGAGAGTTCGGGCGCTGGTTATGCAATGGGAAGGTATTAGCACCCAATGCATCTGCGATACTCTGCATGAACCTTTTGAAATATCTATTTTTGGTTAAAAATTGTTTGTTTGATTAACATGGTTTGTTTGATCAAAATGGGTGTGGACGAGATTTTGAAGATACGACGATCTAATGTCGAAGTTTTGACTTAAAATATGTGAGTTTTAAAATTAATTTTTTTTAGGAAAATTAAATTAAGATTAACAAAATAGTAAAAACAAAAAAAAATGAATGAGGGGTTCGCACAATCGTATTAGATACTCGATGACATGAAGTCAAAATTAATTCTTTCCCTTGGATTTAGACGTAAACATAATAACGATGTAAAGAATGAATAATTCAAGAGAAAATTAAATAGATAACGATTAAATAGCTAAGTAATAAATAACCAAAACAATAATTAAATAACAAACTAAATTTTGTATTAACACATATTTTTTATATTTTTATGATGGAAAGAAATATTTTATATATAAAAGTCTAAATTAAAATTTTTGTATTAGTAAAATAAGGCTAAAAAAAGTGAAATAAAGCTAAAAAGCAGGAATTAAGGATTGAACTCAAGTATTTTTACTCACAACTAAACTACCTTGCAATTGGGCTAATGTTACTTATCTGTCATATGTACATTTTAACTAAACTAAAAAATGGAAAATGTTAAAACAAAATTGGGCTAAAAGGGCCATGGGTTGACCCGAGTTTGGAGAGATAAAGGAAGGGTTTTAAAAAAAAACTAATTTTGAAGAGGGAGGCGTCGCATTGCTGTTTACATGGGGAAGGGAAAAAACAAATTAATCATTCCCAATAAACTCTATTTTCTAAGTTCACTGTAAAACAACAAAAATTGACTCTCTCTCTCTCTCTCTCTCTCTCTCTCTCTCTCTCTCTCTCTCTCTCTCTCTCTCTCTCTCTCTCTTTGAATCACCTTCATCATCTCTCTATATCCATTATGCAACCCTCTCACTCATCTCTTTCCTATAATCTGTGTATCTCTCTAAATTCACTCCTCTGTTTCTTATCATTAATCCTCCCTCAAGTTATTGCAACTCCAATCCAACCATTCGTCTTTTTTCATCTCAAACGATTCACCATCCTCACCATCGATTCCTCTATAGATGATCTTCCACCTTTTCCTTCTAGAATCTCAGATCTAGTCACAGGCGAATGATTCTCATAAATATCAATTATTCTCATCCTTTTGGTGGTTAATAGAAAATCACTACCATCAGCCCAAATCATTAGCCAGGTTGTCTTTAGTAGGTGTATCAGTTTGGTCTCCCGTGAAAAATTCATTGAGAGATATTTGTTTGCTCTGTCGGATAAGATAACGCTCGGGTTATTGACAAGTTCATCAATGCTTGCGGTATTGATTACTTCGTCTTCCCCCGCACGGTAACCACATGATCCATGACTCAGTTTAATGGAACAACAAAAATAGGACTTAACCTTAACTTTACTAAAATTGTGACCGCAACGATAGTATATCTGTTGGAAAGAAGAAACCTGTGAACGAGAATGAGGTTTATTGTTGGAGGATTTGAGGGGACAAACGAAAAGGGTATGCGATGATAGTTCATAAATTGCACAGTGGATTGGTAGAAATAAGTTGAAGAAGGTTGTGGTAGACGAAAAGGGAAGATTCTCAAGTATATATTCCACCGTTTAATTTCTGATTCGCTTCTGTTTCTGTGCATTGTTGTTTATGCCGAAGTTATCGCTTTGTTGGAAACAGGAACGCGATATGATGAGTTGTGGTGATAGGTTGATGGTTGAGGTATGTACCAATATTTTTTTGTGTTATTTATTTGGATTTCTTGTTGTGTTTCCGCCCTTTCTTTTATCTTTGTCTTTTATGATTTAACAACAGTAACAACAAGATTCTCACAGCAAGAAAATTAGAAAAAAGACAAATAGGAATGCAAAATTTGTAGGAGAAAATACCTAGCGGAGCCCCTCCATTTGGCTTTAGAGAGGTGAGTCCATTAAATCCAATGCTTTTATTCTTATTCTCTTTCTTGCGTTTGATGGTCGTTACTATGATGTTTGAGTTATTGTTGAGTTTGGCTTTGATGGCTCTGTTGTAGGTTGTGTTATGTTGGAGATTGGAGAATCACAGTCAAGTGATATATTTTTTTGCCCAAGATAAGTTGGTCGTTTTTTTCTTCCTGTGTGAAAATTGTTGGTATTTTATAGTGAATTAGAATAGGGTTTTGGGGGAAAAGTTTGGGGACTTGAACTATTGTAGTTAACTGTTTTATCACTTTTAGAATGCAAATTTGTATGGCTATTGATGTTATTTTTTGGACTGCTTTGGACAGGGTTTGGAAAGCATAGCAACAGGTTTTTGGCATTATTTTTAGACTGATATGCAGGGCTATTTCTGGTATGGGGCAGCAGTATGATTTTGGAGCTTTATGCTTGGATAGAGACAAGGCTTGGTGTGGACAACAATAGCAGATTTTGACAGTTTTTCCTTCTGGTTTGTGCAGGTTGTTTTGATTTTGCAAGCTGATATGCTATGTTTTGGCCTGTTATGTTTGTCTTATGGCTGCAAAATTATGGATAAGGAGATGTCACAATTTGACTGTTTATTTGGCATTATGCAGGAGCTGGAATTTGGCAGCAATTTCTACAAGGTTATTGAAGGTAATATGTGGCATGAATTTTGGATCAAGAACAAGTCTTAGCTTTAGGTTTAGATTTTTGTTTTCTTTTACAAACACTTGTGTAAGATTTTTGTGGTAACTTGTAATTTTGACTTAGAACTTGATTGAATGTAATTTGGGCATTTAAACTTATACAACTTGCAAATGGATGAGACAAAGGTTACTTGGAACTTTGAAGTTATATTTTTGATATGTCTTTAGAATTGAATGAGTTTGAATAATGGATAATGAATAGTAAGGTCTTGAGACTTTGTATTTTGGACACTTGAAACCTACACTTTGAAGAGTAGTGAATGATATTCTATCTCAAGAAATTCACACAAATGCTTAATAATTTTGATCATTTCAAATCTCCATGAACCAATAATCAACTTGTATCTTAAGAAATTTTGTTCACTTGATAAACTTTCACCTCCATATTTCAATGACAAACCTTGAATTCCTAACTTTAATTCTCAAAATCCAAATTAACTTGCAATTGGAGTAACAAGTACTTGAGGACTTCAAAGTTGTATATGATCAAAACCAAACCACAAGTCACTCTTTTATGCCTTTGTACTTACACTTCAATCCTTCAAAATCAACCATGTCTTTGAAGAAAACTTATCATGACATCAATCGAAATTGGAAGTCAAGAACAATTCTAAATCAAGAAATGACATATAACAATACAATAAATTTCAAAGTCTTTTAAGCACAAATTTCCCCCAGTCCTTGAAGCAAACTTGTAGATGACATTATTTATGACATGTGCAAGAAGAATCATCTCAAAATATTGATCATTGAGGAAGTTACGATCCTTTCACTTAATCTTAAAAATGTTGACTTTTCAGTAAAAGAGCTTTGAATCAACTGTAAAACTTGATCCTTCCTTGCATTCTCAGACACCTTGATGCATATGTGAATCAATGATGATAAAATCTTGATTATGCTATGAGGAAGTTGTGGAGAAGCTTGAGACCACTTGTTGAACAGAGCGTGGAAATAAACACACGATTTCCCTGATGAATCAGTCTTCAAGAATCAACAATCAACTGTACTTCTGGCTTGAGATATTCCAAACCCTAATCGAGGCATGACGCCTGATACTCTTGATTCAGATCTGTTTCCTGCAAATGAAATCAAAGAAACGAAAAACACACATTCGTTCTTGATTAGAAGTTAGTGATACATAGGCTAAGAATGTTCAAAATACTTGACAATTTCTGCATAGTCAATGCTCGTAGGTGAGACGTTAAAACCGACCGTATTTCGTGACCTTGACTTCTGTATAAAAATGCAAAAATAAAAGGGTTAATACCTATTTTCACCCCTGACATATGGGGTGTATTTGAAAAAACTCCCTGCCAAAAAAAAAGTTTCAATTGTTACCTTGACAAATTTTAAAAGTTTCAGTTTTTACCTTGAGGATGCCACATCACCTAAAAGGCTGATGTGACTTATATTTTTGTTATATTTTTATTATTATTTTAATGACATGGCTTGATTAGTTGTCATTTTTAATTAATTTTTAATTTTTAATTCCATATGGCATTTATATTAATATTTTATTAATTGCGTGTTAATTCAAAGTTAAAATTTTTTTGTCCTTCAACAGGAATCGAACCATGGACATACTGTTTGCAGTGAACGCTTCTTACCACTAAACCAATGCATTTTCTTTGTTACATATATGCATCAATAAATATTCATATCATTAACATATTAATTATAATTATCAATAAATTTTCTTAACTAGTTGGTTTAAATAATTTTTAAAAAAATGTTTTACATATTTTATCTTTTTACTGTAACTTTTTTTAAATTTTAAATTTTCAAAAATCACTTAAATTTAAAAAAATCACTTAAATTTTCAAAAATCACTTAAACTTAAAAAAATCACTTAAATTTTAAAAAATAAGTTAAATTTAAAAAAATCACTTAAATTTTCAAAAATCACTTAAATTTAAAAAAATCACTTAAATTTTCAAAAATCACTTAAATTTAAATCACTTAAATTTAAAATCACTTAAATTTTCAAAAATCACTTAAATTTAAAAAAATCACTTAAATTTAAAAAAATCACTTAAATTTTAAAAAATAAGTTAAATTTAAAAAAATCACTTAAATTTTCAAAAATCACTTAAAATTAAAAAAATCACTTAAATTTTCAAAAATCACTTAAATTTAAAATCACTTAAATTTTCAAAAATCACTTAAGTGATTTTTGATAATCACTTAGTTTTGAAAATCACTTAGTTTTGAAAATTTAAGTGATTTTCAAAAATTTAAGTGATTTTTGAAAATTTAAGTGATTTTAAATTTAAGTGATTTAAATTTAAGTGATTTTTTTAAATTTAAGTGATTTTTGAAAATTTAAGTGATTTTTTTAAATTTAACTTATTTTTTAAAATTTAAGTGATTTTTTTTAATTTAAGTGATTTTTGAAAATTTAAGTGATTTTAAATTTAAGTGATTTAAATTTAAGTGATTTTTGAAAATTTAAGTGATTTTTTTAAATTTAACTTATTTTTTAAAATTTAAGTGATTTTTTTAAATTTAAGTGATTTTTTAAAATTTAAGTGATTTTTTAAAATTTAAGTGATTTTTGTAAATTTAAGTGATTTTTTAAAATTTAAGTGATTTTTTAAAATTTAAGTGATTTTTGAAAATTTAAAATTTAAAAAAAGTTACAGTAAAAAGATAAAATATGTAAAACATTTTTTTAAAAATTATTTAAACCAACTAGTTAAGAAAATTTATTGATAATTGTAATTAATATGTTAATGATATGAATATTTATTGATGCATATATGTAACAAACAAAATGCATTTGTCTAGTGGTAAGAAGAGTTCACCATAGACCATATGTCCATGGTTCAATTCCTGCTGAAGAATTGAATTAACACTCAATTAATATAAATGCCATATGAAATTAAAAATTAATTAAAAATGACAACTAATCAAGCCATGTCATTAAAATAATAATAAAAATATAACAAAAATATAAGCCACATCAGCCTTTTAGGTGATGTGGCATCCTCAAGGTAAAAACTGAAACTTTTAAAATTTGTCAAGGTAACAATTGGAACTTTTTTTTGGCAGGGGTTTTTCAAATACAACCCATATGTCAGGGGTGAAAATAGGTATTAACCCAAAATAATGATCTTAAGTCAAAAATTGGGATATGAAAACCATGTCTTCCAAACATGTCTTATGACCATGTCTTTAGAAGGTACACAATCTATAAAACGGCTTGGTTAAAAATAAACTTATTAAACTTCCAAAAAGTTCAAAACTTCTGAAGTATCAGAATCTGGTATAACGTAACTTGGTTACAAAAACTTTTAAACAATTTACAACTTCCAAACAGTCTTGTTATAGCGGAGAAAACATTTCCAAAGCACTCAATGACATTCTTTCAGATAGTTCACAACTTCTGAAACAAATTTTAAGTAACACGACAACTTTATTTCCAAACAATTAACAACTTCTGAAGAGACAAAGTCTGATTACCATATTTTCAGAAAGTCCACAACTTCAGAACAATAGGTATTGTAAACACACATGATTACTTTACTTTTAGAGAGTTCACAACTTTTGAACAGTGTGGTGTATAAGAGATTCATTAACCATATTTTCATAAAGTTTTAAACTTTTTGAACAATAAGTGTTATCAACGTACAATTGACCTACTTTCCGAAAGTTCACAACTTCTGAATAGTATATGTATCAAAGCTTGATATAACCATATTTTTACAAAGTTCACTACTTCTGAACAATACGTATATTAGAACCTATTTCAACTTTTGACTTAGTCAGAAACCTCTGACCAAATCATAGTGTCAGGTAATGATTCATTTTAGACAGTTCATAACTTCTAACGAACACATGATCATAGATGCTTAAGCTCATCAAAGAATTCTTCATGCATCTTGATCTTGATCTTTTGGTTGGAAGATGATAATCTTTTGTTAGCCAATTAACCTTTCTATGAAAACCTGTGAACATTTGCAAAGTTCGTGAATCAAACATAACAAAATGTTAGAAGTAAAAGCATTATATCATGTTTGGGTTTGAGATATGATATTAAGTATGATAAACATCATATACTCTTTATCCCTCTTTTTCAGAAATCAAAAAGGTTTAAAAGACAAAATTTCATGATTTTTTATTAAAGACCAAAAGGATAAAGATACAATTGTTGTAGAAATAAAATAAAAACTATTCTTAAGTCTAATACAAGGGGATAAAGCTCTAAGCACCATCCTTCTTGTCAAACATTTCCATGAACTTCATCACCACATCAAAGAATTCCTTGAAAGAATTCGCTTGAGCTTCAATCCTTTCATCATGCTTATCCAAGTGTTGATGGATGAGACAATTTCCTTCCTGTTGTTTTTCCAAAACATCCTTCAGCCCAATTGGCTGATCTTCAGCTTTCATAACTTGTTTTCCCTTTGAACCAGATGATTGACCATCAACCAACAATATCATAGACCCAAAAGCAGTAGCATTAGCATTGGCTTTTTCATAAGTATCAACATAGATAGCATCTTGTTGCTCAGGTTCAGGAACCTCTGGAGCATGTAGACTTAAAGGAATGTTTGAAAATGTCTTGAGTCATTCTTCATATTTCCTCTCAGTTTCTAGATGGCAAATTATTTTCATGATATTAGAGTTGATCTTTATCCATCTTCTGAGGGACATCCAGATGGAATCGGTCTTCTTAGGATCCGTGCACAAAGAAGAACTTTCCAAGGTATGTTAGAGAGTGAGAAAAGCATTTTGCTTAAATTGTTCCATGAGCTCAAGAAAGTTTGGTTGACGAGCATAAGTTCAGTGAAAATTCGGATGGTAGGAGGTGATTGGGATGTTATAAAAGGTGTCAGAGGGAAGTCTTATGTGTGTGATTTCTGGTGAGGGAACATAAGAGCTTGCTTCTGAAACTGGTAGATTTTATATAAGAGAGTTTGTTCCAAGTGTGGATTCATATATGATGATTGAAGTGGTAAGTTTGGGTGTATGAACTAAGGTATCATGATCAGAGTCATCATATTCCTGTATGGGAATATCTCAGTCACACATTCATGTATGATGAGTTGAAATGAGTTCTTCTTCAGAATTAGAGGATATCATGAGTGTAGCAGTAGAAATGATGAGACTAAGCCATTGATTAACTTAACTCGCACAGATCAAAAATAAAAATCCCCACTGCGCTTTATTGTTTCCAAAGGAATGGGAAAAGAGAGAATAACTCAAAAAGAGGGGGAGAGAGTCTAATTTCGGGAGTTGGTTATGCAAAAGGAAGGTATTAGCACCCTAAACATCTACGGTACTCCGCAGGAACCTCTTTGAAAATCTATATATTTTGGCTATAAAATATTGTATACAAAAATGGATTGTGGAATGAGGAAAGAAGTATTTTTTTTTTATGATTTTTGCATCCGCCGCGGTTGCGAACCTTTAAGACCTATGTACCACCTTTCGTGCAATAGGGGATCAGGGTACTCGTAGTTTACCTTTTAAAAATTTTAAAACACAAGTGTGTTGGTTAATTTTAAGAGATAAGACATCGTTGTTATATTCGAATGGAAAACATACTTACTATCCACAATCATGAGAAAGGAGAATTTGTGTCATCTCAAAGTGGAGGATATGGCTTGGATTTTAAAATCAACAAAAGCCTCACTCAACACCCAAGTGGAAAATATCTCTCTTCACTATATATCATAGAAGTAAAGTTGTTTGCATTACTACAAGGATTGGCAAGAGTCTAATCTTTTGAGAAACGTTTTAAGGTAAAAGCCAAAGTGGAAAAATGATTTAAATGAGATTGATTGACTTTTAGTCTTCTTTCAAAAATCTCAAGGTCTTATTAAGTTGATTAAGGTTTGATTCAAGAAAACATTTTGAAAATGCATGGACCTAAATCCAAGTTTATTATTAAAGTGATTCAAGTTTTTAAAACAATAAGAGTTTTCAAAAGGAGGGAGAAGATTTTTGAAATTAAAGAAGATGGGAGGAGATGGAGAGACTATCCTAAAGCATAAGATAAAAGCTAGAGAAAAGATTCGTCTAACCAACAAGAAGCCAACACTTGACACAATGAGTTAATGTAGAATTTCCATCCTTTAGATTTGAGACCAAACAAACAAAGATAATAAACCTCTTAAGAGAACCAAGCTTCAATTGCATTAAGTCTTAATAAAAATTGGGAAGACTAACAGTTGTATACAGATGAATTCCAGATTACAGATAAAGCATGTAATCATAATAACCTGCACACAAAACAAACAAACAAGCCAATGTCTTGGGATAAAGCCCAAGAACTCCAGACAAAATAACAGTTGAGGTCAAAAAGTCTCCAAAATAGGTAAAGGCTTCTACTCCTAAGTCCAAGAGGTTCATGTCTCCAAAATGCCAACGATAGTAACCAAGTAGTCCAAGTAACTTTAAAGTTTTTTAGGGTTCAAGTTGATTATTAAGTATCTTCAAAAAGAAATAAAAAGCTCAAGTGAGTAAAATAAGAAAGACATAAAAGATAAATGCTCAAATGAGCAAAGATGAAAATAGCATGAAACGTAAATGCTAAAGTAAATGGCACATAAAGTAAAAAGAATAAGGTAAAAGACATAAAAATAAAGTCAATTGTTAGAAATTAGTGGTTAGTTTAATGATCATCTTGAAACTTGTATTTGGAACTCATTAGATGATTGGTAGAACCAAAACCTCTCAACAACAAGTTGCAATTGCTTTTTATCTAATATACCATCCATTTAAGAATTCTTAAGGCAACATTAAATGATCAATGATGTTTAAGTGATCCACTTTGACCGATGAAGATTCATTAGAGGATTGGTAGAACCAAATCCTCATAACAATGAATCTCAAGGTTATTGGATCAAATGGTTCAAACTAACATACTTGAGCTTGCAAACATGAGTTTGGGCCACGAGTGATCATTTTTCGAATCAGGATAAAATTTAGCGTTATGTTAAGCAATCGTAAGTGGACTTATATAGAATTTGCACGTATTTTGAGGCCGGTCAATAGAAATCTATGTACCATATTCTTTGAGACATGATATGGAAATCATGCTCTAATAATATTTAGTACAATTGAGAAAGAGATAAGATGAAGAAGAAATAGGGTAAAAAGTAAACAATATTTGAATAAAAAATTTAATCAAACTATTATTAAAATTATTCATCAATTTTTATGAAGTTAGACTCAACACCATGGATCCAATGATGTTAATAACGTTCATGATCAAAATTTCATAGTCCAAGATCAGCCAGAATATGTTCAAAAAAATAAAACAATATTTAAAATAAAAGAAAAAGGTTTTAAATGATTTTTAAATTTAGAAATAAGGTAAAAATATAAATTATATTCAAAACACTCAAGAAAACCTAATTCCATAGAAAAATCAGGAATGAACTCAAATATTTTTATAAATTTTTTTGGTAATTTTTTAAAGTCAGAAACTATTTTTAAACTAACTTAAATTGCTCAAATAAAGGAAAAATGATCAAAAATAGTAAAAATTAAGATAAAATTCTTTAAAAAAAAGTTCAGAAGGTCATAAATGATGAAAATGATTTTTATAAAAAACTCAGAATTTAAAAATGTCAGAAAGTATTTTTAAAACAATTAAAATAAATAAAACAAAGCAAAAATTATGAAAAATATCAAACATCAAAATAAAAATATGAAAAAATAATCACAAAGTCGGAAATCATTCAAGGTATTTTTGTTTTTTTTTAATTTAATTTTTGGATAAAAAATAAAAGAGTTATGAATTTTTATAATTTAAAACAATTAAACTATAAAATCAGAAAATAAAAATAAAACTAAAAACATGTGGACTATCAGATCATAGTTAAAACGTGTTAGTAAGTTGATCAAGCGGACCAGACGTGTTGTGCTTGATATGGACCTTATTTAAAAACACACTAGATCAAAAAAAAAAGCCAACCAATAAAAATAAAACAATTGGCGTGTTATCATTGGTTGAGATGAGATATGTCATCGTCTTCAACCTCCAGACACCATACAATGGGGATTTTGTGAGTTTCTTCAAATGGAAAAACAGAGACTCAGACTAGTATCATTGGATTCGTCTCTTCAAGACGATCCTAACCCCACCATCACGCCAAATTTATGTAAAGTTTGCAAGGAGTTATGGATCAAAAACACAGAAAATAGAGATCACAATTAAGTTGAGATTTCTCACTCAATTCTCAATGATTTTAAAATTGTAAGAAGTATGAGAATCAGAAGGATGAGTAGAGTAAGTTAGTGCTTCGTTTAGATCTAAATGGTTAAGAATTCTACCTAAACTAAGTTCAAAAATAGAGCTCTGAAACTGGACTTCTGTAGCTTGAAATGTGGTTCGATTTGCTTGGTTCAAGTGTTGGAGAGTTTGGGTGATGAATGTGAACAGAAGTTTGGAGAAGGAGGTTTGAAATCCTGAAACTGATTTCAAAAATTTGAAGTTCAAATGAAGTTTTGGCAGGGTGTGTTTGGCTCTCAAAGTTTTTGTAAAAGTGTGGAATAAGGTCCTCTATTTATAGGGAATTGAATGGGATTGAGAATTGGAGGAAACAATGATGTTTGGAGGGAAATTGGATGCAGGTTGAGCACGAGTGAAGTGTGACTTGATTTTCATCAAAACTCAGCTATTATTTGCATTTTGAGGTGCTGATAAATTTTGGAGGTTCACTTAACGTGATTAGAAGCAAAAACGTGCAACAATTTTGTGATTAGAAGCCAAAACAAATATTTCAAATTTTGACTTTTGGAGAAACTTCAGTTTCAAGTTACCAAATTAAAATCAATGGTATTCTCAACTCAAGGAGTCTTAGGATATGATTCTTGAAGCTTTAGAAAGATGAGGTTACAAGCTTTACAATGTGAAAAGAATGAGATCAAATGGATGCTTGAGCTGAAAGTTGTGATGAGTCAAAGTTGACAAAAAGAGGTTGACTTTCTATACTTATAAAATTTCTAAGTTTTTTCTTCAAAAGTGACTTGTAATCTCTTACATCCAAACATGGCCTTCCACTTGAAATTTTATCTTAATCAAAAAATATGGAATGAAGTAGACCTCTTGAATGGAATTTTGAGACTTGAACCATTCAAAATCTTCAAGAAATGAGAAAGTTATGACTTGTTGAAGTTCGCCAAAATTCATGAAATGACCTATAATATTTTGCATCCTTAGGGAATCTTCCATCCATTTTAACATTTTGCACTTAAAATATGGGTTGAAGTTTACATCTTTAAGATAATTGTGGAAAAATAATGGTCTCAAAGTGATGAAAATTGACCAAGTGATGATCATTTGAAATCACCTAATGGAATTTGAGGGTTCATCTAGAGGACTTGTAATCTTTCTTCATCATCAAGTTTCTTCCATACAAAAATTTCCTTGAAACTTTTAAATTAATTTGTTAATATCCCTTTGAAGTGATGCATGTCTTTGGAATCACTTAAAAATACCAAAATATGAGTAAGATATACCCCTTTGAAGTTTAAAATCTAGCTCCTAGAGTAAGAAAATGCCTTGGGAAACCTTTGCTATTTTGACCTACATCCTTAGAAAAATGATTTTTTCATGTGAATATGAGTTATCAAGGATGATAAGGAGAAACCATATCAACCAAAACCACTTCCAAATCTTGTAAATTGAAGGAGATGCACACTTGTGATCATTGAATCAAGGATTTGCCCAATTGAGTCAAAATTCTTCAATCAATCCTTGTACCTTTGAACCATATTTGACAAATTGAAGTATGATGAATCATAATAGACTTTGTCATGATATTGCTTCAAAGTATCTTTAAAGTTGAGGCTTGAGTATCAATGAATCTTTGTTGAGTAAGTCATAGAAATGAACTCATGAATCCATAGATCAATCTTGATGGAATGTTTTGTGCTTTTTCCTAAAAACATCATCAATTAGAGAAAACAATTATTGTATTAATTAGTTAAAGGATAATCAAAATATAGATGATCACAAAATACAAGTCAAGGTGCTTGGTGATTCCCCATAGATCAAAGCTAAAGATAGGGAGAAGAACCAAACCCTAGTGTGTGATCTTGTTGTGATTATATTGATATGATGTGATAGAGGGATCTTAGGGTCAAAAGTTGGGGTACAACAACTTCCCTTATTTAAGTGTCTTCTATCCGGAGATGCAAAGGTTAAAAATCTTTGTGTCGACGCGATTGAAGATACTTAAATATAAAACAAGTCCTGTTTTTGGCCCTAAGATTCCGTGCAATGCTCATGAATATGAATGCATATGAACAAACCTAAAAAGGGCGCAAAACTACACTGAGGATGTAGCACATAAAATAGGGATCAAAAGAGAAACTCGACCAGGAAAATAAATCACTGGTGAACAAATGACAAAACTATGTTGGGGTAGAGCCCCAAGAGGAGATAAATCATCGTCAAATCAAAAAATTGAGGAGAGAAAGTGACCAATAAGTGATTACAAACCATCCACTCACTAAGGAGATAGCAAGAAAAAGTAACGTCGACCCACTGTGGAAAGAAATGGTAAGATAGTACCAGTAAATTTCAATAAGTAGTCAGTACTCATAACTGAAAACAAATGAACTTCTTCAGAGTAATAGAATCTCAATGATGAACTTCCTTCCATAATTACAAGGCTACCATTCATCGTAAAAATATCTCAATAATGAACTACCTTCCATAACGATAAGGCTACCGTTCATTAGAGTAACAAATCTCAACAATAAACTACCTTCCATAATGACAATACTACCATTCATTGGAGTAACAAATATCAACAACAAACTACCTTCCATAATGACAAGGCTACCATTCATTGGAGTAAGAAATCTCAACAACAACCTACCTTCCATAATGACAAGGCTACCGTTCATTGGAGTAACAAATCTCAACAACAAACTACCTTCCATAATGACAAGGCTACCATTAATTGGAGTAACAAATCTCAACAACAAACTACCTTCCATAAGGATAAGGCTACCACTCATTGGAGTAACAAATCTCAACAAAAAACTACCTTCCATAATGACAAGGCTACCATTCATTGGAGTAATAAATCTCAATAACAAACTACCTTCCATAAGGACAAGGCTACCATTCATTGGAGTAACAAATCTCAACAACAAACTACCTTCCATAATGACAAGGCTACCATCCATTGAAGTAACAAATCTCAACAACAAACTACCTTCCATAATGACAAGGCTACCGTTCATTGGAGTAACAAATCTCAACAACAAACTACCTTCCATAAGGACAAGGCTACCATTTATTGGAGTAACAAATATCAACAAAAAACTACCTTCCATAATGACAAGGCTAACATTCATTGGAGTAATAAATCTGAATCTTCTCTGGGAGCTATCAGATTCACTGGGGAAATACAGGTTGCTCAAATAAAGAGACTTGTTATTTGCTATTATGAGTAGGAATTGCAATAATGATTCCATGGGGAAAGAAGTAGGACCTCCTGGGGGAATGCCAATATATTCCTGTTGAGGAAGCAAAATATTCTTATGCAAAATAAATGCACATTCTCAAACTAGGGCTTAAAGCTTGCAGAAATCAAAATGATAATATTCCAAGGGACCACCCATTCAAACCAGAAATAAACCAGAGTGAAATAGTCAATCAAACTAAATCCTCATGAGAAATAAACTCAATAGGTAAACACGTTATATCCATACAAAGAGCTGAACAGGAAGGCTAAAGCATAATTCTTCCATGAGAGCCAAACTCAATGGGGAAATTGAAAGAATATACACTTTCTGCTTAAGGTTGACACCCTATTGGAGAGAGGATAACACAACTCTGCAAAAAAGGGTAATATGCCAACAAGATATTAATGAATGCGAATGAGCAATGATTTGCTAAATTAAGATGGGCATGATGTATGTATGAATGCATAAATGTTATTATGTATACGATGACAAAAGAGACATATAACATTGGGGACAAATGGGAAAAAGCAAGTAGGTAGTGTCAATACTCGGCTAAATCACATCCAAGATGGAATTTCCATAAGAAATTAAGAACCAACTGAGGAAACAAATTCCTATTTCATAGCTTAGCTTTATTGGGAAGGAACAAAATCGTAATAGTAAATCAACACAAACATAATAATATAACGTCTTCCTCCAGGCTCCACCGGGGAATAGCACACAGACTTCAATGGGGAAAACAAAAGTTTCAAGGTATGTATCTTTGTTGGGGATTAGATATTGACTTTATTGGGGAGAGAAAAACCACCTCGTCGATAGAAAACCAGAATACATCCTTCAAAAATAAGAGTGATGATTGAACCAACCTCTGGGGAGAGAATATAAAACCTTAAGGGAAAAACAAATTCCAGAGAAAGATATCGCCTCATCTTTACTTCAGGATTTAAGAAGTCAAATATTACAACAAGAAATCAAACATATGGGGATTTTAAATCAAACCCAACAGTTGGCGAGAGAAAACCCATATAGTTGACAATGTAATTGCAAGCTTCTCAAGTCATATTTAAAGCATGTGTTTTGATGAAGACAACATGGACATCAACATTTAAAGGATGTGCAAAAAGCTTATCAACATCAAATAAAAGTCTTGAAGATTATTGAAGAATTATTGAAGAATCATCAAATGTCAATTGGTATAAATAATTCTTAAAATCTTGCATATAGATGTTCACAATATGCATTCATCAACATATACATATTCCATAACTTTAAGATCAAGAAAACTTTGTTTGAAATATCTTTTAAAAAGTATTTTTGAAAATAACCCTTTAGGAACCGGTTCCTCCCTAACAGGGAACCGGGTTCCAGAATATCTCAAAAAACATGTCCCTGGTTTTTGTACCAGGAACCGGGTTGTACCAATAGGGGAACCGGTTCCTGCGTAATATTTTTTGAATTCCAACTTATAACGTTCACTAAGAACCGGGTTCTGTCAGTGTCGGAACCGGTTCCTAGCGAACCAGTGCAGCTTTTATTTTGTTTTTTAAACATTTTTCAAGTGGTATCTTTTCATGAATGCATTGCAACTTTTCATATGAATTGGCATGAATGAAGAGATTCTTATGACTTTATAAAATGCAGATTTTTTCAGTTTTTAAATAAGAACACATATAACATTTTCAAACAACAAAAACCTTCTTCATATTAACAATTTTCTCATTCATTCAAATTTGCACATAAACTTTCATGTGTTCATAATTTTGTGAAACTTGCCATATACACTTTCATTATCATTACAAGTTTCATTCATACATTGTGAACATTTATGTACATTGTTGAGAATTGTTTTTATCTTGAAGAAGAAGATCAATAGAAGATTGATAAAGCTATCCATATACTTCAAACTAAATCATTGTATTACTTAAAGAAATTATTCCCTTACTATCCAGGATTGTTGGAAGTAAGTGTTGTGATTTGAAGAGGATTGTTCTTCATTCACATTAGTGTTTGTTTGGTCTTAAAGGTGTTAAGAACCTTTGATCACCATATAGGTTAGATAGTAAGCATAGGCTGTACAATCATTCTAACTATAGTGAAATCTCTTTCGTGTTGGAAAGGGGACTGGAGTACTCTCGGATTGTGAGGGGAACCAGGATATATCACTGTGTTCTTTACTTTTCCGCATTTATCGCTTTCATCACCATAATCAGGAAAAGATAAATATATAATCAAAACCTTCAAACACTTAACCAAAAATTACCACCAAGCATTCTCATAAAACCGAATAAATTTTTATAAGACCTAATTCACCCCCCCCCCCCTCTTAGGCACTCTGAGACTTACAATTGGCATCAGAGCAAGTTATAGGTAACTTGTTCCTAAAGATCCAGAATGGCTTCCGCAAATCATCAACCAGTTTTCAGAGATGGTGGTAGTAACAACAAGCCTCCTCTATTCTGTGGTGAATATTTTGACTTCTGGAAAATACGCATGAAGGCGCATTTAGAAGCACAAGGAGAGGAAGTATGGGATGCTGTTGAAAATGGTCCATTTATCCCGATATCAGTAATCAATGGCATTGGTTCTGCAAAGCCCAAAACTGCATGGGACGACGATGATAAAAAGAAAGTTCTCTATGACAAAAAGGCAATAAACCTTCTTCAAGGTGCACTCAGTATGGACGAATTTTTCCGTGTCTCAAACTGTAAGACAGCAAAAGAAATATGGGATACCCTGGTTCAAACTCATGAAGGAACGGCTGAAGTAAAAAGATCAAGGCTAAATACCTTGAGTCAAGAATATGAACTATTTCGAATGCAGCCCGGAGAATCCATTCTTGACTTACAAAAGAGATTTGTGCATTTGACAAATCACTTAAATGCTCTTGGTAAAACCTTGACAAATGATGAACTCAACTTAAAAATCCTTAGATCATTGACTAGGGAATGGCAACCAAAGGTAACGGCAATCTCGGAAAAGAAGAGTCTCTCCGCAATGACTTCCGCTACATTATCTTGGCGTTGGAATAGTTGGCACACCTCCATCCATTCAAATTGAGGATGTTCTCTATGTTGAAGGATTAAAGCACAATCTTCTTAGCATAAGTCAACTTTGCGATAGAGGGTTCAAGATCAAATTCAACAAAGATGAATGTCTCATTATGGATGAGGCAACCAATGAGGTAAAACTCAAAGGTATAAGAACTAACAATATTTTTATGATTACTTTAGATGATTTGTCTCTGAAGGTACAATGTCTTATGGTAAACAACAATGACGCTTGGTTATGGCACAAGAGGATCGCTCACATTCACATGGAGCACTTGAACAAATTGGTTAAGCATGACTTAGTTATTGGTCTACCAAAGATGAAGTTCATCAAAGACAAATTATGTAATGCATGCCAAAAGGGCAAACAGACCAAAACAACTTTCAAATCTAAGAATGTGGTGTCTACTACAAGGCCACTACAATTGTTACACATGGATCTCTTTGGTCCATCAAGAACAAAAAGCTTCGGAGGTAATGTATACGCTTTAGTCATTATTGATGATTTTTCTAGATATTCTTGGACTTTGTTTCTTGTGCAGAAAAGTGATGCTTTTAAAGCCTTTAAGAAGTATGCTAAGCAAATCCAAAATGAAAAATCCCTAAAGATTGTATCCATAAGAAGTGATCATGGTGGAGAAATCCAAAATGCTCATTTTGAAGAATTTTGTGAAGAACATGGTATCTCTCATAATTTTTCAGCACCTAGAACTCCACAACAAAATGGAGTAGTTGAAAGAAAGAATAGGTTTCTAGTGGAACTTGCAAGAACAATGCTTAGTGATGCAAATCTTCCTAAATATTTTTGGGCGGATGCGGTTAGTTTGGTATGTTATGTTGGAAATTGAGTTATCATTAGACCTATAATAAAGAAGACTCCATATGAACTCTTCAAAGGAAGAAAGCCAAATATTGCTCACTTTCACATTTTTGGATGCAAGTGCTTTGTTCTTAATAATGACAAAGATAATCTTGGTAAGTTTGACGAGAAATCCGACGAAGGTATATTTCTTGGTTATTCGCTTTCTAGTAAAGCATATAGAATTTATAATAAAAGAACTTTAACTATTGAAGAATCTATGCATGTATCTTTTTATGAAACTAACCCCTCCAAGGAGGAAGTAGTTGTTTGTGATGATGATTATCCTATAGATTTACCCCCGGAAGATCTTTCAATTGATCAAATTAAGAAATCACCGGAAAATCAAGAAAACATTGTACAACAAGATTCAAACACCAATGATCTACCAAAAGAATGGAGAACTCATAGAGACCATCCTATTGACAAAATTATTGGTGACATTAGCCAAGGAGTATCAACAAGATTGAATCTAAAAGATGCTTGCTTAAACATGGCGTTTGTTTCTCAAATTGAACCTACCAAAGTTGATGAAGCCTTAGGAGATGATCAATGGATTATTGCTATGCAAGAAGAATTAAATCAATTCGAGAGAAATCAAGTTTGGGAACTTGTTCCTAGACCAAGTGGTAAACACATCATAGGTACCCGATGGGTGTTTAAGAACAAACTTGATGAGAATGGTCTAATTGTTCGAAACAAAGCAAGGTTAGTTGCCCAAGGTTACAATCAAGAGGAAGGAATCGACTTTGAAGAAACATTTACTCCGGTTGCAAGGTTAGAAGCTATACGTCTTTTACTTGCTTATGCTTGTTCATTAAATTTTCATATTTTTCAAATGGACGTCAAAAGCGCATTCTTGAATGGATACATCAATGAAGAAGTCTATGTCAAACAACCCCCAGGATTTGAAGACTTCAAACATCCTTCACATGTCTTTAAGTTGAGAAAGGCTCTTTATGGCTTAAAGCAAGCACCAAGAGCATGGTATGATAGACTTAGCAATTTTTTGTGTGAAAAAGGGTAAGGTTGATAAAACCTTGTTCATTAAGAAAATACAAAGTAACACTTTATTGGTTCAAGTCTATGTTGATGATATCATTTTTGGATCGACTAACAAAGAAATGTGTGAGGAATTCTCATTGATGATGCAAGGAGAATTCGAGATGTCTATGATGGGAAAGATGAACTACTTTCTTGGACTACAAATCAAGCAACTAGAAGATGGAATCTTCATCAACCAATCTAAGTATTGCAAAGAATTATTGAAAAAGTTTGATATGGACAATTGTAAAGCCATGAATACTCCAATGGGCTCCGGTACATATGTTGATCAAGATGAATCTGGTACTCCAATTGATTTTACAAAGTACAGAGGTATGATTGGTTCTTTATTGTACTTGACGGCAAGCCGTCCTGACATCATGTTTAGTGTTTGTCTTTGCGCTCGCTTTCAAGCAAATCCAAAGGAATCACACCTCATGGCAGTTAAAAGGATCATGAAGTATCTTAAAGGAATAATCAATGTAGGCCTATGGTATCCAAAAGGTAGTACTTGCACTTTAATTGGTTATTCTGACGCAGATTATGCAGGTTGTAAAACTGATCGTAAAAGCACAAGTGGTACGTGTCACATTATTGGAAATGCATTAGTATCATGGGCTTGTAAAAAGCAAGCATGTGTTGCTCTTAGCACGACCAAAGTAGAATACATAGCAGCGGGTAGTTGTTGTGCACAAATTCTTTGGCTCAAGCAACAACTCTGTGATTACGGACTTGATCTCGGATGCATTCCTCTTCGATGCGACAATACAAGTGCTAATATTACAAAGAATCCGGTCATGCATTCAAGAACTAAACATATAGATATTCGACATCATTTTCTCCGTGATCATGTACTTAAAGGAGATGTCGAAGTCACTTTTATGGATACTCATAACCAACTCGCAGATATCTTCACTAAACCGCTTGCTCGAGAACCTTTCTTCAAAATCCGAAGAGAACTTGGTATTTTGGATGAAGGTGATATCTAATGTTTCTCTTAAAATGCACGTCTTAATTTTTATATGTATCTATTTCACTCTTTTTCTCCATCCTTTTTGATGTTAACAAAGGGGGAGAAGAATATCCACATGTGTGTTGTTTTGTTTCAAAGAAATTGCAGGCCCACATAAAATATCAAACTCACTCCAAAATTCAAAGAATCATGGACTTAGGGGGAGAATACAATTTAGGGGGAGCCTTGAATTTGCTCAACATGTTTGCTATACAAAACAACATAAACATTTCAAGAAATCGTTTTCAAGACTTGGTTGTCATCATCAAAAAGGGGGAGAATGTAATTGCAAGCTTCTCAAGTCATATTTAAAGCATGTGTTTTGATGAAGACAACATGGACATCAACATTCAAAGGATGTGCAAAAAGCTTATCAACATCAAATAAAAGTCTTGAAGATTATTGAAGAATTATTGAAGAATCATCAAATGTCAATTGGTATAAATAATTCTTAAAATCTTGCATATAGATGTTCACAATATGCATTCATCAACATATACATATTCCATAACTTTAAGATCAAGAAAACTTTGTTTGAAATATCTTTCAAAAAGTATTTTTGAAAATAACCCTTTAGGAACCGGTTCCTCCCTAACAGGGAACCGGGTTCCAGAATATCTCAAAAAACATGTCCCTGGTTTTTGTACCAGGAACCGGGTTGTACCAATAGGGGAACCGGTTCCTGCGTAATATTTTTTGAATTCCAACTTATAACGTTCACTAAGAACCGGGTTCTGTCAGTGTCGGAACCGGTTCCTAGCGAACCAGTGCAGCTTTTATTTTGTTTTTTAAACATTTTTCAAGTGGTATCTTTTCATGAATGCATTGCAACTTTTCATATGAATTGGCATGAATGAAGAGATTCTTATGACTTTATAAAATGCAGATTTTTTCAGTTTTTAAATAAGAACACATATAACATTTTCAAACAACAAAAACCTTCTTCATATTAACAATTTTCTCATTCATTCAAATTTGCACATAAACTTTCATGTGTTCATAATTTTGTGAAACTTGCCATATACACTTTCATTATCATTACAAGTTTCATTCATACATTGTGAACATTTATATACATTGTTGAAAATTGTTTTTATCTTGAAGAAGAAGATCAATAGAAGATTGATAAAGCTCTCCATATACTTCAAACTAAATCATTGTATTACTTAAAGAAATTATTCCCTTACTATCCAGGATTATTGGAAGTAAGTGTTGTGATTTGAAAAGGATTGTTCTTCATTCACATTAGTGTTTGTTTGGTCTTAAAGGTGTTAAGAACCTTTGATCACCCTATAGGTTAGATAGTAAGCATAGGTTGTACAATCATTCTAACTATAGTGAAATCTCTTTCGTGTTGGAAAGGGGACTGGAGTACTCTCGGATTGTGAGGGGAACCAGGATATATCACCGTGTTCTTTACTTTTCCGCATTTATCGCTTTCATCACCATAATCAGGAAAAGATAAAGATATAATTAAAACCTTCAAACACTTAACCAAAAATTACCACCAAGCATTCTCATAAAACCGAATAAATTTTTATAAGACCTAATTCACCCCCCCCCCCCCTCTTAGGCACTCTGAGACTTACAGACAACTATCTCAATACTTCTTAGAAAAGTCATTGCCCTTGTCTGGTTTCCTGGGAAACAAACAATGACAAAAATGCTAGCACTGCAAAGGGAAATTTTTTACAAATGATTTCATCTTAGCATACAAAGGGGAAAAGACTTTCGTCGTATCAACAAAGACCTTACTGTGGAATTTGGGGTAGAGACTTCATACCATGTAGAACCGAAAAATGCACCAAGACTTAACTGGGGAAAACGAGATCACAAACCCAATACCGCATCATACATCAATTGGCATCATTTTTAACTATCTAAGGAACACAATGAAGATGTGAAAAACACAAGAAGGGGGGGGGGGGGGGGTTGAATTGAAAACTTAGATCAAAAACAGCTTAATGACACAGTATTTTTATCCTGGTTCGTTTGATCTCAAACTACTCCAGTCCACCCGTCAAGGTGATTTCGCCTCTCTCCAACGAGGTCTTAATCCACTAATCTCAAAAGATTACAACAGATACTTTAACAACTATTAAAGTCTTCTTGAGTACAACCAAAAACCGGTTAATCTCAAGGAAATCTTTTACAAATAATTGAACAAGAATGTGTTGGTATTTTCTAACAAAACAGTTTATCACAACTGTGATAATTACACAAATTAAGCTTAGAATAGAATAAATTTGCTAGAGCTTGAATATGCATGGTTAGGAATTCTCTTCAAATTTGATGTGTGCGTATGTACGTGCTTCTTTTTGCAAGAAGACTTGTTTATATAGGCAAGGAGAAGACGTTGTCCATAAAGCAATTTTAATGATAATAACACACTTTCCTTTTGTAGAAGATCTTGTCTGAAGAAAGCCGTTGGCATTAATTCTGTCTTGAATGAACAGTAACGCTTCAGAGTCTTCTTTCTTTAACTGCTGATGATGCTTCCGAATATTGATGACTTGGTTGATATGTCTTTGCTCAGAATCAGAGTTTGTTGTCATTAAGCGCAGGTTCTGGTCACCAATCTTCAGCGTATGATCTGATAGCTTCAGCGTGAAATTCTTTATTGCTTATCTTCTGATGCTGATCCCATCAGAACTTCTGCATATACAAAACATAATTTTAAGGAGCATATTTGTTCTTTGTATATATTTCTTTGTATTTATTTATTCTTTGTATTTTTTATCATCAAAACTTTAACCAAGGGTTGTAGAATCAAACTATGTTCTAACAATCTCCCCCTTTTTGATGATGACAAAAACCAGATTTTTCAATTAAAAATAAAGAACAAACAGTATAGAATTAAGAAGAAAAACTCCCCATGAGTTGATTACTTCCCTTTAATTCCATGAGTCTTTGAGCGTCAGAATTTAACTGCGTCTTTCATCAGAGTTTTATACCTGTTCAAGCTTTTCAGAAGAAAGAAATTAAGTAGTTCAGAATGTTTGAGACTTATGTCTCAGTAAACCGTTATTGAAAATATCTTATTCTTTCTCCCCCTTTTTGTCAGTTATCAAAAAGAACATATAATCAGAGCTAAAAAGGATATATATCAAAAATAAGAAGCAATGATACGAAGTTCAGAACAGCAGCAATGTAGAACAAATATTAGAGATAAACAGATTTTAAAAACAAAAGAAAAATCTAAGAGGGAGGAGGAAGGCGTGTGAACAAAGCTTCCAACAATCCCTTGATCTGGGTGTTGGTTTCCTCTTGTTTGCTTAACATGCTCTTGATTTCCTTGATTGTATCATCCTGTTTATCCATCCTTTCATGAATAACAATATTCGCTCTCTTCAGTTCTTCCAGAGTTTTCCTTTCATAGGAGGGAGCTGGAGAATCTTCAGTAACTGGATGCTTCTCAGAGCATTCTGCAACATGATCATTTTGAACCAATTCCTCTGTAGAAATCATCTCATCTAGAGCAGCAGTCAGAGTGAGACCTTCTGACTCAGGTTGAACTTTGTCTGATGGACGATGTTCTGACCATGGAGCATTGTCCAGAGGGAGAATCTCTTCCTTGAGCAGTTGGCTCAGAACTTGGTCTTCAAATACCTTTAGCAGATTACTGAAATTTTGTTGAACATGTCTGTAGCTCTTTTCTTGCATCTTATGTGTTTCAGAACTTATCCATTTTCTGAAACTTGTCCAAAGATAATCTGAGGCAGCAGGATTGGTCATCTCAAGACTAGCTTGCTTCAGGGAGGTTATCCATTTCTGCATTTCTGTTTCAAACATCAACAAACTAGTACCAACATCTGGTGTGGGTTCAGATGGTTTTGGTTTTGGAATGGCCGTTTTGTGATTTATGGCAGCAAGACTTTCAAAAACAGTTAGTTAATGACAAGTTTAACGTTGTCATCTGGATTGCTCTTTGGTGAGGGAGTGGGAGAGTCTGGTATAATTATTGGACTGGTTGGGGAATTTGGTGGTGTTGATTCTAGTGAAGAGGGAATTTGTGGAATGTCCAGAATAGTGAGGGGCATACGGATGGCCAGAGGTTCAGTGATTCCTGGAATAGGGATTGTATCTGAATCTGAAGTAGGTTCTTCAGATTGATTGGATTGAACGTTGTGAGGTTCTGGTTCGCAGGTCTCAGAAGGTTGAATCTCAGAAGTATGAACTTCTGGTTGTGGTTGTTCAGGTTGTGGATATGGTAGATGAGGAATATCTGGTTGAGGAGATGGAGGTAGTGGTATTTCTGGTTGTGGAGAGAGAGGAATATCTGCTTGTGGAGCTTCTGAAGTGGTTTTGGAGTTTGGATTTTCTAGGATTAAAGGGTTTGGATTTTCTGGTGTGGGAGCAGAAATATTTTGGTCAAAAGATTCAATATCTGACAGAACTTTTGCAAGTTCTGGTTGAGTTGATTCAGTATTTGGATTGATAGGTAGGGAGTGAGTTTCTCTAAGACTTAGAGTTTCTGAGGGGTCAAACCCTATGTCAAAATCAGCAAACGTTTGTGGGGTAGGAATTTCTGATTGGGTAGGTAAGGGATCAGATGTTGATATAGTAATTGATTCTAAAACAGGTACAGAAGAAGGATTACCTTTCTTTTTAGAAGCTTTTGGAGTCTGTTGGGATGATCCTTTTGTTGCTGCCTTCCTTTTCTTGTTCTTCTTCAAGATAACTTCTGGTGCCGCCTATTGTAAGTCCTGAATATTTAACCCTAGTGCAGTGCCATCTGACTTGCACGCATCCAAATATCTGACGATAATCTCAGGCTTGGAATTAATCTCTGAGAACATAGGAAAATCATCCAGAGGAACTCTTCTGGAAGTAATGGTTGCAAAGGAAGTAACATTGGGTTCCTTCTTGATGTTCTCAATAATTTTCATCTTTTTCATATTCTTTGCATTCAAAGGCTTCCCAGCAGTTGCCTCTAGAGAGCTGATTTCCTGTGCTTCTGTTAGATGCTCTATCAGCCTATTCTTTATCAGAATATCTGATATGAGTCTTCCAAGGGGTATCCAATCCCTTTTGGTACGCTCATCTTCTCTAGTCTCTTTGACACTGGTCCTCGGATGATTAAATAGCAAGTGAGCCAGATTTACCTTAGTCTTCTTGGAGATAAAGTAGATCAGAAATTGCTGATCAATGTTCATGTAGTCAGGAGAGCTGGTTGGCTTCCTGTGGTTGATGCATCCCAGAATTATCTTAGCCCATATTCTGTGATGATCCTTCAGATCCCTTATCTTGCTGGAGGGAAGACCCAGAGTGAAAATTTCTCTTGCACTTGAAGCAACATCAGCACATCTTTCAGCCATGTCTATACACCTTACGCCACCACCATTGTAACCTATCAGTCTTGCAATTAGGTCTTCAGTAATTACTATCTTCTTCCCCATTACATACGAAGTGACTTGATGGTTGGAGGATGAAACATGAATCTAGAATTCCTTTACAAGAATTGGAAACGTTGGACCTAGAAGACGGTCAAAATACTTGTTCCATCCTTGAGCATTTACCTCTTCAGAGAGATTGAATCCATTTTCTTGAAGACTTTCAAAGTCCACAATCAGTTCTGAAAGAACTTCTAGATTGTCAATGGGCGTGAGAAGAGTTCTGAACGGTTCTTCATATTGTTCCATAGAATCATTTCTCTGAGAACTGGTATTTGGGACGCTTGAGGAAGCCATGTTCACACAAGAAATTTGAGAATAAAATTAAAATGTATTGAAAGTACGAACAAATAATACTTAGAGTGTATTGAGAGAGTAAAAGTGAAAGAGTGTAAAGAGTGAAACTTGTGTTTAAATAGATTTTTGAAAACATAAACTGCAAGAGAGAGAAATAATTAGTAATGATTATTTGCATTAATGACAACTGATTTTAGGGGATTCAGAAAGATATTGGAACAGTTACCCATGACATGTGTCTCAATGCACCCAATCAGCGCTTTTGATCTTTCAGAAAAGTGAACGCGAGTTCAGCCTCAGAAGGTAGATGATGAATGGATGACAACTATTTGCTTACGTGAACAACACACTTCTATCCTTGAAATGAAACGCTCAGATCTTCATGGATAGATTCTGATACAATCTATACTTCTAAAAATCTGAAGGCAGGTTTAGCAGCGGTTCACAGAAAAAAACCAAAATTATGAAAGTTAAGATATGTAAATAAAACAGTTTATTCTGGGCAAAGCTTCATGCTGAGATGTTTCAGAATGAAGTTAAACCTATCTTCAGAAAGAGGTTTTGTAAAGACACCAGCCCATTGATGGTTTGTGTCAATGAATTTTAAATTAAGGATCCCTTTCTGAATATAGTCCCTAATAAAATGATGTTTTATTTCTATATGCTTAGCCCTAGAATGCAAAATAGGATTTTTGCTGAGACAAATAGCAGAAGTATTGTCATAGATGATAGGGATGTTACTCTCAAATATATTGAAGTCCTCAAGTTGACTTTTCATCTAGAGCATTTGCGTGCTACATCCAGCTGCTGCTATGTATTCAACTTCTGCTGTTGATAGAGCTATTGTGGATTGTCTTTTGTTGGACCATGAGATCAGATTTTCTCCCAGAAACTAGCATCTTCTAGAAGTGCTTTTACGTTCTACTCTGTCTCCAGCAAAATCAGCATCACAGTATCCTACTAAGCTGTAATCATTTGATTTTCTATAAAACAAACCCAGATTAGCAGTACCTTTCAGATACTTGAAAATTTGCTTAACTGCTGTTAAGTGAGATTCTCTAGGATCTTATTGGAATCTAGCACAAATGAAAACACTGAATAGAATGTCAGGCCTTGAAGTCGTCAGATAGAGAAGAGAATCAATCATACCTCTGTAGACCTTCTGTTCTACCTTTTTGCTTACCTCTTCTTTTTCCAGAATGCACGTGGGATGCATTGGAATCCTTGAGGGCTTACATTCTGAGAGATCAAATTTCTTCAGAAGTTCTCTGACATATTTGCTCTGATGAATGTAAGTTCCTTCTGGGGTTTGATTTATCTGAATGCCCAGAAAGAATTTTAGTTCCCCTATTAGGCTCATCTCAAATTCTGCTTGCATACATTTAGCAAACTCTCTTCCCATATATGGGTTTAGTGGATCCAAATATGATGTCGTAAACATAAATTTGACACACTAATATGTCATTCTTAACTGTCTTATAAAATAAGGTTGTGTCCACTTTCCCTCTGGTGAATTCCTTTTCTAACAGGAAGTTACTTAGTCTTTCATACCAAGCTCTGGGAGCTTGTTTCAGACCATAAAGTGACTTCTTTAGTTTGAAAACATATTCTGGATTTTTGGAACTTTCAAAACCAGGGGGTTGGTGCACATATACCTCTTCTTCTATATATCCATTTAAGAAAGCACTTTTGACATCCATCTGATACAAAGTGATGCCTTTATTAACAGCAAATGATATTAAAAGTCTGATAGATTCTAACCTGGCGACTGGAGCAAAGGTTTATGTATAGTCTATCCCCTCTTGTTGTCTATAACCTTGTGCTACCAGTCGTGCTTTGTTTCTGATGACTTCACCTTGTTCGTTCAGTTTGTTTCTGAACACCCATTTTGTACCAACGACGTTAAATCCTTTTGCTTTGGGAACCAGACCCCATACGCCATTTCTGGTGAATTGATTTAGCTCCTCTTGCATTACCAGAATCCAGTCATTGTCCAGAAGTGCTTCATCAATTGTTGTTGGTTCAATCAGAGAAACCAGTCCCATGAGAGACTCTTCATAATATTTGAAACTAGATCTTGTTCTGATTGGATCTTCCTTCCTTCCTAAAATTGTTTCTTCTGGGTGATCAATGCTGCTTCTGGATGGTCTTTTTTAGAGTTGATCAACTGAAGGTGCTGGATTTCTTGTAGTGACTCTTTCTGATGTTGAGGGAGTGTCTCTTATGAGAGCCTCTGATGAGTTGTCTTCAGTACCTGTGAGTTCAACTTCCATACCTGCAAGGAATTCATTCTACTTTGACTTTTGAGAGTCAATCTTATCATCAAATCGAACACTGATTGACTCTTAAACAATCTGTGTTTCTGTATTGTATACTCTGTATCCTCTTGAGCATTCAGAGTATCCTAACATAATACACTTTTGTGCTTTAGAGTCAAACTTGTTCAGATAATTTTTTGTATTCAAAATAAAACATGTACATCCAAATGGATGGAAATAAGAAATGTTGGGCTTTCTGTTCTTCCACAATTCATATGGAGTCTTTTCTAGAATAGGTCTTATGGAGATTCTATTCTGAATGTAACACACTGTGTTTATTGCCTCTGCCCAGAAGATCTTAGCAACGTTAGTCTCGTTGATCATGGTTCTGGCCATTTCTTGCAATGTTCTGTTCTTTCGTTCTACAACTCCATTTTGCTGGGGAGTTCTAGGACAAGAGAAATCATGCAGAATGCCTTTTTCATTAAAGAATAATTCAAAATCTTTATTTTCAAATTCTCCACCATGATCACTTCTGACTTTGACGATTCTAAGATCCTTTTCATTCTGAACTTGGTTGCAGAAGGTAACAAACACAGAGTGTGACTCGTCCTTGTGTCTTAAGAACTTTACCCATGTCCATCTGCTATAGTCATCTACGATTACTAACCCATACTTCTTGCCACTGACTGAAGCAGTTTTTACTGGTCCAAATAAGTCAATGTGCAGAAGTTCTAATGGCTTAGAGGTGGAAACAACATTTTTGGATTTGAAAGCAGGTTTTGCAAACTTGCATTTCTGACATGCTTCACACAGAGCATCTGAATTGAACTTCAAGTTAGGAATTCCTCTGACCAGATTGAGTTTGTTAATCTGAGATATCCTTCTCATACTAACATGCCCCAATATTTTGTGCCAGATCCATTGCTCGTTGTTAACAGACAGTAGACATTTTACATTCTGACTTTTCAGTTCATAAAGTTTGATTTTATAAATGTTGTTTTTCCTCTTTCCATTAAATAGGATAGTCCCATCTTTTTGACTAACAGCTTTGCATGAATTTTGATTGAAGATTATATCATAACCGTTATCACTTAATTGACTTATGGATAAGGCAAAGACCTTGTTTATATAGGCAAGGCAAAGACGTTGTCCATAAAGCAAGTTTAATGATAATAACACACTTTCCTTTTGTAGAAGATCCTGTCTGAAGAAAGCCATCGGCATTAATTCTGTCTTGAATGAACAGTAATGCTTCAGAGTCTTCTTTCCTTAACTACTGATGACGCTTCAGAATATTGATGACTTGGTTGATATGTCTTTGTTCAGAATCAGAGTTTGTTGTCATTAAGTGCAGGTTCTGGTCACCAATCTTCAGCGTATGATCTGATAGCTTCAGCGTGAAATTCTTTATTGCTTATCTTCTGATGTTGATCCCATCAGAACTTCTGCATACACAAAACATAATTTTAAGGAGCATATTTGTTCTTTGTATATATTTCTTTGTATTTATTTATTCATTGTATTTGTTATCATCAAAACTTTAACCAAGGGTTGTAGAATCAAACTATGTTCTAAGACACAAGAAGATCATACTCATTCCAGCATAAGAGCCTTGGGAGAGTTTTCTTGGGGAAATCAAACTTTCAAAAATTTCTGAATTTGTTCGTCACTGGAGTCACTATTTTTGTTCTCCTTAAGTCACAAAATCTTAAGCAATAAGTAATATGTAAATTCTTTTCAAAAAATAATTTTTTTATTTAATCTGTTTGCTTTGAGCATTACTATCAATAATAAATATAGTCTTTGTAAGCTGAATAAAATAAGAATTGCAAGGTATTGGATAAAGGCTCAAACTTTATTAATAGGATAGTAGTCTGCAAATGGTGAGACTCCATAGATGATTACAAAGTTTGGAAAATGGTAATATACATTAGAAAAGATACATTGAGTTACAATGACCACTATTCTCCCTAATAACTTTGAATTCCTGAGCAGAGACTTCGGTTGAAGAGTAATGAAAATCCAAGAAGCCTGTTGCTTCAATGATCAAGTCTTTTCTGATGCAGTTGCGGGTTTTCAACCTACCAAGAAAAATTTATTTTGTTTATGTCTCTAATTTTTTCCTAGACCTCCCTTTCGGTTTTTCGGCCTACTGAGACGCTTCTTTTTGCGTAAGCCACCCTTTCGGGTTTTCGTCTTAGCGAGTTGTTCTTTTATTTTTCTAGGAGAAGTATTTCTTTACTACATCAACATTCACAGGACGTGGGAACTCCTCGCCATCCATTGTTTCAAGAATTAATGCACCACTAGAGAAGGCTTTCTTAATAGTCTGATTCCATTGTCAGCCAATAGTAACCTGCCCTAAGCATCTTCTTCATCAATGAATATCCATTGGCATGAGTACCGAAGGAACCTTCAAGGACTTCATGCATCAACAAGTCTGCTTCGTGTCCATCCACGCATCTGAGTAAGACCATGTCATAATTTCTTTTATACATCATATCTTCATTGAGGAAAAAGCTGCCTGTCAACCTTCTTAATGTCTTTCTATCTTTATTTGATGCGCCAGCAGGGTATTCCTGAGTCTGGAGGAAGTGCTTGATATCAATACCAAGGCTTTTCATCTGCAGTTCCCTCTGCCGTAAACACATGAGTTGGTCTATCCAAACGTCATACTATGAAACACGACACATCATTCCAAGTATTCACTTGATACATAGAAGCCAAAGTGGCCAAAGCATCCGCCATCTGATTTTCATCTTTGGGAATATGATGGAATTCAACTTTTCTAAAAAAGGGTAATAGTCTTCTAGCATAATCTTTGTAAGGGATCAATCCAAGGTGACGAGTATCCCATTCTCCTTTAATCTGATTCACTACCACAGTTGAATCACAATAAACATCTAGAACTTTGATTCTAAGATCAATGGCTTCTTCGAGCCCCATGATACAAGCCTCATACTCCACCATATTATTGGTACAATCAAATTTTAGCCTTGCAGTAAAAGGGATGTGTGATCCATGAGGAGTGATAATCACAACACCAATTCCTTTCCCATAAGCATTCACAACTCCATCAAATACCATACCCCACCAAGATTCAGGATCAAGACCTTCCCCAAGAAATGATTTATCACAATCTTTCGCATTTAGAAACATAACATCCTCATCAGGGAAATCATATTTAACAGACTGATAATCATCTACCGGTTGGTGAGAAAGATAATCCGCCATCACACTGCTTTTTATAGCCTTTTGAGTACGATATTCAATATCATATTCAGACAACAGCATCTGCCAACGGGAAATTCTATCGGTAAGAGAAGGCTTTTCAAGAATATACTCAATTGGATTCATCTTGGAAATCAACCAAGTAGTGTGATTCAACAAATATTGTCGCAACCGCTTTGCCGCCCAGGCCAGAGCACAACACGTCTTTTCAAACATAGAATACCGCGACTCACAGTTAGAGAATTTCCTACCGAGTTAATAGAAGGCATATTCTTTCTTTCCTGTTTCATCCTGTTGTCCCAAAATACAGCCCATAGAACTATCCAACACTGTTAGATACATGATCAATGGTCTTCCTTCAACGGGAGAGAGCAAGATGGGAGGTTCAAGAAAATATTCTTTGATACTTTCAAATTCCCTTTGGCAATCATCTGTCCACATACAACTCTGATCTTTCTTTAACAACTTAAAGATCGGTTCACATGTTGCAGTCATGTGGGAAATGAATCTGGAAATGAATATGGAAATGTAATTTAACCGCCCAAGAAAGCCTCTAACTTGTTTTTCAGTCCTTGGCGCAAGCACTTCTTGAATTTCTTTGACTTTATCCGAGTCAACTTCAATCCCTTTCTGCTTGACAATAAAACCCAACAACTTCCCTGATCGGGCACCAAAGGTGCATTTGTTTGGATTCAAATTGAGACGATACTTTCACAAACGCTAAAACAACTTTAACAAATCTTCCACATGCCCTGCTATGGTCTGTAATTTGGAAATCATGTCATCATGATATACCTCAATTTCCTTGTGCATCAGATTATGGAATAGGGTTATCATAGCCCTCTGGTACGTTGCACCAGCGTTCTTCAACCCGAAGGGCATCACTCTGTAATAGAATGTTCCCCAGGGTGTGATAAACTTTGTTTTTTTCCATGTCCTCAGGAGCCATTCTGATTTGATTATATCCGGAAAATTCGTGTCAATGCTATAAACCAACATATCAATATGTGGCAATGGAAAATCATCTTCTAGACTAGCTTTATTTAGATCTCTGTAATCTACGCATATGTTAACTTTTCGTCTTTCTTTGGTACATGGGCAATATTGGAAATCCACTGAGGATACACTGATGTCACAAGAAAACCGACATTTATCTGCTTTAACACTTCTTCTTTAATTTTTACTTCCATATCAGGGTGAGTTCTCCTCAACTTCTTCTTAACCGAAGGGAACTTTGGCTTAAAAGGAAAATGATGCTCCACAATATCGGTATATAGACCAGGCATATCTTGGTACGACCAAGAAAAGATGTCTGCATACTCTTTCAATAGATCAGTCAACCTGCTCTTCACATCATGATGCAACAATGCTCCAATTTTGACTTCCTTTGGCTCCTTCTCTGAACCCAAATTGATGGTCTCCAACGACTCTTTATATTGTTGAATGGCATTTTCCTCACGCTCAAGCAACCGTGAAACCTCTTCTAGAGTCTCATCATATTCTTCTTCTTCCGTTCTAAAAACGGGGTATTCAAAGTTGGGAGAGGATGCAGGGTCATTGTATTCAACATGTTTATTAATTAATCCGCACATGTGATTTATGATTGCTTTTTAGAAACGGAGACATATATCAAGTGATCATGCAGATTTATTTACATTTATTATTAATTCCAAAAAGGGTTTTTTCTGATTACCATTTTCCAAGAAAAAACAGAAAATAAAACACAACTTGAGAATCAAAGACATCTTTTATTAATGATTTTAATGAGCAAAGCAAACAAATAAGCCCATATAATCTTAACTTTCACCTTGGGCAGGCTGAAAGCTTTTTGAAAAGATAAACAAAACAAATTACTTTGAGACATGGATGCAAGAGGGAACATCATAAGTGACCCAATTCTGGATTTTGACACTACGCGTCACATAATTTGGCATTTCCCGCTCTTCTCCATTCTCCACAATAGTATTAACTCCAAAAATAGTTGGATGGAGGTAGCCTCCGTTGTGAAAAATATCCTGATAGATGCTCATAATAGACTTTTATTTCAAGCTCTCAACTTTGTCATTCCTTGAAGTGAATCTAAAACCAGCCCTGTTCTTGTGCATTGGAAGATCCACAATCTGCCCCCATATTTTACTTGGACCATTGCGCACAACTTGTTGAGCATCTTTGAATGGAGCCACAAAATTCTCATTCTCTCTTACGTTATCAATGGACAGAACTTGGAAATGCATCCCCACGGCAGCTTTATCTGCCTCTACAACACTGAAAGATGATATATGAGATATCAGCAATGCTTGCTCTCCATTTATAATAACCACTTTATCTTCACACACGAACTTCAAATTTTAGTGTAGAGTTAAAGTGACAGCCCCTGCCTCATGTATCCATGGCTGTTCCATTAAACAGCTGTATGCGGGTACAATATCCATGACTTGGAAAGTAATCTGAAACAAGTGTGCGCCTATGTGAATAGGCAGATCCACTTCCCCAATAATAGACTTCCTTGATCCATCGAAAGCTTTTACAATAATGCCACTTGGGTGCATGGGAGCTCCTTGATATTCCAACTTCATCAGCATACTCCTCGGTATAAGATTTAGGGCGGACCCATTATCAATCAGCACATTTGATAATGAATCATTTTTATAGTTCATGGATATATGGAGATCTAGGTTGTGATTCCTCCCTTCGTCAGTAAATTCATCATCACAAAAGATTAGGTTATCACAAGATGTAATATTACCTACCACACTGCTGAATTGATCTAACTGCATATCACACTCCATGAAGGCTTGATCCAACACCTACATTAAAGATTCCATATGGGCAGCATAATTCATCAACAATGCTAGGATAAATATCTTTAAAGGAGTCTGCAATAACTGATCTATAATTTTGTAATCTCTCATTTTGATAATATTAAAAATATCATCCACATCTTTTTCTAGGGTAGCACCACTGAACTCTCCTACAACTTTCTTATTCTCAACACCTTCTGTAACTTTCTTCTCATCACTGACACTTCCTCTAATAACTGGTGAAAATACACGACCATTGTGGGTCACCCTGCTAGTTTCAGCAATATTTTCAATACTAGACAAAGGCTGGATGGGAATTTCCATACGATTCTCTAAAATAGTAGCATTGTACTTGTACGGAACGGGCCCTGACAAGCAAATCACCACAGGGGCAACAACTGGCTTACTACAATATTTAATTTCAACAAGGGCATAATCATTTAACCAAGTCACAATTATGTTCACACCTTCTTATAAAAATTTGGACATCAAAGAATCACCTCTTGAGAACATATAATCATCTGAGGAAAAGAATTCATCTGTAGAAGCATATTCATCATCTAATTCATCCTCATCCAAGAAATCCTTGATCATATTAACCTCATGGTAATCATCTCTTTGTCCTGACACCTTGATTGTTCCATTATCCAATAATAACTAAATACTTCTTCTTACAATGGGACATCCTTGGGAATCCCTGTAGCAAACCCGATAAGATCCATATTGGTGCTCTACCTGACCAGCCATGTGGCAGAAAGTAGAATGCAATTGCACGAGATCATCATTCATATGGTCCACATCAAAGATCTTGAACTCTCCAGGACACCCAAAGACCATGTTCACTTCCTCCTCATATTCTGCCCTATGCCTGATTATATGGATGAGGCCCTCATCCACCATCTCCTGCAAATCAGCCTTTATCTTGTCACAACCTTGTATATTAGAACTACAGATACCACAACCATCATGGTCATGAGTATAGTAACTAATCTCGCAAAGTTCTACATGCATCTTTACCAAGTCTCCTCTGACCAAATTAATATCATAAATGCGGAAGTCCCCTGGACAACCAGCAACCATGTTGACAGCATTTGTTCCTCCATGCTTTGGCAGAGGATTATCTTTTGCATTAGGACTTACATATTTGAAAGACAAAAGGCCAAATCTAACCATTTTTTGTACCTCGGATTTTAGAGGATAACAGTTTTCCATATTATGCCCTGGTGCACCCTGATGGAAAGCGCACGTCTGATCTGCCTTATAGTACCAAGGAAAAAGGATGGTATAGCAGGGGGTGACCTAGTCTGGACCAACTTTTTCTGGATCAATGCTGGGAGTAGCTCTGCATAACTCATAGGGATAGCGTAAAAAGGCTCTCTTCTCTGATTTTGCCCTTGACTTCCTTAAGGGGATGGTCTTTGATAAGCGACTGTAGTTGGAGCAGCATTTACAATCGGAGTTACCGAGGCAACCTGTTGATGGCCCTAATGATTTCTTCTAGGAAGATTAACCCTTCTTTCTTGAATAACAACATTTGTTTCTCCTTCTTTCTTCTTAACAAATCCAAATCATGGTTTTTTCCTATTGCCAGAATTTTCACCTTTTGTCAGACGACCTTCTCTTACAGCTTCTTCTAAACGGACGCCCATTCCCACCATTTCGGTAAAATCACTGGGTGCACTCGCCACCATTCTTTCATAATAGAATGCACCTAGTGTCTTCAAAAAAATATTTGTCATCTATTTTTCTTCCATTGGAGGAATCACCTGGGCGGCTACTTCACACCATCTTTGTGCATATTCCTTAAATGACTTCTTGTCCTTCTGGCTCATGGCCCTAAGTTGATCACAACCAGGTGCCATGCCAACATTGTATTTTTACTGTCTGATAAATGCTTCACCCAAGTCGTTGAAAGAATGAATATTGGAATTGTCTAGGCTCATGTACCATTTCAACGCTGCACCGATCAAACTATCTTGAAAGAAATGAATTAACAGGCATTGATCATCTGTATGGGTAGACATTCTCCTTACATACATCACTAAGTGAGCACGAGGGCAGGTGTTTATCTTGTACTTTTTGAACTCCGACACTTTGAACTTTGCAAGTATCTTCACATTTGACACCAAACACATATCATTCACATTCTTCCCAAACAACTCTTTTCCTCTGAGGGCCCCCAACTCTTTCTGCATCTTATCAAACTGGTCTTTAAAATCGTCCATTCAATCATAGAAACCAAATCTTTCATTTGGTGGAGGAATAGGGTGATACACTTCATCATTAGCAAACAGGACCACATTCACCGAGGGAGGTGCATCATAGTGAGTCTCATTTCTAGTAGCAGGGGTGATATGAAACACAAGAGGTGCAGGAGCGGCAGTAGTCTGAGCAAGTGGAGCAACTTGAGCATCCTGATTATAACCTTCTGGCATAAAGTTCTCTAGCATTCCTCAAGGGTATCTCAGAGGCATACGATTTTGAACAACAGCAGGTGGAGTAGTAGAAACAGGAACATTCGAAGCTTTAGTAGAAACCATTGTCTGTTGAGGATGAGAAATTGTTGGATGATTCTGAGCAGCCACCAAAGATTCCATTAGAGCTATGAGATTGGCCATACCGGCCTTCAGAGCAGAAACTTCCCCGTGCAACTCACGATTTTCTTGTTCTAGATTATCCATCTTCCTTCTGAAACTGGCCCGAGTATTATACTGATGAGACAGCTTGCTAAACGAAGTAAAGAAGCTCAGTAAGACACTTGGATATGTACAAAAAATGCAAGAAGTATGTGCAATATGATGCATGATATGCAATGCACATGATTTATTTTATTATTAACATTTCAAGGGACTCAAAGATTTATAGACAATTTGCAAATATCAAAGTAATAACACATTTGAAATACTGAAAAAATCTCATCATAATAATCTCAAAACAGACTACACTTTTTAATACAAGTTTCAATAATCCCAAGTACAAGACGAAAGTCTAAAACCCTAAAAAACAAAGTTGATGGAGATCACTCTACACCCTGACGCTTCCCTGTGAGTCTGGCAACCTGCACCTTCAACCTCTGGTTTTCTTCCGCATACCTGGTGGCGACCTCCTTCCAATCATCAGAGTCATAAAGTGAACAACTAATTCCTGACTGGGGCTTAGAGGAAAATAAATCCTCTTGCCTCTCTGTTTCCTCTACAACATGACTCTCAAGAATATCGATCAAGTCGTCTTTCTCCTTCAGGTCTTCTCGGTAGGATACCTCTAAAGTCTGGAACTTATTCTTCCAAGCTTCCTTTTCTTGTTGTATCCTGACTAAAGCGAGTTAAAGCTCTTCTACATCGTCTAATAGGGGAGGAGTGGTCTTCACAAACATATCAGGCATGGGTGATTCACGAGAATACGGCATCTTCAATTGGACAGCTCTTACTCTTACCCACTGAAGACAAGGCTCCAAAGAAATAGCCGCCTATGTCCCAAATCCTTCATACTCTTCCCGTGAATAAGACGCCAAGCCTTTGCAATCTCCTCTTTAGCTTCCTTATGAACCTCTCCCTCTCTAAGGAAGAAACCTCTCACATGAATACTATTTGGCTTATCCCTCATCGGATATCCAAGTTGTCGTCGTGCAAGAACAAGATTGTAATTAATTCCTCCCTTTGTACCAAGAAGAGGTACATTGGGGAAACTACCATAATTATCGATAATATCTACATCATAGTATGCCTGATGAAACCAAACAATATTTGAATGAGTGAGGGCCATGATTTTTGTAGCCCAACGACGTTCCTTCCTGACATCCCAGAAAGCACCAGATCTAGGTAAGTGAGAAAGAATCCACAAATACAATAAAGGTGTGCAGAAAATGATCATTCCTCCATGGTAAGAATCCCAAAGATGAATGGAGTAATAAGCATCACCCAATAATGTAGGGACTGGGCTCCCAATCATAAAGATCCTGATGGCATTGATATCCACAAATTTGTTGACATTGGGAAATAAGAACAATCCATAAGCAAGTAGAGCAAAGATGGCCTCAAAAGCAACCGTACTCTTCATCCTAGCAAAGTAGCGAGCTTTCTCCAATAATAACTAAGTTGGTAATCCTATAATACCTCATTTGGTAGTCATGTAGGCTTCAACCTCATACTTTTTCAGATGGATCAAAGCAGCCATCTCATGAGATTTTGGCTCACCCTCCAAACCTTTAAAAGGAACACAATCGGTAATAGGTAAACCCATCAGATAAGAATACTCCTCTAATTTAGGCATCAACTGATAATCAGGGAAAGTAAAGCATTAATACATCAGATCATAGAACTGGACCAAAGTCGAGAGAATACCCTCCTTCATCCCGAGCTTCATAAGAGAAATGATGGACCCATACTTCCTCTGAAAGTCTGTAGGACTCTCGATCTCGGGAATCATACTCATCAACTCATCTATCTTGAGATCTTTGAAATTGTATTTATCGGTCTTTCTTTTTCCAGAATCCATAGTCAAAAAGTACATGAGATATTCACAAAGAGTCAACTTTTAAATCCCTTGAAACAAAATGTCTTTGGGAGATGCTCATTGGTGCATGTATGCATGATGCAACAATCACACACAAGATCAGAAACATAGGGTTCATAGGTTCGACGTCACAAGCATGAGATCGGAGGTACTACCCATAAGGTATGGTATAAAAGTTATCACATGCCGAACAAGGTTCTAGAGGTTCCCAGAGTCTACATCCTTCCTTCGGATATTACCAACTTCCCGATTAACTCGGTGATTAGTAATATTCTCAAGAAAAACTTGTCCGAGCGTAGTATCACGTGACAAATATTTCCGGATTACTTCGTCATAACTTTCGCACTACACCTAAAAGGCCAAAATGGGTTAAAGGTTCTATGGTCCTCAGTTTCAGCATGCTCTCAGGTCGAAAGTAGCACGTTTTCCCGATTACTTGGTAAACGACACTACAACCAAATGGTCCTTCACTGAGTGGGGGATCTCATGTCTCTTTTTTTGGATTAATCCCTCAAAGTTAACATGACTATACCGCCCGTCCTATCTTAAGTTCGCCCAAGTCCGGGTATAAGACTTATGAGAAATCACCAAGCACCTGAAAACTAGGAAAGTCCAGACAAACATATATAGCACATAATATACAACAAATAATGGCACATATACATATATAAACAAAGATAGGCTCAACCCACTTAGAGATGGACCAGCAAGAGGTCATTCTTTCCCCAGTGAAGTCGCCATTTTTTTCTATAACGATAGAAATGTTGAGACTAAGCCATTGATTGACTTAACTCGCACAAATCAAAGATAGAAATCGCCACCGCGCTTTATTGTTTCCAAAGGAATGGGAAAAGAGAGAATAACCCCAAAAGAGGGGGAGAGAATCTAAGTTTGGGGGTTGGTTATGCAAAGGGAAGGTATTATCACCCTAAACATCAACAGTACTCCGCGGGAACTTCTTTGAAAATCTGTATATTTTGGCTATAAAATGTTGTATACAAAAATGGATTATGGAGATGAGGAAAGAAGTATTTTTTTAATGATATTTGCATCCTTCGCGGTTGCGAACCTTTAGTGCCTACGTACCACCTTTCATGCAATAAGGGATCACGGTACTCATAGTTCACCTTTTAAAAATTTTAAAACGCAAGTGTGTTGGTTAATTTTAAGAGATAAGACATCATTCTTATATCTGAATGGAAAACATCCTTACTACCCACAATCATGAGATAGGAGAATTTGCGTCATCTCAAAGTGGAGGATATGACTTGGATTTTAAAATCAACAAAAGCCTCACTCAACACCCAAGTGGAAAATTCTCTCTTCACTAAATATCGTAGAAGTATAGTTGTTTGCATCACTACAAGTATTGACAAGAGTCTAATCTTTTTAGAAAAGTTTTAAGGTAAAAGCCAAAGTGTAAAAATGATTTAAATGAGATTTATTGGCTTTTAGTCTTGTCTAAAAAATGTCAAGGTCTTATTAAGTTGATTAAGGTTTGATTCAAGAAAATATTTTGAAAATGCATGGACCTAAATCTAAGTTTATTATGAAAGTGGTTTAAGTTTTTAAAACGAGAAGATATTTCAAAAGGAGGGAGAAGATTTTAGAAATTAAAGAAGATGGGAGGAGATGAAGGGACTTTCCTAAAGCATAAGATAAAAGCTAGAGAAAAGAAACGTCTAACCAACAAGAAGCTAAAACTTGACACAATGAGTCAATGTATAACTTCCATTCTTTGGATTTGAAACCAAACAAAAAAAGATAATAACCCTCTTAAGAGAACCAAGCTTCAATTGCATTAAGTCTTCACAAAAATTAGGCAGAGTAACAGTTGTATACAGATGAATTCTAGATCATAGACAAAGCATGTAACCACAATAACCTGCACACAAAACAAACAAGCAACCCAATGTCTTACAGTAAACCCCAAGAACTCCAGACAAAATAAAAGTTGAGGTCACAAAGTCTCCTGAATAGGTCAAGGCTTCTAATCCTATGTCCAAGAGGTTCATGTTTCCAAAATGCCAAGGATAGTAACAAAGTAGTCCAAGTTACTTTAAAGTTTTTTAAGGTTCAAGTTGATTATTAAGTATCTTCAAAAAGAAATGAAAATCTCAAGTGAGTAAAATAAGAAAGACATAAAAGATAAATGCTCAAATGAGCAAAGATGAAAATAGCATGAAATGTAAATGCTAAAGTAAATGATACATAAAGTAAAAAGCATAAGGTAAAAGACAATAAAAATAAAGTCAATTGTTAGAAATTAGTGGTTAGTTGAATGACCATCTTGAAACTTGCATTTGGAACTCATTAGAGGATTGGTAGAACCAAAGCCTCTCAACAACAAGTTGCAATTTCTTTTTGTCAAGTATATCATCCATTTAAGAATTCTTAAGGCAACATTAAATATCCAATGATGTTTAAGTGATCCACTTTGACCAAAATTAATGAAGATTCATTAGAAGATTGGTAGAACCAAAGCCTCCTAACAATAAATCTCAAGGTTATTGGATCAAAGGGTTCAAATTAACATACTTGGGCTTGCAAATATGGGTTTAGGCAACGAATGATCATTTCTCGAATCGGGACAAAATTTATCGCTATGTTAAGCAATCGTAAGTGGACTTATATATAAGTCGCACCTATTTTGAGGCCGGTCAATAGCAAACTATGTACCATATTCTTTGAGACATGATCTAGAGATCATGCTCCAATAACATTTAGTACAATTAAGAAAGAGATGAGATAAAGAAGAAATAGGGTAAAAAGTAAACCACATTTGAACCAAAAATTTAATCAAACTATTATTAAAATCATTCATCCATTTTATGGAGTTAGACTCAACACCATGGATCCAATGATGTTAATAAAGTTCATTATCAAAATTTCATAGTCCAAGATCAGCCAGAATATATACAACAAAAATAAAACAATATTTAAAATAAAAGAAAATAGGTTTTAAATGATTTTTAAATTTAGAAATAAGGGAAAAATAACAATTATATTCAAAACACTCAAGAAAACTTATGTGAGACCATAGAAAAATCAGGAATAAACTCAAACTTTTTATAAATTTTTTTGGTAATTTTTTAAAGTCAGAAACTATTTTTAAACTAATTTAAATTGCTCAAATAAAGGAAAAAAGACCAAAAATAGTATAAATTAAGATAAAATTCCAAAATAAAGTCCATAAGGTTAGAAATGATGAAAATGATTTTTATAAAAAAATTTCAGAATTTAAAAATGTCATAAAGTATTTTTAAAACAATTAAATAAAGCAAATAAAGAAAACAAAGAAAAAATTATGAAAAATATCAAACATTAAAATAAAAATATGAAAAAATATTCACAAAGTCATAAATAATTTAAGGTATTTTTGTATATTTCTTTTTTAATTTTTGGATAAAAATTGAAAGAGTTATGAATTTTTAAAATTTAAAACAATTAAAATATAAAATCAGAAAATAAAAATAAAACTAAAAAGTTGTGGACCATCAGATCATAGTCAAAACGTGTTAGTAAGTTGATCAAGTGGACCAGACACGAGGTGCTTGATATGGACCTTATTTAAAAACACATTGGATCAAAAAAAAGCCAACCAATAAAAATAAAACAATTGGCGTGTTATCATTGGTTGAGACGAGACATGTCATCGTCTTCAACTTCCAGATACCCTGCAATGGGGATTTTGTGAGTTTCTTCAAATGAAAAAATTAGAGACTAAGACTAGTATCATTGGATTCGTCTCTTCAAGACAATTCAAACCCCGCCATCGCGCCAAATTTATGTAAAGTGTCCAAGGAGTTATGGATCAAAAATAAAGAAAATAGCGAGCACAATTAAGTTGATATTTCTTACTCAATTGTCAATGATTTTAAAAATTTTAAGAAGTGTGAGAATTAGAAGGATGAGTGGAGTAAGTTAGTGCTTCATTTGGATCCAAATGGTTAAGAATTCCACCTAAACGAAGTTCAAAAATGGAGCTCTGAAACTGGACTTCTATAGCTTGAAATGTGGCTCGATTTTCTTGGTTCAAGTGTTAGAGAGCTTGTGTGATGATGGAGAATGATGAATGTGAACCGAAGTTTGGAGAAGGAGGCTTGAAATTATGAAACTGATTTAAAAATTTTGAAGTTCGAATGAAGTTTTGGCAGGGTGTGTTTGGCTCTCAAAGCTTTTGTAAAAGTTTGGAATAAGGTTATCTATTTATAGGAAATTGAATGGGATTGATAATTGGAGGAAACAATTAAGTTTGGAGGGAAATTGGTGGAGGTCGAGCACGAATGAAGTGTGACTTGATTTTCATCAAAACTCAGCTATTCTTTGCATTTTGAGGTGCTAATCAATTTTCAAGGTTCACTTAACGTGATTAGAAGAAAAAACACGTAGAAATTTTGTGATTAGAAGCCAAAACAAAGATTTCAAATTCTGACTTTTGGAGAAACTTCAGTTTCAAGTTACCAAATTCAAATCAATGGCATTCTCAACTCAAGGAGTCTTAGGACATGATTCTTGAAGCTTTAGAAAGATGAGGTTACAAGCTTTACAATGTGCAAAAAATGGGATCAAATAGATGCTTGATCTGAAAGTTGTACTGAGTCAAAGTTGAGAAAAAATGTTGATTTTCTTTACTTAGAAAATTTCTAAGTTTTATCTTCAAAAATGACTTGTAATCTCTAACATCCAAACATGGCCTTCCACTTGAAATTTGCTCTATACCAAAAAATATGGCATGAATTAGACCTCTTGAATGGCATTTTGAGACTTGAACCATTTAAAATCTCCAAGTATTGAGAAAGTTATGACTTGTTGAAGTTGGCAAAAATTCATTAAATGTCCTATAATCTTTTACATCCTTAGGGCATCTTCCATCTATTTTCACACTTTGTACTTAAAATATGGGTTGAAGTTCACATCTTTAAGATCATTGTGCAAAAATAATGGGCTCAAAGTGATAAAAATTGTCCAAGTTATGATCATTTGCAATCACCTAATGGAATTTGAGGTTTCCTCTAGAGGACTTGTAATCTTTCTTCATCATCAAGTTTCTTCCACAAAAAATTTCCTTGAAACTTTTAAAGTGATTTGTTAATAACCCTTTTAAGAGAGTCATGTCTTTGGAATCATTCAAAAATACCAAAAGATGGGTAAGATATACCCCTTTGAAGTTCAAAATCCTAGCTCCTAGAGCAAGAAAATACCTTGGGAAACCTTTGCAATTTTGACTTACCTCCTTAAACAAATACCTTTTTCATGTTAATATGAGTTGTTGAGGATGATAAGGAGAAACCATAGAAACCAAAACCACTTCCAAATATTGTGAATTGAAGGATATGTGCACTTGTGATCAATGAATCAAGGATTTTCCCAATTGAGTCAAAATTATTCAATCAACCTTTATACCTTTGAACCATCTTTGACAACTTAAAGTATGATGAATCATAATAGAATTTGTCATGATATTTCTTTAAAGTATTTTTAATGTTAAGGCTTGATTCTCAATGAAGCTTTGTTAAGGAAGGGTTAAAAATGAACTCATGAATCCATAGATCAATCTTGATGGAATGTGTTGTGCTTTCTCCTACAACATTATAAATTGGGGTAGACACTTATTGTATTCATTAGTTAAAGGATAATCAAAACATAGATGATCACAAAATACAAGTCAAGGTGCTTGGTGATTCCCCATAGAGCAAAGCTAAAGATAGGGAGAAGAACCAAACCCTAGTGTGTGATCTTGTTGTGATTAAATTGATATGATGTGATAGAGGGATATTAGAGTTAAAAGTTGGGGTACAACAATGAGAGCTTGATCAGAACTGGAAGAAGTGTCTTCATCAAAAGACTTTAGGAATTCATCAACTTGATAAATATTGAAATGAGTGGGTTTGGAAGAAGATGGGAGTAGCGTTTGGAGAGGGAGAGATTCATAACAAAATGAAGATGGTGTAGAATGTGTTAATGAGTTGAAATTGTCTTGATTGGATGAACTGTCACACTCCATGCTTGAAGAGATATCACTAATAAACTTCTGATAAACTGTAGCTTGTTTTCTTTTGATCTTATTATGAACCTTATAAATACTTGGGAGTCTACTTGAATACCCATATAACTCAGCTAAACCATAGATACTTATGAGAACTTCATGAGAAATGATTTATGGACGATCAAGAACAATTCATATCACATCTTCAGGAGACATATTGGGAGATTCTTTCTTCAAGAAACATTTTTCCAGATAATTGGGTAGAGCTATTAGACCATCTGTGGTTGTGAACAAGTACGCATATTCTATGTTGGGTGCATAATAGGTTGTAGTCCCTGTTAAAAACTATTCTTGATAAGGGAAAATTGAGGAGAGCATATTCTTCAAGGTTCTTCCATCAAATAGTTTTCCAGAACAAGGAGTCAAATATTTTGTCATATTTTCACTTCTGAGTGAGTCAATCAATCTACAGTTAATCAAGGAAGTTGTAATAAGTCTTCCTAGAGGTATCCACTTGATAGGTTCTTTCTTATCAATTCTAGAGATTTTAACAGAGTTTCTTTAATACCTTAATAGTATAAAAGGTAGATTAACCTTTTTCTCACAAGTTATATTGTACAAAATCTCTTTTTAATCATAACTGACTTTGGGTGAAGCATTGGTAGAAGGTTTGAGATAAATGCATTATTGGATGATTCTGGCCTAAATATTGATAGAAGTTATAAGATCTTTTACCATTGAGAAACTCTTTTTACTTTTGAAGATTTTTGAGTTAACAGATCTTCGTGTCTTCAAGGTTGTTGTTTTCCTATTTAGGCTGCAACAATTCAGATCAGTTCCATCATGATTAAGTAGCTGAGAAATAGATTCTACACTGATACTTACCCAATAGATTCCATCCATTCCAAGCACATTAGTTGTAAAGCCTTGTCTTGATTATTTCACAATAACCTAAAATTGCTTAACTAAGTTTGGAAAGGTTGAACCTTTAATAATATCAAAGAATGTTTCCCATCCTTGAGAGTTCCCAGTGCTAGACATATCAAAACCATTTTCTTTGAGATTTTAAAAATTCATCATAGAATCAGAAAGAACCACTAACTAAGATCTGGGAATAAAGCATTGAAGTTCGAGAAAGCCCTTACACACTTGAATTTGTTGTGAAGAAGAAGACCCATGTTGTGGATAATCCCTTTGTCTAAGAAGGAATGGACACAAAACCGGGCCGAAAGAGGATATTTAGGTACTTGATAGGTTAGGGTTTTGAATAAAAATAACTAGAGAAGAGGAATAAGATGTAACGGAAGAGAAGAGTTTTTAAAAGAAGTTTTTGTAATGATTACTAAACCTAGAATAGTGAAATTGATATGAAAAAGGGAAATCATAAGGATTTATTACTGTAATCCTAAGATACTCTCATTACCCAATGCATCACATTAAATTCTAAGCGCTGTTCATAATAGACATTTGACTTAAATTGAATCACTAACTTTTCACTTTACTAACAACACATGAAGTAATATCTTCCGTAACTAATGAACAAAGATATTCTCAAGAGAATATTCTGAATAAGATACTTCTGATAGATGAGAGCTTCATTAGTTTGAAGTACCATATCGCAAAATTTAGTACATAGAATGATGCATACCTTAGAAGTCCACTTTGTTAAGCTAGAGGATTGTATGCTGAGTGTTAATCCTTTCTTCATACATCATCTTTTTCTTAGAGGGATAAGGTTTTACCAAAATTATCCAAAAACCAATCTTTGTTTAGACACACTTCTTTAGCTTCTAGAGATCATCTTTTGAGAATTTGACTTCACGTCTTTCTGTAGTGACTTCATTACTTTCAACAACTGACAAGGTACCTTCAGACCGGAAAGAATTTCAACTAGCTTTGACAACTATTTCATAGCCTATAATCTTTTTTGATCACCTCTAAGAACCATGATGCCTCCAGGCTTAAGTTCCAGGTTTAGGAACATATGTCGTCTTTCCTCCATGTGTTGTAAGCAGCTAGAGTCCAAGTACCATAACATGTGTTTCAACTGTGCTGCTTAGAATATCTGCAACATATATTATTTGTTTCTAACAACAATTGATTTTAGTTTAATGGTAAGTGCTTGATCCTAACAAGTAGTATCAGAGAATGGTCAAGGGTTCTAATCTCCCTAGATGACACTGGGGGACATTATTGGATAAATAAATCTAGTGTCACCCTTAAGAATTCAAAAAGGATTAATGTCCCAACCCATAACGCCAGAGGGATCTTGCAAGCCTCACTTTAGGCGTCGCCCCTGAGGACTCATACTATAAGGAAATAAAGTTGCACCCTTACTAACGATAATTGCTTTTAGTGTAGTGGTAAGCGTTTGATCCTACACTTTTCGTAATTTTAATTTGTGAAAGTTTCTAAACATGTTTTCCTTCACCTCATCATTGAATATTTTGAGGTAGAATTCCTTAAGTCTCTACCTTAACTCAAAAGTGATAGGGACACCATAATCCATCTTTTTTGTTCTCTTCAAATTGAATTATAATTTAATAACCATGATCAAACTCAAGCCACATTTGAACCATGATCTTTCCATTTTCATCATGTTGCACCCAATCATTTTTTCTTGCTTAGGTAGTCTAAAAATCCCCCAAGAATTGTTCTTCAACCATTTTTTACTCCCTTTACTTTTGAATGTCTTGCTAAACTTCCTTGTTTCCATATTTTACAAACTGAATTCAAAGCATAAAAATGATGGACATAATAATTATATCATTGAGATGGTACAATCATCCTCCTAATCTTATCATGAGTCAAATTATAATCAAGTAATACATCTCTTTATAATAAAATTTAATCTCTTAGATTCAATTTCCCACAACTTGTAAACCTTCCTACCTTTTGGATAACCATTAAAGACATTTCATAATTCAACATTCAAGCTGGACTGGCTCAATTTATACAAATGACAAAGATTTGAAGACCTCTAAATAAAAGTAGTCAACCAATCCCCAATCCAAATATCGATAGTGTCGCGTCTGAGATTTTCGTTGAAGCGCGAAAGGATGCGAAAGACTAAAGAGTCGTCGTCAATGTTATTTATCCCAAGCGAGGAAAAGGAAACATTGAGTAAACCCTAGGGATGGAAAGGATCATGGTCAATGCGACTAAGATAAGAAAAGGATAAGGAAGTCGGTTACGCGAGGGGAAGGTATTAGCAGCCCTCACCTTTATGGTATTCCACAGGATCCACTTAAGTTTTTGTAAAAATATATGTCTAAAGCTTAATGCTAAAAGGGAATGCACGCAAAGTACATTCAAAAATAAAGTTTCTATTAGTTGTGTCTGCCGCGGTTGCAAACCTTTGTACCTACGTACCAGCGACCGTGCAATGGGGATCAAGGCACTTGTAGTTAACCTCAAAAATTTTGTGAGTTGCATGTTTTTTATGAATGATGCTAGAGAAGCATGTCCTTTTTGAAAAGGTTTTAAAAGAAAAAGTCTGAAGACAAAAAGGTTTGCATTTGTTTGTGTTTTTAACCTTGAAGAAGGATTTGACACATGGTTCGTACCCAAAGGACTCATGTAAGGCTTATGGCACATGGTTTGTATCATTATTGTTAAGTGTTTTAAGAAGTTTGAAAAGAAAAGAAGTTTTAGTTTTAACATGGATGCAAAAGAGAAAAGACTAACAAAAGGCGATCTCAATACTATAAGTTGTTATGCTTGTTGACCTAAAGTTGGGATAAGAGGGAAATCTACCTAATGTTGTCATTCATAGATAGAAAACCTAAGGTATATTTAGTTTGAACTTAGAGAAGAGTGAACTAAAGATCCTATGGAGAGCATGCAATCTCATAAAATATAAGAAGAGGAAGAAGAAACAAGTATAGATGAGATGATAAAACATCAAGATTTAAATAGGGGATGACAAAACATCAAATAAGAGGGAAGATGATAAAACATCACACAAAGATGATAATACATCAAGTAGAGAAAATATGGTGATACATAAAGTAAGATTTGATAAAAAATATCAAGCACACGACACAATATGATAAAGAACATAAGAGAATATATGCTAAAACATCGCATAAAGATGATAAAACATCACATAAAACAATGTGATAACACACATAAGTGAAGAGCTGATAAAACATCACATAAAGATGATAAAACATCAAGAAGGAGGATGATAAAACATCACATAAAGATGATAAAACATCATTAAACACACAAGTCATGGTTATAAAACATATAATAGATGAAGACCTCACAAACAAAATTGAGGAAGTGAAGAAGGGGGACACGAAAGCAATGATGAGAAATAAAAAGGTATGGCCTAAAAGCACATCAAGATATCATCTATATTCTGACCCTAACATGTTAAACACCTTAGAATATCCTAATCATGGCAACAAAGGTCAAGAAGAATGAACTATTACCTAACTAGGTAAGTAAGAGTGTACGTGTGCATTTAGAAGACAAAATTTCACATCATGATAAAACATGCAAGCAAGGATGAGACAAGAGGTAGATACCTAAGTGTAAACATGTTTTAAGATATCACCCAACATCTTTAATGAATTACATGTTAACAAATATCACCTAATCAAGAGAAGTTCACATGATGAGAAGAGATAAAACTCAAACAAGTAACAAGATAAGACTTGGGTAACAAGTAAGTGGAAAACTAAAGGCGGGTAACAATATGACATTAAAGATAACACTTAGACATGTCAAAAAATTCCCTAAGAGTCATGCACAAGACGTAGAGATCTAAAGATCACAAGAAAAGTAAAAAACGCAAGCACACTAGCACAGGGGCATTCATGTGTCAAGTGCCTAACCAAGCATGGTATAAGAAGGTGAAATAAAGTGAGATAGATGAAGAAGTGTACAAGTCAGAAGCAAACACATCAAGGACTCATCATCATCAAATAGACACACTTGAGAAAGATTTGCAACAAAATCGGACAAGGAAAAGATCACAATCAACTATAAATGGACATAAGTCCTCATGCATTGCTAATAAGAAAACAATTTAGAAAAGAAAGAGGTAATATGAAGAAGAAGGGTTAAACATGGACATGTTATTGTTAACTAGAAATTTCGACTACATGAGTTTTAATTAAATTAATACATTTTTGATGATGTGATTCAAAGGAAAGAATAAAAGAGTCCATGAGAAGACTTTGATAAGTGAAAAGCTAAAACTAAAGCTTTAATTTTGCTAAGTATTGGCGAAAGTTCCGTATACAGACCATAGATATATCAAGTTTATTATAAGTATCAATAATCATACTTCGACCGTCATGTTTTGGTGCTTCGAAGATAAGGAGTTTCAAATTCAAAAAGATTAATCTTATCCAAAGAGACGCGTGGAAGCTTGGAGTTCGAAGATACATGCAATTGTCGAATGTGGCGTCATATTATTTAGAGACTGTTTGGTTGAAACTAGTATAAATAGGGGTCTTAGTGTTAAGATTCAGTGTGTTTAAATCTTTTGTACAAATACTCAAATCACTCAAAGTACCAGCTTTAAGAGAAAAGAGTTTGCGAGAATGTATGTATGATGCACCATTTTTACATTTATAATGATTCGATTTTATTTGAAATTTTATACATTCCATTTAAATTCTAGTCGAAAGCCTTTTACATTTTAGTCTTATCTTTGAAATATTATGTTAATGTCTATGGAATAATAATAATTGAAATAACATTTATCTAAAATAATGAAGATGTTGTTGAAAATACTTTTTGTTATAAGAACAGAAACACTAAATAAGAACACATGTACTTAGGATTAATCTGATCGATTGTGCAAGTTACCATTTCTACAAAGATTTGGAAGATTAGCGATTGTTTACCAAATTCCACGATAAACAAATTGGCACACCCGGTGGGACCTTTTGTTCAATTTCTTTTTTTTCTGACAATTTTTATGTTCCAGTCTAAAAAGTTCTTCGAAATTCTTCATTATCTTCTTGTATTTATCTGTGTTGTATGAAACTTAGGAGTGGTAAATTAACCACAAAAAATAGGGAAATACCCAAAAGAAAATACGTTAGGATAATGGTGAATCAAGGTCAGGCAGGAAATCACAATCCTCCTAACAATGATGAAGTTCCACCCCCAGTCACTTCGATAGGGGGAATATAGTTGTTGTGCCTTATTCTGAGGCCATACCGTCGTTAAAAAGTTCGACGCAAACACAGTCAAATACTTATACGGGCCCTTTATTAACTTACATAGGCCCACAGGGGCCACTTGGTTTTTCCATGCCTCAAAATGGTCGTGAATGGCCTTATGGAATGGAATCTTAGTTTATGATTAGGTTACATAACTATGCTTCAACATATTCAGATCCTATGATGAACGTGACTTCGCCATTATAAGGTTCTAGACATGCGGTTAATAACAAGAGTCAAAATATCCAACCACCAATTGAAGGAGTTTCATCCCAAATACCAAACTTAACAAATCAATCTGCAGGAGTGATTAGGCAGCAAATGGACGAGAGTAATCATGAAATGGTCCAGATGCTTGCACAAACTATAAGTACAATCTTCAACCCTTTGATACAGAACACCACCCAAGCGAACCAACAAATGACAATGCAAATGACGTGCATCTATGACTTTTTTGGTGTACCCCAACCAACAACACATCATCAGGGAGAGTGGGTTAGGTAAAACCAAGGGTTATTCTTGAAAGAAAACCCAACAATTAACCAAGTTCAACAAAATCAAAGAAACACACTACAAGAAAAAATGATGAATCAAGGAGGGTTAGTCGAAGTACCTAGGGTTGTGAATGTCGAAATATCTAGGCTGAACCTTTTAGGAAGGAACCACAAATTCTTAGGCATCCAGAACCTAGAGTTATTATGGTAAATAGGAACCAAAATGTTGATGAAGTTTTATATCAAGTTCGACAAAACAACATGGCATTAGATAACAATATGGAAGCCATGGTCGAAAGGATTATGGCCTGAAATGGTGTGCATGAAGGCCTTACTAGGCCAAATTATACTCCCCCCTTATCTGAATACATTTTACAAACTGAATTTCCCAGGGGTTGGAAAGTTCCAAAGTTAACAAAATGCTCTGGTTATACCAGTGAATCAACTGTTGAACATATAGTCAGGTATATTACCGAGGCTGGGGACATAGCAAGCAATGAGAACCCAAGGATAAAATATTTACCTAGTTCACTAACCAAAAATTATTTTACATGATTTACTACCCTTGCAACAGGTTCTATCCATGATTAGGCGCGTTTAGAAAGACTATTCCATCAATAATTCTATGTAGGTTACTCGAAGATAAGTCTTAGCAAATTGGACAACATTAAGTTCACAATTAGTGAGCCAATTGATGATTAGCTAAACAAATTTCTCCTGTTAAAAGCAAGATGTTTCACCCAGGTACCTGAACATGAATTAGTTGAAATGGTTGCGAGAGGATTAAATTTGTCCATCAGAAAGAAATTGGATCCCCATTACTTAAGGGATATGGCCCAATTGGCATATAGGGTTCGACAAGTGGAACGCTTAAAAATAAAAAATGCTAGAGCAAACAAGAACCATAGGAAATAAATAATTTCTTATGTTAAACAGCCATAGACGAACAAGAAATGTGTGACGAAGCCTTAGACTTTGAAGAGGTCGAAGTTGATTTGGTTGAGTTAAAACAAGGATCACCATATCCTTGTAAAGTCCTGGCTCCTTCGAATGGAAAAAATTCAGTCGAACCTGATAAGAGTGATAAATTCACTATAATAACTTATACTTTCAATGTCACAAAATGTGACGAAATATTCGACTTATTAGTAAAAGATGGTCAAATAATAGTACCACCTGGTGCTAAAATTCCTCCGTTAGATCAACGGAAGAAGAGAGGTTTTTGAAAATATCACAATATTTTAGGCCATAAAACCTCACAATATTTCCTTTTCAGGGATCTGATTCAAAATGCCATCAAAGAAGGAAGGTTTAAGTTTGGTGGCAAAACTAAGCCACATATGAAGGTAGATGTTGATCCTCTAAACGTGGAAAAAACAAACTATGCCGAACCAGTTTCTATCAACATGGTGGGGATAATTGACAAAGTTGATCCAAACCTAAAGGAAATAGAAGCTACTGAAGGCCACTACAACAAAAAACCTGTCAACCATGCTACTAAAGGCCCGATGAACCAGAAATTCAAAGACAACGTTACTGAGAATGTTGTTTCAAATGCTACAATGTTGGAGACCACTAAAGGTCTCAGAGTTAAGTTTGATAAGATTAAGATTACTGATGGTCCTAATGTCGAATTCAACATGGTGGACCTAAACCAGCCAGCCCCAGAAATGGAAGAAGACAAAAGACGTCTCTAGAGAGAAGATGCTATGTTGAACAAAACTTATGCAAAATTTGGAGAAAGTCTGCTGGACTATTTGGCTCGTTGTCACAAAAAGTAATTTGAGGGATTGATGTGCCCAAGATGAAGTATCATTTATGATCAAAAAGCAGCAGAGGTTTATCAGTAAACCCAACAGGCTCGAAATGGGAGCAGCTGGAGGAAAGATGTTCTGATGGAGATGGTTTACCCAAAAGCTGGAGAAAGCTTGATAGGTTTTCTTCTACATTGCCATAAAATGCAATAAGAATGCTTAATTGTACTAGATGCAGTGCTGTCTAGGATCGAAAGGCTTCAAAAGAATATGATTGAGTCCATTATTCTAGAACCATAGGTAGAAGGAGAAGTAAGCGTAGTAGTTTTACTTTTGACAAGAGAGGAGTTCCAAGAAGAGCTGATAGACCATATCCTAAAGCAAATCGATGGGTTACATTCAAACTCCCAATAAACATCCCTACAGATAAGTGGGTTAGGCCAATTAAAAATAGAGGAGCAGGACAAGAAAAATTGAAGAGTTTTAAACTGGGAAAAGGATCATCAATTTCTTACAGAAAGGAATTCTAGATATCGAGACAATAAACATCTATATCTGACAATTACAAAGGAAAGAATCCAATTACCAAAACTCAATGGCACAGGCACCAGAGGATTAAGAAGGCTAAAAAAGAATTAGAAGAAAAGGAAATAGGGGAGTCAACACTAGTGCAAGAAATACTTTTTACATCAGGCAAAAAGTATCTTTTACACCAGGTCTGGGTCCGATGTAAATCCAAGCGATGAAGTAAATCAAAGACATTTTATATCGGGCAACATCCCGATGTGAAAAATCCACCTACCACATCGGTTTGATATTAGGTCTGATGTGGAAAAAAATACAATTTTTATAAAAAACAATATATGCAATATTTTACATCGGTTGCTTAGCTGGCCCGATGTAATATATGGTTTTTAACATCAGTTGTCTCAATAGGCCCGATGTAATATGTTTGCTTTATTTAACAGAATAAAGTGGATTCCCCAGAATTTATTTTTTTATACCTAATTTTTCATATTTTTCCAACATCACAAGACCACATTTAGGTCGCTTTTTTTCATATTTTTACCACATTACACAAACCACATTTAGGTCGCTAATTTCATATTTTTCTAACCAGTGAAGGGAAATTTCATAGCACAAAATAGCTAGGATGCATATATATATATATATATATATATATATATATATATATATATATATATATATATATATATATATATATATATATATATATATATATATATATATATATATATATATTCTTCAAAATGAACAATTGATTTATAAAAGTACTAATCTATGATACACACAAGTCTACAAAATTATAAGGAAGTTTACACACAGTGGATTACTACAACAACAAAACCAATGAAATTATAAAAAAATATTCACACTTGAAATACCAACATACAATCCACAAGAAGATGAGTTGTAGCTTCAGTAGACAACACAAAAATCCCACCTGCTAATAACAAATAATAACACCAATTAACATCATCAGATAACAACAAAATCAAAAAACTCAAATCAGATATGTATAGATAACTCTATATAACTCACCAGATAAAGCTTAATTTTTATATATATCAAAGAAACATTTTGCCCAACAGAGTCGTAAATCATATAAATCATCTTGTGTAAATTTTGTTCGGTTATCAAATACCTACAGTAAGTAAATAAAAATATAGAGTTATTCTTTGACAATATCCAACATATTTTTCATCACATAGTATCTACAATCATTAGAGTTATATTGTGACATAATGTGATGTCGCGGGATTGAAACCTGGTTGGTGGTTAGCATGCAAGATTAAATAAAACTAACCACCAAAACATCGAAAAACATGTTCTAAAATAATCAAAATACACGTATACATATTAAACAAACTGACCCACTCACAAATGATGGTTAAAACCAAAACTTTAATTTGTTCTAATTTAAATCCATTCCTTTAGATAAAATGTAATTAAGTAATTGTTGTACCCAAAAAATTTCCCTCCCATTCTTAAGATAAAATGGTTCAAGATACCTCGTCATGCTCGTGAAGGTCTCAAACACTCAAGACTACTCAAGGGTTGACCAGACTAACCCTCATCCTAAGCAATTTACCTACAACCAGGGCTTTGTTTATCTCAAAGGAAATTGAGTTTATAATGCCTCAAATGGACTTCATGATTTCTCATTTTTCTAAAAGTATCCTCATGCCAAATTTCAATCCTTACATCAGAGGTTTTCCCAGTCAATTAGCCAGATGATTGAAAATCAAATATATTGGACAAAAAGTCAACTCTGACCAATCTACAATCAAACTTCAAGATTTTTGGTCAACATAAATGTTTTTAAGTCACATTCATCATTTGATCAAGGGTTGATCATGATTCATCAAGGAAACTCAAGATTCATCAAAGGTCAAAAGTTACTAAATTAGGGTTTTCTTAAGAAGAAGTCAACTAAACTTTGACCAAACATAAATTTCACATACTTCATTATAAATTCCCCAACAAAAGCTCATCTTGAAATAAATTTAATTCTCTACAACTTTTTCTCTCTAAGCTCAAGGCCAAAAATGCTTCATTTGACAGATATTAGCCAAAACATTACAGGTTATTTTAAAAGTCAACAAAAAGACTTTTTTTGTCAAAGAAATTTACATAAAGATAAAGGCTTCAAATGAAAAAGTGACCAATATGAAAGTTGTAGGTGACATCCTGAGGTTTATAAAAAGTCCAAGATCATCTTATATGACAAAAATTGATAAAGTTATGATTGGTGCAAATTGAGCAATTTTGAGAAAATGCATGAAGTTCAAATTGAGCAAACATGACTTTTTGGGCTAATGGGACTATGTTTTTCAGTTCAAACCTTTTCATGACATCATATTAGACCTCAAAATCCATTCATATATTTTTGTGATTTTTATTTCTTTTTATTTTGATTTTATTCAATTAAATTTAAAATAAATCAAATAAATATAAAACTAATGGATTAAGGCACAAGGCTTTTGTTCTGGATTATATTTGAAGCCCAAAGAGCTTATGACAACTTGCAAAAACCGTGTGAGGATGATTGGAAAAAGATTGAGCCTAAAAGAGAAACTTTTTATGCAAAATTCAAATCAAATCTTTTCACCATGAAATACAAAGATTCATCTCACTTTTGTTGACCTAATTCTTCCATTATAAATACACAACACATTCAGACCTCAAGGGACACATAAGGCTTCCTCAAGAACAAACCATAAAGCTCTCTAAATTTTCAAGAACTTGGGAAAACTCAAACACTTATCTCCAGTCATTCTCATTCGATTTCAAGCATCACACTAGCCTCCTGAAGGTCCCAAGAGTTCATACCAGCCATCATTTAAGCTTGAAGCATCCCAGAACGTGCCAACCAAGTTGCTTCGGTTTGGTAAATTTTTTCCATTTCAAACTCTTAGCTCGCATAACATAAATTGTTTTTAAGCATTCACATATGTTCATAATCATGTTTATAATGTTTTTAAACCATTAACTTTGAGGTTTAGTGCAGGAACAACAAAACACCATTGTTAGCGCTTAGAGCTCTCAAAGTTTCGAAACCCTATCTACAGGTCATTTTAGCTGAAACTAACACTACCATTGAGATCGCAAGACCCTAATTAGTTGATCAGGATTATTTGTTTTCATTTTTGATCAATTATAGCAGGTTTTCAAAATCTCCTCACCGGAGAAGATGAAGTTGACCACCCTATACGGTGGTCTGACCCTCTTGACACAAGCAACCTAGGCGTGGCATTCTCCCATTGGTCTATTCAAAACCCCATACCCCACTAACACGTGCGTATTCAATTTTGTTTGACTTTTGATTTTTGAATTAAGTTTTATTATATATTGAATGATAGTGGTAATATGAACACGTAACATAATTGGCCAAGTGGTAAGAGTGACGAACGGTATTGCAAAAGGCGTGGGTTTGATCCAAGCTTTTGTCAATTTCTTTTGTCTTTCAGGATCACACGCAAATTTATAATAGATTGATTCATTCTCATTCATAAACACAAATAACACCATGGCGCAAAGGACATAATGGCATTCTTTGAGGTTGATGGCATGGGTTCGACTCCCACCCCATGCATTTTGTTTCTTTATTTTCTAACCCTAGTTTTTTCACTCTATTTTACTAATTATTTTCTAATTAACCATTAACAAACCTTAAACTTTTTTTTAAAACCATAACAAATTAGGATTAGGTTTTTTTTAGTTAGTAGTTAAATTTTGACATATTTTTATTTATTAATTAATTAAGTTAATTAGCTTTTTATTAATGTTAAAATTAATTAGAAATAATTAGGTTTTTATTAATCATTAAATTAAATTATTTTCTACAAAATCATTTTCTAAAAACACAAAAACATTAAAACCTTAATTCTAACATTATTTTTATTATTTCTTTTTGCTATTTAATATCCTAGAACAAACGTATAGGTCAACACTCTTAAATGTAAAAGCTTAGATTAACATTCCCGTATTTTTTTGTCTAATTATGTATCTTCCTCCATGTAATAGCGTAGGAGTTTTATATTCCTCACTTTAATTTTCTGTACATATTTAACTGTTAGTAAAATAGGGTTTGTATAGAAAGACTAAAAGCAATATAGATAACCCTAATTCAAGACTAAATAACTGAAACTAGTACACTCTACACACTTGCACCTCTAGGGTAACCTCTCTTGTTGTCTTACAAAACATTGGTCATGTCCCTCAAAAGTGGGGATACTTTAGCAAAAGACCCTCGATTTAACAATATCATCATGGCCCCTTTCAAACAAAGATCATAATTCCTCAATGACCATCTGAGTTGCCTACAAAATGATATATTCCCTTCGATAACCCTACAAGAAAAATGATTATAGTCCCTTGGATGCAATTTCTAATGTATCCTTACATGTTGCCTTCGATGACCATACGACGACCCTATGCTTGTCCCTTCACATCCAATAAATAGGGTTACCTACCCACTGTCTCCAATGGAGGAGGAAAATAACAAGAAAGACTCTAGTGGGTAAGAACTCTTGAATGCTTGCTCACAACCTTTTTCATAACTTAAAACATTTTGCACACTACACTTTCAAACAAATATTTAAAAAACAAAACATTTTGTACACATTCTTGAGGACCGACACAAGGATTATTACAAAGTTAGCCTTAAATTGACATTTCAAAATATTTTCAAACAAATCACACGCACATAAAGCAAGTTTTTTAAAAGTGAGCTAAGCAATTAAGAGCCTGTATATAACTACGGATGAAAAGGGTGCTAACACCTTTCCTTTTCATAACTTACCCCCCGAACTCAAAATCTATCAAAGTTTCTTTCCTGATCGTTTCACCTCTCCTAATTGTTGGATAAAATAAAAGTCAGTGACGACTCTTGCTAACCGCAACATTTGCGATAAACAAAAAAATCCAGTTCTCCCACCGTATTACAAAACTGGTGACTCTGCTGGGGAGAAATCTAAAAGATGGGTTACCTTAAGAGTTAGATCACTTTACTTTCTTTTATTGTATGTTTTGTCTGGTTTACTTTAAGGGTTCGTGCTTGGGTATTATTTCTTGTGTGAAAGATCTTACACCTAGATCTAGTGATTCCTTAGATAAGTAGAAATAGATCATAAAAATTATATGACGTATACCGATATGGTTAACATGATAGCTATAGTGAGTCTGACACTTTGGTTTGTACTTATGCTCCTCAAGTTAGTCGAGGATAACATTAGGCTTCCGCATGGTGTCGTTAACACTAACTTGATTTTAGAACCTTAATTGACCCATCTGGGCCATTAGAAAGTAGTGAGATAGCTGGCTTTAGTTCAGACCAAAGTTGGTTAATACTCGAGGCTAAGCTCATTGAGACTCGACTTTCAGAATGTTTTGATGGCAAGCCAGTTGCCGTGCTAAAATAAAGCCTTCGAGAAAGATCTATGATATGAGATTCTTAGAACCCGATTACTATTTTAGGACAGGTTGAGCCAACTTAACTTCGATGGTGAAGGGTATTTACCTATGAACTTCATGCAAGCCTTTAAACCTAAGGTTCTTGTATGACTTGTTTGTGTTTTATATTTATTTAACAAGAACATAACATCATATCATCATAACATAACATTTTCACTAACCATTTCAAGGACCTAGGGATTTATCTTTCTTCCTTGTTGCAGGTTATGACCTCCGCTCGCAGAAATACTATCTGAACAAACTTTGTAAGGGTACCTTCCAAGCTTAAGGAGTTAGTCTAAAAGGTTCCAGAAAACTCTCAATTCACCAAGAGGCATGGTTATCTACTCAGTTTGGTTACCTCGGGTTTTGAAGAAGACGTGATGAGTGTTTTGTTCTAGTTCTTTGATCCTAAGCATCAATGTTTTACCTTCCCAGATTATCAGTTGGTACCCACAATGGAAGAGTTTTCTAAGCTACTTGGACTACCTATTCTTGATCAGACACCCTTCACCGATTTAGAGAAAGTTCTAAAACTTGAAGTTATTACAGCAACCTTACATCTGAAGCGGTCAGATATTGTGTCTAATTGGGAAACAAGAAGTGGAGTTAAAGGTCTTCTTGATAAATTTATGATGGAGAAGGCTCAATTGTTTCTAGATGCTATGAGTTTTCATGCTTTTGAGGAGATATTGGCTCTATTGGTCTATGGTTTGGTACTATTCCTTAATCTATACCAACTCATAAATGTGAACACCATCAAAATATTTCTTACTCATAATCATGTGCCTACTTTGCTTGGAGATATTTTTCACTCTCTTCACACTCGTGCTATGAGAGAGCGAGGGACTATCATATGTTGCATACCTTTACTATCCAGGTGGTTTATTTTGCACCTTCCCTGGTCAGTGATGAAGAATGGGCAAGGTTTGAAGTGGTCTCGAAGGGTGATGTCACTCTCTCAATCAGATATCTACTGGTGTTCCCAATCTCGGGAGGACATCACCACTATTGACCTTTGTGGGGAATTCCCTAATGTTCCACTCCTTGGCATAAGGGGAGGTATTACTTACAATCCTTCTCTAGCTCTACGTTAATTTGGTTATGCTCGAAGAAACAGTCCTCATGATATGCTTATCCAGGGTATTATATTCATTTACGAGAATGATCCTCAAGGTTACCGTCAAAAGTTTATACGCTCTTGGGGCGTGGTGAATAAGGTTGATAATAAGACTTTGGGATAGAAAAACTCCATCCCTTTGGATCCCTACCTCAAATGGGTGTGATCCTGTGCTCAAAATCTTATAATGTCATATCCCGATGTCCTACCAGTAATTATGGAGCCTGTTGTTAAAGGAGATATTCTGCATACCAATTTTCATCCAGATATGCCTACTAACCTTGAAGAGCTACAAAAGTCTTGGATTCAATTGAAAGAAGAAATGGACAACTTTGAGACTCAATTCTATGCTAATGAGAAGAAAGTGTTGGAGCTGACAAAACAACTTCATGAAGAGAAAAGACTTATTGCATATGTCAACACAAAGAGGAACCGTCCATGGGAGACTTGAGTCTTAGGTCTTAGGAATTCATAATTTGTTTCCTTGTAACCCTTTTTGTTTTCATTGTAAGCCAAAGAGGCAGTTATAATTTGAACTTACTAATAAGAGTCTTTGTTTCTGTTCCCTTTTGATTAACAAATTTAAATATCACGAGGCCCTTGAAAACATTGCATATGCATCTACATGCCATACATATCATTGCATAACACATTTCCAAGACAGATTTCTCATCTTCTTACTGTTTATTTCAGAAATAAATGGCTCACAAATAGACAGTAAAAGATCTCCAGGCTTCGAATGCTCAGTTCCGAGAAATGTTCCTAAGCTTAGCCAAGGGGCAAGAAGAACTGAATGCGCTCATTGCTAACGGGAAGAAGAAGAAGACAAAGAAACCAATCGACATCCTTAACATGGGGAAAAATTTCATAGGTTCAGTCAAGAGAGCTGAAGATCTTGATATCCCATTGGACGAAGACGACGAACGGGATGTGTTGTACCCCAAAATTTTCCCTCCCATTTTCTCAACATTTTCTCATCACAAAGGCCCTTGGAGCTCAAAGATCCAGTTAGGTTTTCCCCTGCAAGACTTCTCTTAGCACTGTTGACCCAAATTAGGGTTTGTGTTTGCATAAGGATATTTTGACCTAAGATACCTAATATGACTTTCATGCTTCATGTTGGACTTCCAAGTTTACCCATATCAAGTTCCAAGCCTTGATTCCAACCTTTGCCCAGTCAATTGGACAGTTGACCTAGAAATCAGCTGTATTAGGGGAAAAGTCAACTGTGGCCAATTGACAGTCAAACTTCATGAAAATTGATCCACATCAACATTATGAACTCATATGGACCATTTGGTCAAGTTTGGATCACAATTCCACAAGAAATTTGATCAGATCACCAAAAGGGCAAAATGGTCATTTTTAGGGTTTTGACTGCACAAAGGCAATTTTTGACTGTTTGACTTAGCCAATGACAAACCAAGCTCACATAAGGACTCAAGGACCCAATGGAATTGTCTTGACATGCTCAACAAGTTCAAAGGATCCCAAATACACAAGATTGACAGATGAATTTTCCAGTCAACTGAGCCAAATTTGACTGTATACTGAAAAGTCAAACTTTGAATTTTTGGTCAAAATCAAGTGTCAAGATTCATTTTTCATCAAAACATGCCAAATCATGAAACTTGTTCATCAAGAAATCAAGAATTGCAAATTAGGGTTTGAAATGAAGATTTTTCATAACTTAGAATTTTTCTAAGTTATAAAAAACCCTAATTTTTTCCTAACTTTGTCCCACTTTCTCATCAAGATGCAACTGGATTCAAGGAAAAGTCAAAACATGAAAGTTGTAGCCCATTGCAAAATCTACAACTTTGATTCACAAAGTTTCCTCAAAAGAAGCTTGTAGCTCAAGTTACAATTTTTGGAACAAGGGTACCAAACCATTCTTAACTTAGAGAAATTTTGACCTATTCTAGGCAGGATTTTTGCCTAACTTCAAGACTACTTTTCACATGCTTCCACTTGGAATTTCAATTTGCATTGCAAATATGGATTGTAGTACACATTCCAAGCTTTCCAAAATGTCCAAGAACTCATCAAACAACCTTATGGTTAGAGAGAATCGAATTTGGCAATATGGGGAAAACTCACTTTGTTCTTGGCCAATTTACATGTTCATGACTTGTGCAATTTTTCAAATCAGCATGCATAAGCTAGTTACAGGCCTCTAATCCCATTTGCACTCAATAATTAAATGCCAATCCATTTTGTGTTAGCATTATTTTGTGCATTTGGACATTACATGAAGAATTAAGCCTTAATTGGAAAAAGCACTATATCCATTTTGGTAACGTTGCACTTTATGTCAAATGCAAATCCAAGCAAGTACAATGCAAATCCTTTTGGCACAAGTTTATGAACTAATCCCACTGATCAAGGAGAGATTATGCAGCATGCTTGAGGGGCATGTACAAGCTAGAAACACCACTTGACATTTTCTTGCTTAAAGTTGAAGTAACTTTGCATAGCAACCACAACTCTCATTTTTTTGTGAACCAGAGCTTAAGAAAAGATTGTGAACACATTCTAAACATCCACCCTGGCCTAAAACACGAGCCAACCATCTCCATTGCCTTCTCAAACACAGAAACACCATAGAACTGCCAAAACAGAGCACCTGCTGCAGATTGAGTTCCATAACTCAATCCATTCGTGCATTCTTGCTAAAACCACTTCAAACACTTTCCCTACCATCCATACAAACTGTCCAAAGCATTAGAAGCAGACTGTAACACCCCTAACCAACATCACCATTTTCATTTTTTCTGTTTTGCAGTTGAAGTGCCATAACACGATTCTCTTGGTTTCCAAGCAAACTAAAGGTTGGAATAGCATCCTGAGACATCAAGGAAGCTATACAAATCATTACCTTGCCTTGTAAGAATCTCCATTGTTGCACACGATTCCAACTGAACAGGTAAGTTCATGAACTTGTATCTCTCTATCCAGGCATTGTTAGGTTTAGATTTGTGAAGAAATTATGTCACATTCATAGCCCTGAACATCCCCATATCATTAGTTTTCATTTATGTTATGTGTGCTTAGAGAATTTTAAGTCTGAACATTGAATATTAACTAGGTCAGGAATTGGGGGAGAAGAAATTCTCTCTCATTTCTGATAGTTAGGATGAGTTCTTTATATATCCAGAATCGTGGCTTGATGCTTGACATTTTTCATGTTGTAAGTTTGTGCTAAAAGTCCAGGAATCAGGAGTTGTGTTTGAAGCATCAGAGGCGCGCATTTTTTCAAATGGTTGTCTGAAGGTTGAAGACAACCTTTCTTGGGCTGGGCCTGAGATCTCTTTTCCTTTTCACACCATGCTTTTACAGTTGCACCCCCTTGGCCCATTTTGAGTTTTATTTGCCATTTTCAATTTTTTTCTTTTTGATTCTGATTTGTTATTTTTCATTAAAACATAAAAATATTAAAAAAACATTTTTCCACATTTTTTTGCATTTTATTTGATATTTATTTGCTTTAGTTAGTTATATATATAAATAAATACATAATACTTTTTTTGTTTAGAATATTAGGAATAATACCAAATACATTTATTTTCCATTTTTTATTTTATTTTATCTTCTGAAAATATTTTATATAAAATATACTTTTTTTTGTAAATATTAAATATTTTATTTTTGTACATATTTAATATATTTAGTAAATAATACAAATACTTATATATTTATTAGTATATTTAGGTTAAAAACATAAAAATAATACATTTTAATTTTTTATTAATATTTGACTTAAAAAATCACTTTTTTACAATATACCTTCTTTTATTTATTTTTGTACATAATTAATAAATATTTATATATATTAAATAATAAATACCTTTTATTTATAAAATTAGGGTTTTGACCTAAATGCATAAAAATACCAAAAGTTAATTAATTTTATTTTTGTTTATGTGGCACATAAAAAATACTTTTTTCATACATATAAAAAGCCTTTTTGCATCTTACATATTTATTTTATTTTTATTTAATTTGTGCAATTAAATACCTTGTAAATTCCCAAATTTTGATGTAATATTTAGGATTTAATTTCTTGCTAAAATATCCTCATTTGAACATTTGTAACCCCCTTCCCATATATTGTGTTGTAATAATTTAGGAACTTTATTTTTCGCACTTTAAAGCTTTCTAATTATGCCATGCTAGAATTAGGGTTTTGTATGCAAATCAATTAACCAAAAAATAGTTTGACCTAAATTCAAGATAAATAAGCATGAAAATAGACAACACTAATCACACTTGCACCCCTAGGGTATTCCACTTGTTGCCTTCAATAATGGGCCATATTGCATGTTAGGTCTCTTTGGGCAAAACAAACACAATTCAAATGATCATAGTCCCTCGATGACGCTTTCGAAAGTTGCCTAAAAAATGATCAAGTCCCTCAAAGGAAACATTTCCCGAAGATACTTGGCACCATTGCAATTATGGTCTAAACGATGACCCGCGCCCGTCCCTTTCACATCCTAACACAAGATTGTCCACCAAATACAATGGTGGAACAAAATTGTTAAAAGGGTTAAAACATAACAAAGATCTTTGAGAAATTTAGGGTAGACAACTTTTGGTTACTTGCTAACTTGCGAAACAAAACACTTGCCTATTTTTCAAGCCACTACACTTTCAAAACAACTTTCAAAAACATCAAAAACTTTTCAAAAGATATACACCTTTGTATACATCCCAACATGGATCATTACAAAGGTTGCCACCACATTGGCCTCTTTTCAACAACATTTTCTAACCCACACACAAAGCACCATTTCAAACAATTGAAAATCAAGGCAAGTTGATCTAAGCAAGTAACTAAGAGCCCATGGATAACCATGGATAGAAAGGGTGCTAATACCTTCCCTTTCTATAATCTACTCCCCGAACCCAAGAAAACATCTCAAAGGTTTTTGTGTGCTTTTTAACCTTTCCTTAGGATAAAATAAAAAGTCGGTGGCGACTCTTGCTCAACCGAAACATTTGCGAAAACAAACGCAAAACTCAAGTCAGTTCTCCCACCTTATCACAGAACTGGCGACTCTGCTGGGGAGAACTTTTAAGTGGAGTAACCTTAGGGCTTAGATCACCCCTTGCATGACTAATTGTTTGATTTGATTGCTTTATATCTTGGCTCTCTTGTTTGGGTTTGCAATCCTATACCCGGATTTTGGGAAACATTCATAGATAGCAATACGTTGTGGAAACTGTGCGGGGTATACCGACACGGTCGAAGCAATAGCTATATTAGTGCGACATATTTATGAGTACCGGTAACCCTTGAGTTCAATCAAGGAGAGTACGGGGCCGCTGAGTGATGTCACTAAGCACTAATGACCTAGAACCTTACTTGACCATCTTGGCCTTTTATTAGGGGTAGTGAGATGACCGGCTTTGGTGTAGTCCGAAGTTGGTAGATACTCGATACTACACTCATTTGAGGGTTGTTTTCTTGGAATATTTTGGTCGCTAGTTAAGTGGCTAAACCAAAACAATGAACAATGAAAACAATCCAATGATATTGAGCTCCTTAGAACCCGGTTACTATTTATAGGACAGGTTTTTAAGCCAACTACACTCAAGAGGGTACTTACCTATGAAACCCCATGTAAGCCTGAAACTAGGGTTTGGTGTGATTTGCTTGTACATATGTTTGTGCATACATCATGAACATCATAAAGCATCATATGCATTTACTAACCACTTCAAGGGTTTGGATCTTCATCTTTGTTCTTGTTTTGTAGGTCATGGAAATTCCTCGTAGAAAAACCATTCAAGTCAACCTTGTGAGAATCCCTCCTCAACTCAAGGAGCTCACATCAAGAATTCCGGAAAGCTCTCCCTTCAGTGAAAGACATGGTAGACTGCTCAGCTTAGTCAACACCAATATTGAAGAGGACATGATGAAAGTGCTATTCCAGTTCTTTGACCCTCTTCACCACTGTTTCACTTTCCCCGACTACCAGTTGGTGCCCACTTTGGAGGAATTTTCTCAACTCCTGAGAATTCCCATCCTTAATCAACTACCTTTCAGCAGTACGGAAAAGGAACCAAAGCCTGAAGATGTTGCTCGAGCACTACATCTACAGCCTTCTGACATCAGGGGGCATTGGGAAACTAGAAGCAGCGTCAAAGGGTTCTTAGCAAAATTCTTGTTTGAGAAGGCACAAGAGTGTTGGAATTCTTTGGATCTACAAGCCTTTGAAGAAATTGTGGCCCTCCTTATCTATGGGTTGGTCCTGTTCCCAAATCCTGACCAGCTTGTAGAGGTCAACGCTGTCAAAATCTTCTTGTCCAGAAATCCAATACCAACATTGGTTGGGGACATTCTTCACTCATTTTACACTCGAACAATGAGAAAGAGGGGTGTTCTCATGTGCTGTACTCCTCTCCTTGCAAGGTGGTTTATTTCGCACCTTCCACAATCTGTCTTGAAGAATGACCAAGGCTCAAGGTGGTCCCAGCGGTTGATGACTCTTACTCACTCTGATGTACATTGGTGTTCTCGGTCCAGATAAAATGTCATCATCGTCGATCGTTGTGGAGAGTTCCCTAATGTTCCATTACTTGGCATTAGAGGGGGCATTACCTATAACCCTTGTCTGGCTTTGAGGCAATTTGGATATGCACGGAGGGATGGCCCTCACGACATGTTGATTCCTGACCTAGTTTTTGACTTCGACAACGATGCGCAAGGACTTCGCCAAAGATTCATCAGAGCTTGGAGGATGCCCAACAAGGTTGATAGCAAGACACTGGGACACAAGAACTCCATCCCTCTTGAGCCTTATCTCAAGTGGGTACGAGCCCGAGCCCAGAGTCTAATGATGCCTTATCCTCATGTTCTCCCTGTGATTAAAGAGCCCGTCAAGGAAGGAGAGGTTCCCTACACCATCCTATATCCTGACATGCCTACATCGTGGGAGGAGATGCAGAAGAGTTGGATCCAACTCAAGGAGGAACGGAACACTTTTGAAGCCAGCTTCTACGCCAGCGAGAAGAAGGTTCTAGAGCTCACCCGCCGACTCCATGAGCAAGAGACCCTCAACACCTACATCGCACCAAAGAGGATGCGCAACGTCTTTTTGCCTTGAGAAGTTGTTTTTGTAATATTTGGCCCATGGGGCATTTATGTACTAACAAATTTCTTCTTATTAATATGATGTGCATTCTTTTTTGTCTGCAACAATTTTGAATATTCTAAATCCTTGAATGCATTGCATACATAAGCATACCATTCATCATGTGCATAGGCAGGTCTCTACACCAGGTTTCCTTATCTTTCTGCTGTTTATTACAGTAAGATGGATCTCGAGCAAACAGTCAAGGACTTGCAATCTCAGAATGCACAATTTCAGCAACTCCTGATGACCTTGGCTAAGGGTCAGGAGGATCTAAAGGCCCTAATGGGGAACAAAGACCCAGTGAAGAAGAAGAAAAAGAGAGTTGGAGTGGCTACTTTAGGGAGAAGGTTTGAAGGAGAAGCCCTAAGAGTGCTTGAATTTCCCCTACTTCTGAGGAGGGAACCAGTAAAGGGAATGCGGCTGCAGTACCTTCCGAGTCTGATATGGAAGAAGAGGAGGCCGAGGAGGACGAAGACTACTCTGATCAACAATACCCTCCGACTGATGATAAATACAAAGGTTTAGAAGACAGGTTGGCAGCTATGGAGCTGCAGAGAGTTCCGGGTTTGGATTTCGAAGACTTGGGTTTGGTTGCTGGGATTGTGATTCCCCCAAAGTTCAAAGTGCCGGTATTTGTGAGGTATGACGGGCTGTCCTGTCCAAAAATACATCTCAGGTCATATGTAAGGAGGATCCAACCTTACACTTCGGACAAAAACCTTTGGATCCATTTCTTTCAAGATAGCCTTTCTGGGGCTCAACTTGAGTGGTTCTATCAGCTAGATGGAACCAGTATCCGAAACTGGGAAGACTTGGCCACCGCCTTTTACAAACAATATCAGTACAATTATGACCTTGCTCCCACGCGTACCCAACTTCAGGGTATGTCACTGGGGACGGGCGAAGGATTCAAAGAATATGCGCAAAAATGGAGAGATTTTGCTGGCAGGGTGCAGCCTCCTTTTACTGACCATGAACTTGTTGACATGTTTCTAGGGACCTTGTCTGGTCCATTTTTCAATCATCTAATTGGTAACTCCTCCGCTGGGTTTACGGATTTGATCTTAACAAGCGAGAGAATAGAAGCTGGCATCAAGTCAGAGAAGATTCAGAAGAGTGCCTCCGCAAGTACTAAGAAGAAGCCTTTCAAAAAGGAGGCTAGTGCTGTTTATGGACCTAGAAGACAAGTTAAGCCAGAACGCCGCCAAGCCGTCAATGCATTGGTGATTTCAAAGCCCGTGGCTGCTCCTCAGCAGTACAATCAACAAAGGGGTGAAAGGCCCAAAAGGCCGTACACTCGGCTGAGTATGACCTTGTCACAAATCTTGCCGCAACTGCTATCGACCAACTTGGTGACCATCAGAGAGGCCCCGAAGGTCGTGAATAATGCATCTCCTAAGTATAACCCAAATGCCCGTTGTGCTTATCACTCTGATAGCCCCGGGCATACTACTGATGATTGCTGGGCCCTGAGAAATAAGGTTCAAGACCTTATTGATGCGAAGGAAATTCAGTTTGAGGCGCCTGAGAGGCCAAATGTTGTAACTGCTCCTATGCCCCAGCATAGAGTAAATGCCGTCGAGGAAGATTTGTATGTTGTTTCGGTGAATGATGTTGCTACCCCTCTATTGACTGTTAAGAGGAACCTACTGCTGGCCGGTTTATTTCCGGGTTGTAGCAAGGGTTGCCTCTTGTATGCTGTTATCCCTACCGGTTGTCTGCTGTTGAAATCAGGCATCCAAAGCCTGATGGATAGCAAAGAAATTATGTTCAAGAAGACCGTTGTTCCGTTTGTTTCCGCTGAAGAAGTATCTGTCGTCACAATTTTCAACAATCCTACCAAGGCTCCCCCGAAGAGGCCAGTCCAAATCATATCTGTTGCACCCATTATTATTACTGTTCCGGGGCCCCTCCCCTATGAATCCGACAAGGCTGTCCCATGGCACTATGGGGCAGATGTGTATGTGCTTGGAGTGAAGCAGGAGTTCAACACCGGTACCAGTATCAGTAACATCACTGGTCCCGCCAAAATTACTCGCAGTGGCAGGCTCTTCTCGCCTGACATTGCACCACCAGTTATTCGAAAACCTCTTATCATCACACCCGCAAGTGTGCATGTTTCCCTTCCAAATCAAGTTCCTGTGTCTACTACTGCCGCCGAGTCCTCTGATACTCGGGGCAAAGGAGTTGCTAACGATTTGCCTGCCCGGACGGAGGCACCAAGAAAAACCGTTGTTGAAGCCTCCCAGCAAGAGATGGAGGAAATCCTTAAAATCATTAAAAAGAGTGACTTCAATGTCGTTGAACAGCGGGGGCATACCCCCTCCAAAATCTCTATGCTATCATTGCTGCTATGCTCAGAGGCCCACGCCAAGGCCTTGATTTCATTTCTAAAAACAGCCCATGTGCCACAAGAGACATCCGCAGATCAATTCACTGACTGTGTGGCTAATTTAACGGCTGACAATGGTTTAGGTTTCTCAGATGCTGATCTTACCGCCAAAGGGAAAAACCACAATGATGCCCTGCACGTCTCTATAGAATGCAGGGGCACGACTCTCGCACACGTGTTGGTGGACACCTGTTCTTCCCTGAATGTATTGCCCAAGAAGGCCTTAGATCGGTTGGATTGTGAGGTCCTGGAATTGAAACCTAGTAACATCATTGTTAGAGCCTTCGACGGTTCTAAGAGGATGGTGCATGGTGAGGTAGACATTCCTATTCGTGTGGGTTCCCAAGTCTTTGACTCAACGTTCTACGTGATGGATATTCGTCCATCTTATTCCTGTTTGTTGGGTCGACCTTGGATTCACAAGGCTGGGGCTGTAACATCCACTCTACACCAGAAGCTCAAATACCCTGTCAGAGGGAAGATTGTTACTGTGCAGGGAGAGGAGGAATACGTGGTTAGTCACCTGAATTCATTCCGGTAGATCGAGATGGACGGGGAGTTTATTGAAACCCCCTTTCAACATTTTGAAGAGGTACCTCCAACATTGGCGTCAGCTGAGACAGTGGTTGAAGAAGACTTTCCTCTGAAGATGGCTTCCCTGAAGGATGCCCGGGCAGTGATCGAGAAAGGAAAGTGCACAAACTGGGGTCAACTTCCTGACTTCACTCAAAAGACTGACAAATTTGGGCTGGGCTTCACTGCAGAGGCTCAGAGGGTTGTTCGCAAGGAAAGGATCAGAAAGCCTTCGGTGTTCATCACCAACCCAAGGGTGAATGCTATCGAGGAGGACGTAGAGGAAGCAGAATTTGATATCTGGATCTACCCGACAACCAACAATGGACCAAGCAACTGGATGGCAAAAGATTTTACACCTATTACTTTTGTCACCCAGTAATGAACTCTTTTATTTTCAATTTGTAACGAACAATATGTTGAAACTTTTATTGGCTCGGTGTCCTACCCGGGGCACCGTGGCTCCATTTGTGAGGGCTTTTTGTATGACATTTCCATATATCATTAATCAAAACATTGGACGTTTGTTGCATTTCAAATCTTGTGCTTTTTTTTCTTTCTTTGTTTATATATTGCAAAACAGCTATATTTACACACACTCACTTATACAGGTTCCAATCCACTCTGGATCTCACGGGTAACGACTCTGCTACTGCCAGTTGTGACTTCGAAAATCCGATCAACTTAGCCGAAGATGAAGGTGAAGATGATTGCGAAGTGCCTGGCGAGCTTGCAAGACTGTTACTCCAGGAAGAGAGGGCCATTCAGCCGCATGAAGAGCCAGTGGAAACGATAAACCTGGGTACTGAGACAGATAGAAAAGAAGTCAAGATTGGTGCCAATCTAGAGCTCAGCGTAAAACAACGATTGATCCAGATGCTGCATGACTACATGGAAATCTTTGCTTGGTCTTACGAAGACATGCCCGGTTTGGATGCCGACATTGTGGTCCATCACCTGCCTACCAAGGAAGACTGCCCTCCGGTTAAACAAAAGGTCCGCCGCATGCGCCCAGAGATGTCCGAGAAAATCAAAGCTGAGGTCATGAAACAATTTGATGCCGGGTTTCTAGCAGTGACTTCTTATCCTCAGTGGGTGGCCAACGTGGTTCCAGTGCCAAAGAAAGATGGTAAAGTCAGGATGTGTGTTGACTACAGGGATTTGAACAGGGCGAGCCCCAAGGATGACTTCCCTCTACCTCACATCGACGTTTTGGTTGACAATACTGCTCAGCATAAGGTCTTCTCCTTCATGGACGGCTTTTCGGGCTATAATCAGATCAAGATGGCTCCTGAAGATATGGAAAAGACTACCTTTGTTACTCAGTGGGGCACCTTCTGCTACAAGGTCATGCCATTAGGGTTGAAAAATGCTGGGGCAACCTACCAACGGGCCATGGTTGCTTTATTTCATGACATGATCCACCATGAGATCGAAGTATACGTTGATGATATGATTGCAAGGTCCCAAACTGAGGAGGAACACCTTGACCATCTGCGGAAGCTGTTTGACCGATTGAAGTTATACAAACTGAGGTTGAACCCAAACAAATGCACCTTTGGGGTGAGGTCTGGAAAATTGCTAGGTTTCATTGTAAGCGACAAAGGTATCCAAGTGGACCCTGCCAAGGTAAAAGCCATACAAGAGATGCCGACTCCCAAGACAGAGAAAGAAGTCAGAGGCTTTCTAGGACGACTGAATTACATTGCCCGATTCATCTCGCATCTAACTGCTACCTGTGAGCCGATCTTCAAATTACTGAAGAAAGATCAAGTAGTACGTTGGAATGATGAATGTCAGGCTGCTTTCGAAAAGATAAAAGAGTATCTCCAAGAACCACCCATTCTTATTCCACCAGTAGAAGGGAGACCTCTAATACTATACTTGACAGTACTTGACAACTCAATGGGGTGTGTGCTGGGGCAGCATGACGAGTCTGGACGAAAAGAGCACGCTATTTATTACCTGAGCAAAAAGTTTACCGACTGTGAGACTCGGTACTCACTGCTCGAGAAAACTTGCTGCGCTCTGGTATGGGCTGCTCGCCGGCTGAGACAATATATGTTGACTCACACTACTCTGTTGATTTCAAAAATGGATCCAATCAAGTACATATTCGAAAAGCCTGCTCTGTCTGGAAGAATAGAAAGATGGCAAATGATCTTGATGGAATATGACATCCAATACACAACTCAAAAAGCAATCAAGGGAAGTGTATTGGCAGACCATTTGGCACACCAACCTATGGATGATTACCAATCATTGAACTTTGAATTTCCAGACGAAGATATCATGGTAGTAACCGATTGTGAAGTGCCTGGACCGGATGAAGGACCTGAGGAAGGATCCCGATGGTCTATGCATTTTGACGGAGCCTCGAATGCTTTGGGTAACGGCATCGGAGCTGTAATCATATCCCCTAAAGGCACTCATACTCCACTCATCGCCCGGCTGTGTTTCAACTGCACCAACAACATGGCAGAATATGAGGCATGTATTATGGATCTTCAAGCTGCAATTGACTTAAGGATCAAGTTTCTGAGTGTCTTCGGAGATTCCGCTCTCGTGATCAATCAGATCAAAGGCGAGTGGGATACAAAACACCCGAATCTTATTCCTTACAAGGAGTATGTGTTGACTTTGCTTCCCCACTTTGAAGAGATAACTTTTGAACACTTCCCAAGAGAGGAGAATCAGTTAGCGGACGCACTAGCTACGATGTCTTCAATGTTCAAAGTCAAATGGGACAACGAGGCTCCCCGGATCATTATCTGGAAACTGGATGAACCTGCATACTGCTGCGATCTTGAGGCCAAAGAGGTAACCGAGAAACCCTGGTATCATGAGGTGAAGAGATATTTGGAAACTCAAGAATACCCTGAAGGCGCATCAGTCAATGACAAGAAGTTCCTGAGAAGGTTTGCTGCAAAATTCTTCCTCAGCAACGGCATTCTCTACAAACGAAACCATGATTCAACTTTACTGCATTGTGTGGATAAGACTGAAGCAGAGAAGATCATGGTAGAACTACATGAAGGTACGTTTGGAACACATTCCAGTGGACATACCATGGCAAAGAAAATCCTTCGGGAAGGATATTTCTGGTCCACAATGGAAGCTGACTGTTACCAACATTCTCGAACTTGTCATAAGTGTCAGATTTAGGTTGACAAGGTGCACATCCCTCCGGTTCCTCTAAACGTCCTAACGGCACCTTGGCCTTTTTCAATGTGGGGAATTGATATGATCGGCGAGATCCGACCGACGGCATCCAACGGGCATCGCTTCATCTTGGTAGCGATTGATTACTTCACGAAATGGGTGGAAGCAACTTCCTACGCCACCGTAACCAAGAACGTCGTGGCACGTTTCATTCGGCATAACCTGATCTGTCGGTACAGCGTCCCGGAAAGAATCATTACGGACAATGGTACCAATCTTAACAACAAGATGATCACTGAGCTCTGCGAGCAATTCAAGATACAGCACCACAACTCTTCTCCTTACCTGCCGAAGATGAATGGAGCTGTAGAAGCAGCTAATTAGAATATCAAAAAGATTGATCAGAAGATGACAGTGACCTATAAAGATTGGCACAAAATGTTACCATTTGCTCTTCATGGATACCGTACCTCAGCAAGGACGTCAACCGGGGAAACTCCTTTTTCCTTGGTCTATGGCATGGAGGCAGTCTTGCCAATTGAAGTCCAGATACCCTCTCTCCGGATAATGAAGGATGCAGACTTGAGTGAAGATGAGTGGATCCAGACTCGACTTGATCAATTAAACCTAATTGACGAAAAGAGACTCACCACTATCTGTCATGGTCAGACGTACCAAAAACGGATGATCAGGGCATTTAACAAGAAAGTCAGACCACAAGAGTATCAAGTTGGGGACCTAGTAATCAAACGCATCATCCTTCCTCAAAGTGATCCCAGGGGAAAATGGACCCCTACGTACGAAGGGCCATTTGTGGTTAAACATGTGTTTTCAGGAGGAGCCATGATTCTAACCACCATGGATGGTGACGACCTTCCTCACCCCGCCAATGTAGACATAGTAAAAAGATATTACGCATGAATAAAAGACCTGCTAGGTTGACATACCTAGGCAAAAATAAGGGCTTCCCGGCGAACCAAAAGGGTTCAGGCAAAAATAAGGGATGAAATGAAAAAGAATCTGTACACCCAGCAAGTCGAAAACCTGAAAAGGAGGCTTGGGCAAAAATGGGTATCCCGGTGGACTGAAAACCCGAAAGGGCGGTCCAGGCAAAAGTTAGGGATAAAGCGTAACACTATGTCTCATTGGATCACCTTGTATCCAGAATTCGGCATCAACTTCCGGGCTCAGACTTCGGCATCAATCAATCAGCTTCATCTTCAACTAAGCAGCAAAGTGATGAGACGCTTGAAGACATAAAGGCGGTAGCAGAGTTGGAACCCAGTGGGGATTTTGTTCACATAGCTGTTTTGTTTCCTTTTCAAAATTGTATAAACTTTATGTTATTTGGCGGCGTTCTCTTACTAGGACGTCATCCTCTTGTATAAAAACGCCTATTTACAGGCAAACTTCAAAATCAATACAAATTCACTTTTCCAAACAAATTGCCAATTGTTTTCCCTTTTTTTCTATTTTGTCTTGCGAAGAACGTCCAATGTTCATTTTTGATATATGCATTTGACATTGAATTGCTAATTCATAAATACTTGCATACGAAACAAAAGACTAATTACAGGTGACATCAAAAACAGGGGAAATATAGAATTGTCCAGGCAGTCTAGTTGCTTTGTCCACCGAGGTACCAAGGTAGGTTCGACTGAAGAATATGACCAAGTTGCCTCAACTCCCCACAGAGTGAGAAAAGATTCAGCAATACTCTCCCAAAGAAGAGTTAGTCTATCATCAGCCTTACAATAGACACCCTGTTCCCCTAGCAAGTCAGCAATACTCTCCTCCAGCAGAGTTAGTCTACGGTCAGCCTAAAGGAAGTTGGGTATCCCCAGAAGATATCAACATTCCCCAGCGGAGTATAGGCATTCATCAGCAAGCATCCCCGGCAGTCTTGATCTAAGATTGTTCCCCGGCGGAATACAGACACTCCAGTGGGACCATTTTCCAGTACAATCCGAAAGTTTCCCCAAGAAATTTGGAATCCATATCCCCGCAGGTCTTGAAGCATATCCCCAGTAGATTCTGGAAGCTTATCCCCTGCAGAGTACGAACGTCTCTCCCGGGATTTATTCAAAGTTATTCCTCACAAGGGCTTATAACTGGGTTATCCTCAGCTAATTACCACGGAAGATCGCCCTCGGCGAAGTTCTTCCTATCCCCAGCGGAGTTCATCAAAGTTCCCCAACATAACTTATCAACAGAACCCCCGACGGAGTTTATCATTGTTATCCCCAGCGGAGTTTATCATTGTTATCCCCAGCGGAGTCCATCATTGAAATCCTCAGTGGAGCTCTCGTCAAAACTTCAGCAAAATATCTCTTCCCACAGAGTAATTCCCCTCAGAGTAATCTCTCCAACAAGTTTATTCCCCAACGGAGTCATCTTCTCCTACCGGTGTATTCTTGCAACCATCATCCCTAGCGGAAACGAAGAACTCTACTCTTCAACGTCAGCCCCGGATTTAAATCCCCAGCCGATCGTCAAGGATTTATTTTCCTAGACGAAAATACATTCATAAACATTTCACATTTCATACATCTTGCTTACATACATGATAAAGTGCATACAACACTATCTCATTTTGAACATCATGACATCATGCATTTCATACATCATGACATTGCATACAACTGATGTTTTGCCTTTTCAAGGAAAAAGACAACCCGAAAGACAACTACCTTCAACTGTCACAATTCCAGATTCGATTCCTGTATCTAGCCAGGGCACATCTGAAGAGTTTGAAGATTCGATTCCTGTATCCAGCCAGGGCATGTCTATCAACTGTCACAATTCCATATTCGATTCCTGTATCTAGCCAGGGCACATCTGAAGAGTTTGAAAATTCGATTCCTGTATCCAGCCAGGGCATGTCTATCAAATGTCACAATTCCAGATTCGATTCCTGTATCTAGCCAAGGCACATCTGAAGAGTTTGAAGATTCGATTCCTGTATCCAGCCAGGGCATGTCTATCAACTGTCACAATTCCAGATTCGATTCCTGTATCTAGCCAGGGCACATCTGAAGAGTTTGAAGATTCGATTCCTGTATCCAGCCAGGGCATGTCTATCAACTGTCACAATTCCAGATTCGATTCCTGTATCTAGCCAGGGCACATCTGAAGAGTTTGAAGATTCGATTCCTGTATCCAGCCAGGGCATATCTGTTGACGACTAATTCCAGATTCGATACCTGTATCCAACCAGGGCATATCTGTGAGCAACCGACTGTAGATTCGACACCTGTATCTAGCCAGGGCATATATGCATGAAGAGATTGAAGATCAACACCTGTAACAAGCCAGGAAAACATCTGTCTTTCTCAAAGTGCACAAGTTATCGCTAAGGAATCTCTTATGTGATCAACACTTCCAAATGGCATCTATAAGCCCATTCCCGACAAAGTTCTATCATGCCTTCAGATGGCATCTATAAGCCCATCTCCCTATCCACCATCTCTCCAAATGGCATCTATAAGCCCATTCCTGACATCACATTGCTGATACTCTAGCATGTGAGTGCAAATTTCCGGGCACTCTAGTGTCCAATCTCCTTTTACCCTCGAGTCACGAAAGGCAAACTTGCCAATCTAACTCTTCAGGTTCAAGAAGATTGAACAGGGGCAACTGTTGTACCCCAAAATTTGCCCTCCCATTTTCTCAACATTTTCTCATCACAAAGGCCCTTGGAGCTCAAAGATCCAGTTAGGTTTTCCCCTGCAAGACTTCTCTTAGCACTGTTGACCCAAATTAGGGTTTGTGTTTGCATAAGGATATTTTGACCTAAGATGCATAAGATGACTTTCATGCTTCATGTTGGACTTCCAAGTTTACCCATATCAAGTTTCAAGCCTTGATTCCAACCTTTGCCCAGTCAATTGGACAGTTGACCTAGAAATCAGCTGTATTAGGGAAAAAGTCAACTGTGGCCAATTGACAGTCAAACTTCATGAAAATTGATCCACATCAACATTATGAACTCATATGGACCATTTGGTCAAGTTTGGATCACAATTCCACAAGAAATTTGATCAGATCACCAAAAGGGCAAAATGGTCATTTTTAGGGTTTTGACTGCACAAAGGCAATTTTTGACTGTTTGACTTAGCCAATGACAAACCAAGCTCACATAAGGACTCAAGGACCCAATGGAATTGTCTTGACATGCTCAACAAGTTCAAAGGATCCCAAATACACAAGATTGACAGATGAATTTTCCAGTCAACTGAGCCAAATTTGACTGTATACTGAAAAGTCAAACTTTGAATTTTTGGTCAAAATCAAGTGTCAAGATTCATTTTTCATCAAAACATGCCAAATCATGAAACTTGTTCATCAAGAAATCAAGAATTGCAAATTAGGGTTTGAAATGAAGATTTTTCATAACTTAGAATTTTTCTAAGTTATAAAAAACCCTAATTTTTTCCTAACTTTGTCCCACTTTCTCATCAAGATGCATTTGGATTCAAGGAAAAGTCAAAACATGAAAGTTGTAGCCCATTGCAAAATCTACAACTTTGATTCACAAAGTTTCCTCAAAAGAAGCTTGTAGCTCAAGTTACAATTTTTGGAACAAGGGTACCAAACCATTCTTAACTTAGAGAAATTTTGACCTATTCTAGGCAGGATTTTTGCCTAACTTTAAGACCACTTTTCACATGCTTCCACTTGGAATTTAAATTTGCATTACAAATATGGATTGTAGCACACATTCCAAGCTTTCCAAAATGTCCAAGAACTCATCAAACAACCTTATGGTTAGAGAGAATCGAATTTGGCAATATGGGGAAAACTCACTTTGTTCTTGGCCAATTTACATGTTCATGACTTGTGCAATTTTTCAAATAAGCATGCATAAGCTAGTTACAGGCCTCTAATCCCATTTTCACTCAATAATTAAATGCCAATCCATTGTGTGTTAGCATTATTTTGTGCATTTGGACATTACATGAAGAATTAAGCCTTAATTGGAAAAAGCACTATATCCATTTTGGTAAAGTTGCACTTTATGTCAAATGCAAATCCAAGCAAGTACAATGCAAATCCTTTTGGCACAAGTTTATGAACTAATCCCACTGATCAAGGAGAGATTATGCAGCATGCTTGAGGGGCCTGTACAAGCTAGAAACACCACTTGACATTTTCTTGCTTAAAGTTGAAGTAACTTTGCATAACAACCACAACTCTCATTTTTTTGTGAACCAGAGCTTAAGCAAAGATTGTGAACACATTCTAAACATCCACCCTGACCTAAAACACGAGCCAACCATCTCCATTGCCTTCTCAAACACAGAAACACCATAGAACTGCCAAAACATGGCATCTGTTGTAGATTGAGTTCCATAACTCAATCTATTCGTGCATTCTTGCTAAAACCACTTCAAACACTTTCCCTACCATCCATACAAACTATCCAAAGCATTAGAAGCAGACTGTAACACCCCTAACCAACATCACCATTTTCATTTTTTTCTGTTTTGCAGTTGAAGTGCCATAACACGATTCTCTTGGTTTCCAAGCAAACTAAAGGTTGGAATAGCATCCTGAGACATCAAGGAAGCTATACAAATCATTACCTTGCCTTGTAAGCATCTCCATTGTTGCACACGATTCCAACTGAACAGGTAAGTTCATGAACTTGTATCTCTCTATCCAGGCATTGTTAGGTTTAGATTTGTGAAGAAATTATGTCACATTCATAGCCCTGAACATGCCCATATCATTAGTTTTCATTTATGTTATGTGTGCTTAGAGAATTTTAAGTCTGAACATTGAATATTAACTAGGTCAGGAATTGGGGGAGAAGAAATTCACTCTCATTTCTGAGAGTTAGGATGAGTTCTTTATATGTCCAGAATCGTGGCTTGATGCTTGACATTTTTCATGTTGTAAGTTTGTGCTAAAAGTCCAGGAATCAGGAGTTGTGTTTGAAGCATCAGAGGCGCGCGTTTTTTCAAATGGTTGTCTGAAGGTTGAAGACAACCTTTCTTAGGCTGGTCCTGAGATCTCTTTTCCTTTTCACACCATGCTTTTACAGTTGCACCCCCTGGCCCATTTTGAGTTTTATTTGCCATTTTCAATTTTTTCTTTTTGATTCTGATTTGTTATTTTTCATTAAAACATAAAAATATTAAAAAAACATTTTTCCACATTTTTTTGCATTTTATTTGATATTTATTTGCTTTAGTTAGTTATATATATAAATAAATACATAATACTTTTTTTGTTTAGAATATTAGGAATAATACCAAATACATTTATTTTCCATTTTTTATTTTATTTTATCTTCTGAAAATATTTTATATAAAATATACTTTTTTTGTAAATATTAAATATTTTATTTTTGTACATATTTAATATATTTAGTAAATAATACAAATACTTATATATTTATTAGTATATTTAGGTTAAAAACATAAAAATAATACATTTTCATTTTTTATTAATATTTGACTTAAAAAATCACTTTTTTACAATATACCTTCTTTTATTTATTTTTGTACATAATTAATAAATATTTATATATATATTAAATAATAAATACCTTTTATTTATAAAATTAGGGTTTTGACCTAAATGCATAAAAATACCAAAAGTTAATTAATTTTATTTTTGTTTATGTGGCACATAAAAAATACTTTTTTCATACATATAAAAAGCCTTTTTGCATCTTACATATTTATTTTATTTTTATTTAATTTGTGCAATTAAATACCTTGTAAATTCCCAAATTTTGATGTAATATTTAGGATTTAATTTCTTGCTAAAATATCCCCATTTGAACATTTGTAACCCCCTTCCCATATATTGTGTTGTAATAATTTAGGAACTTTATTTTTCGCACTTTAAAGCTTTCTAATTATGTCATGCTAGAATTAGGATTTTGTATGCAAATCAATTAACCAAAAAATAGTTTGACCTAAATTCAAGATAAATAAGCATGAAAATGGACAACACTAATCACACTTGCACCCCTAGGGTATTCCACTTGTTGCCTTCAATAATGGGCCATATTGCATGTTAGGTCTCTTTGGGCAAAACAAACACAATTCAAATGATCATAGTCCCTCGATGACGCTTTCGAAAGTTGCCTAAAAAATGATCAAGTCCCTCAAAGGAAACATTGCCCGAAGATACTTGGCACCATTGCAATTATGGTCTAAACGATGACCCGCGCCCGTCCCTTTCACATCCTAACACAAGATTGTCCACCAAATACAATGGTGGAACAAAATTGTTAAAAGGGTTAAAACATAGCAAAGATCTTTGAGAAATTTAGGGTAGACAACTTTTGGTTACTTGCTAACTTGCGAAACAAAACACTTGCCTATTTTTCAAACCACTACACTTTCAAAACAACTTTCAAAAACATCAAAAACTTTTCAAAAGATATACACCTTTGTATACATCCCAACATGGATCATTACAAAGGTTGCCACCACATTGGCCTCTTTTCAACAACATTTTCTAACCCACATACAAAGCACCATTTCAAACAATTGAAAATCAAGGCAAGTTGATCTAAGCAAGTAACTAAGAGCCCATGGATAACCATGGATAGAAAGGGTGCTGATACCTTCCCTTTCTATAATCTACTCCCCGAACCCAAGAAAACATCTCAAAGGTTTTTGCTGTGCTTTTTAACCTTTCCTTAGGATAAAATAAAAAGTCGGTGGCGACTCTTGCTCAACCGAAACATTTGCGAAAACAAACGCAAAACTCAAGTCAGTTCTCCCACCGTATCACAGGATGAAGATGGTAAGGGTGTTAAAATTGAAAAAGGAAATCATTGTTCTAACAAATATTCTGATGAAGAGGAAGAGGATTATTTGGATAACAATATCCTCATGCAGGCGAGAAGTATAAGTTGTTAGAAGAGCGTATGAAAGCTATGGAGATCCAGGAGGTGCCTGGATTGAACTTTGAAGAATTAGGTTTAGTCTCAGGAGTCTTCATTTCTCCTAAGTTCAAAACTCCTGCCTTTTCTAATTATGATGGCATTTCTTGCCCGAGGCTACACTTGAGATCATATGTTCGGAAAATTCAACCACACACTGCTAACAAGAAAATATGGTTTCATTTCTTTTAAGAGAGTCTATCTGGAACACAATTGGAATGGTATTATCAACTCGAAGTTTCCAATATCCATACCTGGGAAGATCTGGCTGTAGCTTTCTATAGATAGTATCAATATAATTCTGATTTGGCACCAACCCACATACAACTATAGAGTATGTCCATGGGTTTTGAGGAAGGCTTTAATGAGTACGCACAGAAATGAAGAGATCTTGCAGGCAAAGTTCAACCTCCTTTGGTTGATAGGGAATTGGTTGACATGTTCATGATTACACTAACAGGTCCTTTCAATAATCACCTGCTTGGAAGTTCTTCATTCGGTTCCACTAAACTGATATTGACAAGGGAACATGTTGAGAATAGAATCCGAAGTGGTAAAATTCAGGTGGCTACATCTTCGAATACTGTGAAGAAGTCATACAATGGTAAGAAAGAATCGAATGTTGTGTACGACCATAAGGGTCATAATAAGAGTGGTCGTAACCAATTTGTAGGGGTAGTTCTGATCTTTAATCCTATGCCAGTGCAACCACAATAGAATAATCATCGCAAGCAAGTTGCACCCAAGAGACAGTTCATAAAAATAAACATGTCACTGTCTCAAGCATTGCAACACATGTTAAAGGAAGAGCTGATTACATTGAAATAACCTCCTCAGAACCCCCAATACTTCTTCTCCCTGTTACAATCCAAATGCAAGGTGTGCATATCACTCAAATAGTCCTGGACATGACACTAACATCTATTGGGCTCTAAAAAATAAGATTCAAGATATGATTGACTCTAAGGAGATTGAATTTGAACCTCCTGAGACTCCTAATGTGATCACTGTACCTATGCTTAATCATGACAAAGGCGTTAATTCTATTATGTTTCTTATGTTTCTTCTGTGAGTGAATTGACTACTCTTTTGATGATTGTTAAGAAGAAGTTGTTGCAAGATGGTTTATTTCTGGGTTGCGCTGAAAACTACTATTATTGCACATCCCAATCCAATGGTTGTGTACTGATGAAAAAAGGTATTCATCATTTGATGGATGCCCGTGTATATCTATTTGAGAAGACCCATTTTATGGAGAGATTATATAAAGGTATGTCTCAAGGCCTGAAGCTTGAAGACGTGCCTGTGATTACAATTTCCAGTACTCCTGTAAGGATCACTTCTAAGGGCCCTGTCAGATTGCTGCTGAGCCGAGGGTTTCTCCTTTGATCATTACCGCACCTGGGCCAGTTCTATATTCCTCTAACAAGGCTATCCCTTGGAATTATGGATCAAATTTCTACTACCACGGTGTCAAGCAAGAACCATTGGTTGTTGAAGATGAAAAATATCGAAGTTATTGATCCCAATGTTGACAATATTACTGGGACTAGTAAGGTTACCATAAGTGGAAGGGTTTTTTATACATAGATCTCTCCTAAGGTTGTTACTATATCATTCCATATCACTGCTACTGAATTAACTACTGAGACTCGAGGAAAAGAACAAATGACTAAGCCAGCCCAGAATGAGGCACAAAAAGAGGTTACTATTGAAGATACCTCAAAGCAAGAGATGGAGGAGGTACTGAAAATTAATCGAAAGAGTGACTATAAGATTGTTGAATAGTTGGGACAAACCCCCTACAAAATATCTATGATATATCTGTTGTTGTGCTCCGAAGCCCATGCTCAAGCTTTGGTGAAGTTTCTGAAATGTGCTCATGTACCGCAGGAAATCTCTGTTGATCAGTTCAAAAATAATGTTGCTAGCCTAACAACTGATAATGGGCTAGGATTTTCTGAAACTGATTTAACTCCCGCAGGAAGGAACCATAATAAGGCCATGCATGTCTCTATTGAGTGTAGGGGCACTATCTTATCTCATGTATTGGTTGACACATGTTCCTCATTAAATGTATTGACAAAAGTTGTTTTAGACAAACTTGACTATGAAGGGGTTGTGCTAAAACCCAGTGACGTTGTGGTGAGAGCTTTTGATGGTTCAAAGAGAATGGTGCATGGATAGTTTGATATTCCAATCAAAGCTTATTCCTAGGTCTTTGACTCTACTTTCTATGTGATAGACATCCATATAACCTATTCCTGTTTTCTTGGACGCCCTTGGATTCATGGGGCAGGCGCTGTTACTTCTACTCTACACCAAAAGTTGAAATATCCCGTGAAAGGAAAAAAGTGTTACAGTTTATGGAGAAGAAGAATACATGGTGAGCAATTTGAACTCATTCAAGTATGTTGATATGGATGGTGAATTCCTCGATAATCCTTGCCAGACCTTTGAAATTATTCCTCAAAAAACCCTTGTTGCTAAAGCTTCTCGTACTGTTCCTAAGGTTACCAGGATTCCACCAAGTATGGCTTCTCTGAAAGATGCTAATTGTAATACGGTGGGAGAACTGACTTTTTGGTTTTATCACAAATGTTGCGGTTAGCAAGAGTCATCACCAACTTTTCTTTTATCAAATATTTAGGAAAGGTGAAAAGAACAGGAAAGATCTTTGATAGGTTTTGAGTTCGGGGGGTAAGTTATGAAAAGGGAAGGTGTTAGAACCTTTTTTATTCTTAGTTATCTAAGGGATCTTAATTGATTAGCTCAGTTTTGAAAACTTACTTTATTTGTGTGATTTGTTTGAAAATATTTGGAAATGCCAATGTAAGGCTAACTTTGTAATAATTCTTGTGTCAGTCCTCAAAAATGTATACAAAGTGTTTTTGAAAATATTTGTTGTTTTTGAAAATGTGATATTTGAACATATTGTGAGCAAGCAACTAGGAGTCTTACCCACTAATAAGGTCTTTATTGTTATTTTACTCCTCCTTTGGAGATAGCACTATCCATATCATTAGTTGGTAGGTAGTCATATCTATTTTATATGAAGGTACAGGCGTACGGTCATCGTATGGTCATTGAAGGCAATATGTAAAGATACTTTCATAATTGTATCGAAGGGACTATAATCATTTTGCTCGTAGGGACTATATTATTTTGTAGGTAACTCAAAGGATCATCGAGGGACTATGATTTTTATTTGAAAGGGACTATGATGATACTGTTAAATTGAGGGACTTCTGCTAAAGTATCCCCACTTTCGAGGGACCTGACCAATATTCATAAGGAAACAAAGAGAGGTTACCCTAGGGGTGCAGTTGTGAAGAGTGTGTTAATTCAGTTATTTAATTTTTAAAATTAGGGTTTTCTATGTTTCTTTTAGTCTTGCCATACAAACCCTAGTTACTAACAGTTAAATATGTATAGAAAAATAAAGTGCGGAATGTAAAGTCCTACGCTATTACATGGCTATGGGCAGTTACATAATAGAAAAAATGCGAGAAAAGATAAATCTATGTTATTCCATTGATAGTTGCGACCTATACAGTTTTTCTAGGAATTTAAATAGAAAAAGAAATAAGAAAAGAATGTTAGAAAAGTTTTAAATGTTTTTGTGTTTTTTGTAGAAAATAATTTAAGTGATAATAGTAATAAACCTAAATTCTAATTTATTTTAATGTTAAGAAAAGCTAATTAACTTAAGTAATTAATAAGTAAAAATATGTCAAAATTAATTACTAACTAGAAAACCTTAATCCTAATTTGTTACAATTTTAAAAAAAATAAGGGTTTGAGGCAGCTTTTAAAAAAGATAAAGATTAGGTTTGTCCTAGGTTTTGAGAAATTTTGAGTTTTTTAGGGTGTGTTCTTGAAGCAGCTTTCTGTGTCTTTTGACGTCTGAACATGTTGGGTATTTACAGAGCTTAGATTAGGTCAACAAACATGGAATGAATCTTTGTATTTCATGATCAAATATTTGATTGGAATTTTGCATGAAAACTTTCTTTTTTAGGCCAATCTTATGCCAATCATCCTTACATGATTTTGCCAAGTTGTCATTAGCTTTTTGGGCTTCAAATCTGATTACAACAAGAGTCCACACGCCTTGTATCCATTATCTTTATATTTTATTTGATTTATTTTTGAATTTAATTGAATAAAATTAAAATCAAAAGAAATAAAAATCACAAAAATATATGAATGGATTTAGAGGCCTAACATGAGGTCATGAACACGTTTGAACCTAAAAACTTAAGCCCATTAGCCCAAAAATTCAACTTTTCTCAATTTAGGTTTTATGCATTTTCTCAAAATTGCTCAACTTTCACCAATCATAACTCTTCCAATTTTTGTCATATGAAGATGATCCTAGACTTTTTAAAAACCTCAAGATGTCTCCTACAACTTTCAAGTTGGTCATTTTTTAATTTGATGTCTTTATCTTTATGTAAATTGCTTTGACAAAAGATGTCTTTTTGTTGACTTTTAAGATGACCTGTAATGTTTTGGCTCATATTTCTCAAATGAAGCATTTTTGGCCTTGAGCTTAGAGAGACAAAGTTGTAGAGAATTAAATTTCCTTCAAGATAGGCTTTGGTTGAGGAATTGCTGATGAAATATGTGAAAGTTATTCTTGGTAAAAGTTCAGTTGACTTCCCCTTAAGAAAACCTTAGTAACTTTTGAATTTTGATGAATCTTGAGTTTTCTTAATGAATCATGATCAACCGTTGATCAAATAATGAATATGACTTCAAAATCTTGATGTTGACCAAAAGTCTTAAAGTTTGACTATAGAATGGTCAAAGTTGAATTTTTTCCGATATAGTTGATTTTCAATCATGTAGCTAATTGATTGAGCCAATTTGTGATGTAAGGCTTGAAACTTGATATGAGGGTGCCTTTAGACATATGAGAAACCATGAAGCCTGTTTGAGGCATTAGAAACTAAATTTCCTTTGAGAGAAGCAAAACCCTAGTTGTAGGTTAATTTCTTAGGAGGAGAGTTTGTCTAGTCAACCCTGAAGTAGTCTTGAGTAATTGAGACCTTCATGAGCATTAGGAGGTATATTGAATCAATTTGTCTCAAATATTGGATGGCAAATTTTGCGGTACAACACTAAAGTTGTGGTAGAAGAAGGTGGTGGCTCTATTTAGGGTCAGCTTCACGATATTCCTTACATGTCTGACAAATTTGGCTTGGGTTTCACCTCAGAGGATTAGAGGACTGTCCTTCGTGCTCGTGCTAACAACAACAATGGAATTCACAAAAATCAAGTCAACATTGTGGAAGACGCTGATAGCGACTATAACATAGACAGTTGGGTTTTCGCTAGTACCAGAAGTGGGCACAATAATTAGAAGGATGAAGACTTTATACCAATCTTATTTAGTCAGGAGTAAATGCTATTTTATGTTTTCTTGCTTTCAAGTTTTTGGTTATGTAATTTGAACAATAAATTTAAGCATTGTGCCTAACCCGAGGCACAATGGTCCAGTTGTTAGGGTTGTCATTTTTCATCCACATATTTTCATTTAATAAATCATTGGATGTTTGTATTCAAATTTTATGCTCTTTCTCTTTCTTTTAATTTATTGCTTTCAAAATAGCTATGTGTTCTTACACACACCCACATAACAAATTGCATATCCACATCCCCTGGGTCCCATTGATAATAATTCTGCTATTTCTAATTATGACTTCAGATATCTGATCTACCAAGCTGGGGACGAAGGTGAGGAAGATTTTGATGTACCTGGAGATCTTGCTAGACTGTTAGAGCGGGAAGAAAGAGTCATACAACCGTATGAAGAGCCAGTCGAGGTTGTGAACTTGGGTACTGAAGAGGACAAGAAAGAAATCAAGATGGGTACCAACCTAGAAGACAATATCAAAAGAGGATAATACAGATGTTACGTGACTATGTTGAGATATTTGTTTGGTCTTATTAAGACATGTCAGGGCTAGAAACTGACATTATGGTTCCCCGTCTACCAATGAAGGAAGGTTGTCCTCCTATAAAGCAAAAGGTTTGTCGTATTCATCCTGAGATGTTTGAAAAGATCAAACTTGAGGTCATGAAGCAGTTCAATGTAGGTTTCTTAGTAATTACATCCTATTCTCAGTGGGTTACAAATATGGTGTCGGTACCTAAGAAGGACAGTAAGTTGCATATGTGTATAAACTACAGGAATTTGAATAGGACAAGCCCCAATGATGACTTTCTGCTTCCGCATATTGATGTTCGGGTTGACAACACCACTCAGCATAAAGTATTTACCTTCATGGATGGTTTCTCTAGTTATAATCAAATCAAGATGGCACCTGAAGACATGGAGAAGACTAATTTTGTCACACATTGGAGCACTTTCTATTACAAAGTTGTGCCTTTTTGTTTGAAGAACTCCAGTGAAACATATCAGCGTGCTAGGGTAGCTTTATTCCATGATATGATCCATCATGAGATAGAAGTTTACATTGATGAGATGATAGCCAGGTCTCAGTATGAAGAATAACATCTTAACCACCCGCACAAGCTGTTTGAGATATTGAAGAAGTACAAGTCAAGGTTGAATCCAAACAAGTGCATCTTTAGTGTAAGATTCGGTAAACTCTTAGGTTTCATCTTCAATGGTAAAGGTATTGAAGTTGATCCTGCCATGGTTAAAGCCATTCAAAAACTGCCATCTCCCTGTTGGAAGAGGTGTAGCGGCAAGCAACAAAAGTTTTAGAAATATTTATCCGGGAATTTATCGTGTCCACAGAGATTGGTTATTGAATTGTCGTTCAAAAAATCTCTCGTTAATGAGTTTAGGGATAGATGGGTTATAAAGAAAATGTTATCAACAGAAATAAATGTAAACAAAATTAAAACTAAGGAAAAACTTATCAATCCTTCATATAATCGACTCATCACAGACTTAAATCTACTGACCAGTTATATTCAACCTAACAATACTCATCAATGTCACTACGTACCACTCACAACCTAAGTCATTTCTAACCCAAATTGAGCGACCGACTGTATCACCAAGGAAATGATCTCTCTACCTCCTCAACAACACAGAAGACAACTATGTAATCGAACTGACAATCTCTCAGTACATCACAACCATACAGAGGCATTAAGCTCTGATACCCAAGTAGATGTCAGCTCTAAATCTATCTCTAGAGTTCAAAAACTAACAAATAATCATCCTAGATAAGAATCTATACAGTATATGTCTATAACAACTCAAGTGCCTAGCACAGAGAAAGAATCTAAGTCAACAATCCATAAAGATTTGTCAAAAAAGTTTTATATAACGCCATGGGTGACAAATATACATAAGTTTAGAGTAAAATACATGTACAAAACCCAAAAAAATAGAAATACATAGAGAGGAGAAGAGACAAACCATAAATCTTCCGGTTTGTCAGGGCCAGTCAATGAGAAATCCACCTCCAATCATCCATAAGCAAAGCCCTAGTGTTGTTATCTAAGCTAATCCACTACAAAAATGAGGTGGATGGAGTTGAGAGAACAAAAATCTCTCCCAAAACCAACACCTACCAAATGAAACAAAAAGAAAGATATAAAGAAAATATGATCCACAACAAACGCCTAGAGAAATAAAAGCATTGTCCGGTGACAACTCTTATATACAAGGTCCAGGAAAAGCAACATCCTCAACTGAAACAAATATCCTTCTTATGCCCGGCGACAGACTCACGCTGCTCGGCGATGCATCTTCTCATCGCCCAGCGATGCAGCAGCAAAGCAAAGCATGGAATTCATCAAAATTGGTCTTCAAATTTTTTCCTGGCGACAACTTCCCTTCGCCCCGCGATCTATGACAGGAAGGAAACTTATGTTGCTTTCTCTGCAACTTCAAATGGCCTCAAATATTGGCCTTATTCCTTTATTGATCCAAAAATGCTCAAATAACTACAAAATAAATACAAAACTACCAAATGGTACACTTTATACAAGAAAATACATTATACACAAACTAAATGTAATTACACAAAATTTCAATAAGTGCAACAAAAAGTATAAACAAAAATAGCTACAATTTGCACTTATCAAACTCTCCCTAACTTTAACTATTGTTTGTCCTCAAACAAAGTCAAATAACATAAAGAACAACGAATGATAAATCAATGAATCACGAATCAACAAGTTTTGAAAACGGAAAACAAATGCGATGGTTCTAATGAAAAACGGTACACATGAAGAAACATACTTACCACTAAACTACGATGATAACATAAACATGAAACAAATTCTAAATACAAAGAATATGCCAAACACTCTAAAACAATATTAGTTTACAAATGAATCACACCTAGCAAACACAATCATCGATAGATGAAAAACACAAAAAAGGGGTATTTTCACTCATCCAACAATCTTACAAACAATAGACTAAACTATGCATTCATCCAAAAATTTGTATTGAAAATATAAAAGCAAGAATCTCAAGGGCTTTTCAAGGTTGTAATGTGGCTTGGTTAACAAACAAGTGATAAGTCCTAAAGCTAATCGAAACAAAAACTTGCCTAAACCTAAGGGAGTAATTAGTTCCACAAAGTTTAAAACAATATAAATTCAATCAAACTTCTTCTTTATCCCGAATTTCAAACCAACACACATCACTTATTCAACACAACATTATTCCATACTTTTATTGTTTTTCTTTTTCAAAGCTTTTCTATTTTTTTCCTTTCTTTTTCTATCACTTTTTTTTTTCATTTCTTTTCTCAATTTTTTTTCTTTTCAACCTCATAGCAATTAACCAATAAATACACAATCATTTTTCTCCCCAACTTGAATTTAACCATACATTAAAGTGAATACTCCCTACTTTCTAAGGCAAGGTAAAAATTCAACTATAAATCATAGTTAAGGGTTCAAGAAAACAAGGAATCAATATCCATACAAAAAGGGAGACTAAACACTCATAGACAAGCATTTAGCAAATACAACATGGATATCGGCAAAAAGCTCAAAGGGGTTACTAATGATCACACACTTACAAGGTGAATTGATTATTTGGCTAGGTAGTTGTGCTTAAAATGGAACAAAAAATGTCTTGATCACTTTCTTGCATTCATACAATCAACACAAAAAAAAAGATTAAGCATAATAAAATCCAGTTAAAACAAGAATTGTGGCCTCCAGCATATGTGAACAATGGAAAGCTACCTCACAAAAAGGGTAGAAACTAAAGTGATTCACAAATAAACAAGTATACAAAATAATTAATGGAATAAAAATTGTAAAAAGTCTAAGTATCATGAATATGCTAAAGTATAGAAAGCGATAAACACATACCTCGAACGTGTACAAAACTTTAACAAAATCATTACCATGCATTCGCAAGTCGAAATGATCAAAGTTGACAAATCACCTTAATATTCTACAAGTTACAGGACCAAAACTTGAGTGAAAACAACAACAAAATAATTTTAAAAAAAATAATACTCCTACGAAATTTCAATGTACAAAATTTACAATATATACAACGAACAAAACTCCCCAAGATAAACACGACAAGCTTTCGGAAAACACAAATTGACATAACAAAAAAATACAAATAACGATATGAAAACCGGATGAAAATGAATTAACAAATTGAAAAGTGAAGATTTGAAGTTCAGAACATTTCCTTGTTTCAACTTATTAAAGCATAAATCACCACACACATAAACAAATACAAACAAACATGCTTGTTTTATGTCGTAAGCTCGACGCCTTTATTGTGCAAGCTAGTAACCTCCTTTCATCATGCCATGGTATTGTCACACCACGCAAACCTAAAGAAAGTGTTTTAACAATCACACAACAAGCATTACGAAAACGAGACAATTCACAATAATATGTGAAAACACATATATGCATGAATATCATATACAAGTTAACGTACAATTTTTATACAACATATACATTAATTACAAAATTCAAAAACAAAAGCCTTACCGTAATGAGAAATCAATGGAACCAATCCCCGGAAACGACGCCATTTTGTTGGAAGCGGTATAGTGGCAAGCAACAAAAGTTTTAGAAATATTTATCTGGGAATTTATCGTGTCCACAGAGATTGGTTATTGAATTGTCGTTCGAAAAATCTCTCGTTAATGAGTTTGGGGATAAATGGGTTGTAAAGAAAATGTTATCAACAGAAAATAAATGTAAACAAAAGTAAAACTAAGGAAAAACTTATCAAGCCTGCATATAATCTACTCATCACAGACTTAAATATACCGACCAGTTACATTCAACCTAACAATACTCATCAATGTCACTACGTATCACTCACAACCTAAGTCATTTCTAACCCAAATTGAGAGTCCGACTGTATCACCAAGGAAATGATCTCTCTACCTCCTCAACAACACAGAAGGCAGCTATGTAATCACACTAACGATCTCTCAGTGCAGCACAACCACACAGAGGCATTAAGCTCTGATACCCAAGTAGATGTCAGCTCTAAATCTATCTTTAGAGTTCATAAACTAACAAATAATCATCCTAGATAATAATCTAAGTAGTATATGTCTATAACAACTCAAATCCCTAGCACTGAGCAAAAATCTAAGACAACAATCCACAAAGATTTGTAAAGAAAGTTTTAAATAACGCCATGGGCGACAAATATACATAAGTTCAGAGTAAAATACATGTACAAAACCCAACAAAAGAGAAATATATTGAGAGGAGAAGAGATAAACCATAAATCTTACGGTTTGTCAGTGTCGGTCAATGAGAAATCCACCTCTAATCATCCATAAGAAAAGCCCTAGTGTTGTTATCTAAGCTAATCCACTACAAAAATGAGGTGGATGGAGTTGAGAGAACAAAAATCTCTCCCGAAACCAACACCTAACACATGAAATAAAACGAAAGATATAAAGAAAATCTGATCTGCAACAATCGTCCGGCGAAATAAAAGCATCGCCCGGCTATAACTTTTATATACAAGGTCCAGGAAAAGCCACATCCTCAACTGAAACAAATATCCTTCTTTGGCCTCGCGACAGACTCATGTCGCCCAGCAATGCATCTTATTCTGTCCCAACGATGCAGCAGCGAAGCAAGGCATGGAATTCATCAAAATTGGTCTTCAAAATTTCGCCCGATGACATTCCCTTCACCTGGTGATCCATAACAAGAAGGCAACTTCTGTTGCTTTCTCTACAACTTCAAATGGCCTCCAATCTTTACCCTATTCCTTTATTGATCCAAAAATGCTCAAATACCTACAAAATAAATACAAAACTATCAAACGATACACTTTATACAAGAAAACATATTATAAACAAACTAAACGTATTTACACAAAAATCAAGATTATTCAACAATATTAACAAACAAAAATTCGATAAGTGCAACAAAAAGTATATACAAAAATAGCTACAATTTTCACTTATCACTCCTCGTACTGAGAAGGAAGTCAGAGGTTTCTTGGGACAATTGAACTACATTGCCAGATTTATTTCCTATTTGACCTCTACTTGTGAGCCAATCTTCAAATTACCGAAGAAAGATCAAGTAGTGAAGTGGAACGACGATTGTCAGATAGACTTCAACAAAATCAAGGAGTACTTCTAGGAACCTCTAATTCTGATTCCACCTGCTGAAGGAAGACCTCTGATCATGTACTTGACAGTATTAGAGAACTCAATGAGGTGTGTATTGGGGCAACATGATGAGTCTGATCGAAAAGAGCATGAAATATACTACCTTAGCAAAAAGTTTACCGACTGTGAAACAAGATACTCACTGCTCGAGAAAACTTGTTGCTCTTTGGCATGGTCTGCTCTCCGACTAAGACAATGTATGTTGACTCATACTACTTTGTTGATCTCTAAGATGGATCCAATAATATACATATTCGAGAAACTCGCTCTCTCCATAAGAATAGCAAGATGGAAAATGGTCTTGACAGAGTACGACATTCAGTACACTACTCAGAAGGAAATCAAAGGAAGTGTATTGGAAGATCATTTAGCTCATAAAGCTATAGATGACTATCTGTCTATGAATTTTGAGTTCCCAAATGAGAATATCATGTTAATTACTGATTACGAAGAACCTAGACCATATGAATGACCTGAACCGAGATCCCAATGAACTATGGTTTTTTATGGAGCTTCCAATGTGCTTGGTAATGGAATTAGTGTTGTGATTGTCTCTCTCACGGGTTACCATACGCCCTTCACCACCAGATTTTGTTTTGACTGTACCAATAATATGGTCGAGTACAAAGCATGCATCATGGGTATCAAAGCTGCCATTGATGTGAGAATTAAATTCTTAAATGTATATGGGCACTCAGCCCTGGTGATCGGTCATATTAAGGGAGAATAGGACATGGAGCATCCAAATCTCAATCCTTATCGTTAGCATGTGTTGACATTAATTTCGTACTTCGAAGAAATCACTTTAAAAACATTCCACGAGAAGAGAATCAATTGGAAGACACACTAGCTACCATATTGTCTATGTTCAAAGTAAGATGGGATAATGAAGCTTCTTGAATTACTATTGACAGACTAGACGAACCGACGCATTGCTACGAAGTTGATACTGGTAGAGTATAGGAAAAGCCTTGATAACATGAAGTAAAAAAGATACCTCTAAACTCAATTTCTTTCTAAGTAACAAAATCTTGTACAAGCACAACCACAATTCGACTTTAGTTCGTTGTGAAGACAAGAACGAAGCTGAGAAAATTATGGAAGATATGCATGAAGGTATCTTTGGTACTCACTCCAGTGGACATATAATGGCTAAGAAGATTATGAGAGCGGGTTATTATTGGTCTACGATGGAAATCGATTGCCATCATCATTCCAGAACTTGCCACAAATGCCAGATTTATGCTGACAAAATACATGTGCCTTCGGTTCCTTTGAATGTCTTGACTACTCCTTGGCTGTTTGCAATATGGGGCATTGATATGATTGGAGAGATTAAGCCTACTTCTTCTAATGGGCATCATTTCATCCTCGTCGCTATTGATTACTTCACGAAGTGGGTAGAAGTAACCTCGTTTGTTTCCATTACCAAGAATGTTGTGGCTCGGCTCATTAAGAATAACCTTATGTGTCAGTATGGTATCCTTGAAAGGATCATCACGAACAATAGTATCAATCTTAACAATACTATGATCATGGAACTCTGGATGCAAATCAAGATTAAGTATCATAATTCTTCTACGTATCGACTAAAGATGGGTGGTGCAGTGGAAGCTGCCAACAAGAATATCAAGAAGATCTTGTAGAAGATGACAATGACATACAAAGATTGGAATGAGATGCTACCATTATCACTTCATGGTTACCACACTTTAGTATGTACATCAACTGGAGAAACCCCATTCTCTCTAGTCTATGGTATGGAGGTTGTCTTACCTATTGAAGTCTAAATTCCTTCCCTAAGGATTATGAAAGACACATGTTTAGATGAAGACGAATGGATTCAGAGTGGACTCGACCAGATAAATTTGATTGATGAAAAAAGGATTATGGCTATTTGTTATGGTCAGATGTATCAGAAACGCATGATCAAGGCATTTAACAAGAAAGTAAAACATCAGGTGTACCAGGCTGGTGATTTAGTAATAAAGCGCATCATCCTACCACAATGTGATCCCAGGGGCAAATAAAATCCCACATACGAAGGGCCATTTGTGATCAAAATTATATTTTCTAGTGGTTTTATGATACTTACCACCATGGACGGTGAAGATTTTCCGCACCCTGTGAACGCGAACATATTCAAAAAATACTACGCATAAAATAGAATTGCTTGGTTGAGAGTCCTAGGAAAAAATAAGGGAATCCTGGTGAACCAAATGGGTTTAGGAAAAAATTAGGGATATATATATATATATATATATATATATATATATATATATATATATATATATATATATATATATATATATATATATATATATATATATATATATATATATATATATATATATATATATATATAATTGTACATCCGGCAAGTAGAAAACATGAAAAGGCGGCTTGGGAAAAAAAGGATATCCCGATGGACTGAAAACCTAAAAGGGTAGTCCAGGCAAAAGTTAGGGATTAAAGCATAGGACTATGTCCCGTTGGATCACCCATCTACTTACAGCCAGCTTCATTACTAACGTCAAGTTCAAATGGTACAGATTAATTCAATCATCTTCTTCTGATAGCAAGTGATGAGATACTTGAAGACATAGGGGAAATAACAGAGTTGAAACTCGATGGAATCGTTTCCACATAGCTGTTTTTCTTTGTGTATCACTTTGTACCCCTTTTTCAATTTTTACAATGATTTACTCTTACTAGGATTTCTTTCTTCTGGTATAAAACTTCTTGCTTATAGGAAAACTTTAAGAATCAATGCAATTAAATATATTTTAAAATTCAAAATTGTTTTTACTTTCCCTCTTTTGTTTGCAAAAATGTTCAATGACTACGTTGAATAAACATATGCATTTGAATATGATTATTGTTTACAAAACATATGCATGAAAATAGGATTAGCATTTACTAAAGACTCTAGGAGTTGGAATAATGTTTAAGTTATCCACAAATTCCCAAAGAGCAATCTCCATAGAACTATATCTACATATCTATCTTCACAAGCTCATCCCCAATAGACATATATTCCCAAGCAAGTCTAATATGGCCTCAGACAGAAACTGGAGCATCTTCCAACAGCTCACCTTCATACCCCTGATAGATATCTTGACATAATCATCTTCCCAAATAGGTCCCCTAGCGGATAAAGAAGTTTGATCATTTCCCTAGCATACGGTGGAAACTTTTTCAATGCAACCTATGAATTTCCAATCCCCGTCAAAGATTACTTCCTTAACACAATCTACAGGATTTAATTCCCCAACAAAGTTTATTTCTCTAATACTGCAGATTCTCCAACCGAATTATTTTCTCCAGCCAAATATCATTCAATGTTGTCCTCACCAGAAGAGTTGGTACCCATACTTGAAACCTAGTCAGATAGCACATCATAGGAATACCCATCTCTTTTATCCCCAGTCAGAGTACATAAGAATTGAATCCTTCAATAAAAAGAACGACGAACGACTGACTCTCCTTGAATGCTTCTATCCCAAAGCAAAAGTCGAAGATCCTCAATGGAGTGTCCTCAAACATAAAGCGAGAATCCACAGTAAAGTCATTCTAAACAAAAATTGAAGAATTACTTTCTTCATCCCCAACAACAGTCAGGGATTTATTTTCCCCAACTAGACGTTGTTACAAGAACCTACTGATACGCTCCAACGATATATTGCATCCATACATCATTTACAAAATATAATGACATATGCATACGAAACACATATAATATTCTCATTTAATTTGAGAGCATCATCACGCAGTACATTTCACGCATTATGGCATTGCATAAACTAACGTTGTCTTTTCAGGTTAGTTCCCGAACAGATAAATATTGTCAATAGTTTATCATCTTTCAGATACAATTAGACAGTGAATCATTCTAATAAACACATATTTCAAACATAATCAGTTGAAGATTCACTCTAGATTATCTTCTAGGTACAGTTCATATACGATCAAGATATAGATTCATTCTGATACTCATTCCAGTACATCTTCTAGATACAATTCAGATACGATTGAGATATAGATTAATTCTGATACTCATTCCATTATATCTTCTATATACAGTTCAGATACGATCGAGATATGGATTCATTCTGATACTCATTCTAGTACATTTTGTAGATACAGTCGGGAGAAGACTCATTCTAATCCACTTATAGATACAGTCAAGGCATAAACTCATTCTAGAACAACATTCGAATACAATCAAGGCATAAGTATCATTCTGACACTCCCTAACACGTCTCGTAGATACAGTCAGACACATATTCATTCTAGTATACTTTTTTAGATATACAGTCAGACATAGACTCATTCTGATACTCCTATTAACATTTACTTCGAATGAAATCTATAAGCCCATATCCGACGACACTCAATCACATATCCAAATGGAAAATTTAATCTTGTTCAAGCAGTACAATCAACCAATAGTATTACTTCGCGCACATGTGAGGGAAAATTTCTGGGCACTTAAGTGTCCAATCCTCTTCCACCTTCAGATCATGAATGGTGGACATGCCAATCTAACTCCTCAGGTTTAAGAAGATTGAATAGGGGGAGTTGTTGTACCCAAAACTTTCCCTCCCGTTCTTAAGACAAAATGGTTCAAGATACCTCATCATGCTCATGAAGGTCTCAAACACTCAATACTACTCAAGGGTTAACAAGACTAACCCTCATCCTAAGAAGTTGACCTACAACTAGGGCTTTATTTCACTCAAAGGAAATTTAGTTTCTAATTCCTAAAATGGACTTCATGATTTATCATATGTCTCTATATATCCTCATGCCAAATTTCAATCCTTACATCACCAGTTTGCTTAGTCAATTAGCCAGATGATTGAAAATCAACTATATTGGACAAAAAGTCAACTTTGACCAATCTAAAGTCAAACTTCAATATTTTTGGTCAACATCAATGTTTTGAAGTCACATTCATCATTTGATCAAGGGTTGATCATGATTCATCAAGAAAACTCAAGATTCACCAAAGGTCAAAAGTTACTAAATTAGAGTTTTCTTGAGAAGTCAACTAAACTTTGACCAAGCATAACTTTCACATACTTCATCAAAAATTCCTCAACCAGAGCTCAACATGAAGGAAATTCAATTCTCTACAACTCTATATCTCTAAGCTCAAGGCCAAAAATACTTCATTTGAGAGATATGAGCCAAAACATCATAGGTCATTTTAAAAGTCAACAAAAAGACATTTTTTGTTAAAGCAATTTACATAAAGATAAAGGCTTCAAATGAAAAAGTGTCCAACATGAAAGTTGTAGGAGACATCTTGAAGTTTCCAAAAAGTTAGAGATCATCTTCATATGACAAAAAATTAGAGAGTTATGTTTGGTCCAAATTGAGTAATTTTGAGAAAATGCGTGAAGTTCAAATTGAGCAAACTTGAACTTTTAAGCTAATGGGCCTAAGTTTTTAGGTTCAAACGTGTTCATGACCTCGTATTAGACCTCTAAATCCATTCATATATTTTTGTGATTTTTATTTCTTTTGATTTTATTCAATTAAATTCAAAATAAATAAAATAAAATATAAAACTACTGGATTAAGGCACAAGGCTTTTGTTTTGGATCATATTTGAATCCCAAAAAGCTCATGACAACTTGGCAAAACTGCATGAGGATGATTGGCACAGGATTGAGCCTAAAAGAAAAACATTTCATGCAAAATTCAAATCAAATCTCTTCACCATTAAATATAAAGATTCATATCACTTTTGTTGACCTAATTCTTCCAATATAAATACACAACACATTCAGACGTCAAGGGATACGCAAGGCTACCTCAAAAACAAACCCTAAAGCTCTCAAAATTTTCCAAAACTAGGGAAAACTTAAACCCTTATCTCCAGAAATTCTCAGTCGATTTCAAGAATCACACTAGCCTATTGAAGGTCCCAGGAGTTCACACCAACCATCATTCAAGCTTGAAGAATCCCAGAACGTGCCAACCAAGTTGCTTCGGTTTGGTAACTTTTTTTCGATTTCAAACTCTTAATTCGCATAATATAAATTTTTTTGAAGCATTCACATATGTTCATAATCATGTTTAGAATGTTTTTGAACCATTAAATTTGAGGTTTAGTGCAGGAACAACAAAACACCATTGTTAGGGCTTGGAGCTCTCAAAGTTTCGAACCCTAGCTACAGGTCGTTTTAGCTGAAACTAACACTACCACTGAGATCGTAAGACCCTAATTAGTGGATCAGGATTATTTATTTTCATTTTCTGATCAATTATAACAAGTTTTCAAAATTTACTCACCGGAGAAGATGAAGTTGACCACCCTCCATGGTGGTCTGACCCTCCTGACTCGAGAGACCTAGGCGTGGCGTTCTCCCATTGGTCCATTCAAAACCCCAGACCCCACTAATACACGCGTATTCAATTTTGTTTGACTTCTGATTTTTGAATTAAGTTTTATTATATATTGAATGATAGGAGTAATATGAACGCGTAACATAATTGGCCAAGTGGTAAGAGTGATGACCGGTATTGCAAAGGGCGTGGGTTCGATCCCAACTTTTGTCTCTTTATTTTGTTTTTCAGGATAGTGCAGGTTTATCACAGATTGATTCATTCTCAATTATAAACACAAACAACACCATGGCACAGTGGATAGATGGGTATTCTTTGAGGCTGGGGGCGTGGGTTCAACTCCCACCCCATGCATTTTGTTTCTTTATTTTATAACCCTAGTTTTTTCACTCTATTTTACTAATTATTTTCTAATTAACCATTAACAAACCTTAAACTTTTTTTTAAAACCATAACAAATTAGGATTAGGGTTTTTTTAGTTAGTAGTTAAATTTTGACATATTTTTATTTATTAATTAGTTAAGTTAATTAGATTTTTCTTAATATTAAAATTAATTAGAAATGATTAAGTTTTTATTAATTATTAACTTAAATAATTTTATCATTTTCTAAAAACATAAAAATATTAAAACATTTTTTCTAATATTATTTTTCTTATTTCTTTTTGCTATTTAAATTCCTAAAACAAATGTATAGGTTTGCACTCTCAAATGTAATAGCTTAGATTTATATTCCCGCATTTTTTTCCTAATTATGTATCTGCCCCAAAGCCATATAATTTCGTCAAAATTTTACATTCTGCACTTTAATTTTTTGTACATATTTATATGTTAGTAAAATAGGGTTTGTATGACAAGACTAAAAGCAATATAGATAACCCTAATTCAAGACTAAATAACTAAAACTAATACACTTTGAACACTTGAGCCTCTAGAGTAACCTCTCTTGTAGCCTTACGAAACATTAGTCATGTCCCTCGAAAGTGGGGATACTTTAGCAAAAGACCATGGATTTAACAATATCATCACGCTCCCTTTCAAACAAAGATCATAATCCCTCAATGACCCTCTGAGTTACCTACAAAATTATCTAGTCCCTTCAATGACCCTACAAGAAAAATGATGATATTCCCTCTGATATAATTGCTAAAGTATCCTTACATGTTGCCTTCGATGACCATATGACGACCCTACGCATGTCCCTTCACATCCAATAGATAGGATTAGCTACCCACTAATGGTATGGATAATACGATCTCCAAAGGAGAAGGAAACTAGCAAGAAATACTCTAATGGGTAAGAACTCTTGAATGCTTGCTCAAAACCTTTTTCACAACTCAAAACATTTTTCACACTACACTTTCAAACAAATATTAAAAAAAACACTTTGTATACATTCTTTAGGAACGACACAAGCATTATTACAAAGTTAGCCTTACGTTGGCATTTCAAAATATTTTCAAACAAATCATACACACACAAAGAAAGTTTTTTAGAAGTGAGCTAAGAAATTAAGAGCATGTAGATAACTACGAATGAAAAGGGTGCTAACACCTTCCCTTTTCACAACTTACCCCCTGAACTCAAAATCTATCAAAGGTCTTTCCTGTTCTTTTGACCTTTCCAAATTGTTAGATAAAAGAAAAGTCGGTGGCGACTCTTGCTAACCGCAACATTTGCGATAAAACAAAAAAAAAAGTCAGTTCTCCCACATATTACACTAATGCAGAAAAATTAAGAGTCTTGACTCTTTTAGAAGTGAAGTAGCAAGCAATACTGCAAGTGTTTCTTTATTTTATAACCCTAGTTTTTTCACTCTATTTTACTAATTATTTTCTAATTAACCATTAACAAACCTTAAACTTTTTTTTAAAACCATAACAAATTAGGATTAGGGTTTTTTTAGTTAGTAGTTAAATTTTGACATATTTTTATTTATTAATTAGTTAAGTTAATTAGATTTTTCTTAATATTAAAATTAATTAGAAATGATTAAGTTTTTATTAATTATTAACTTAAATAATTTTATCATTTTCTAAAAACATAAAAATATTAAAACATTTTTTCTAATATTATTTTTCTTATTTCTTTTTGCTATTTAAATTCCTAAAACAAATGTATAGGTTTGCACTCTCAAATGTAATAGCTTAGATTTATATTCCCGCATTTTTTTCCTAATTATGTATCTGCCCCAAAGCCATATAATTTCGTCAAAATTTTACATTCTGCACTTTAATTTTTTGTACATATTTATATGTTAGTAAAATAGGGTTTGTATGACAAGACTAAAAGCAATATAGATAACCCTAATTCAAGACTAAATAACTAAAACTAATACACTTTGAACACTTGAGCCTCTAGAGTAACCTCTCTTGTAGCCTTACGAAACATTAGTCATGTCCCTCGAAAGTGGGGATACTTTAGCAAAAGACCATGGATTTAACAATATCATCACGCTCCCTTTCAAACAAAGATCATAATCCCTCAATGACCCTCTGAGTTACCTACAAAATTATCTAGTCCCTTCAATGACCCTACAAGAAAAATGATGATATTCCCTCTGATATAATTGCTAAAGTATCCTTACATGTTGCCTTCGATGACCATATGACGACCCTACGCATGTCCCTTCACATCCAATAGATAGGATTAGCTACCCACTAATGGTATGGATAATACGATCTCCAAAGGAGAAGGAAACTAGCAAGAAATACTCTAATGGGTAAGAACTCTTGAATGCTTGCTCAAAACCTTTTTCACAACTCAAAACATTTTTCACACTACACTTTCAAACAAATATTAAAAAAAACACTTTGTATACATTCTTGAGGAACGACACAAGCATTATTACAAAGTTAGCCTTACGTTGGCATTTCAAAATATTTTCAAACAAATCATACACACACAAAGAAAGTTTTTTAGAAGTGAGCTAAGAAATTAAGAGCATGTAGATAACTACGAATGAAAAGGGTGCTAACACCTTCCCTTTTCACAACTTACCCCCCGAACTCAAAATCTATCAAAGGTCTTTCCTGTTCTTTTGACCTTTCCAAATTGTTAGATAAAAGAAAAGTCGGTGGCGACTCTTGCTAACCGCAACATTTGCGATAAAACAAAAAAAAAGTCAGTTCTCCCACATATTACACTAATGCAGAAAAATTAAGAGTCTTGACTCTTTTAGAAGTGAAGTAGCAAGCAATACTGCAAGTGTGTTTTTATAAACACAATGAAATCCTTCAAAGATATACCCATTACCATAGCTAAAAATGAAGTAATATTTTGAATAAGAACTCTTACTAGATAACAGTAACAACCTCTAAATCTAACATGTTTTGCAAAATAAGAACTCTAGCCAAGAGTATGACGATGGAAGGAGGAGGAAGAGATGGAGGTCATACGAAGACGGAGAGCAAACGACGACAAAAGGTTTACGAAGAATAGTCAGTTCGATCGAGAGGGAGCCGCTCAGAATTACAATGATGATGGTGGAGGCAGAGATGGAGCTAAACTGGTTCAGAGGCGAAGACAAAGATAAATTGGTTTGGAGGCAGAGATGAAGGCAAGAGATGAAGTATCGTCTGGTCGAGAGAGATGAAGGTTCGGGAAGAAATGAACTCTTGGTATATAATATTAGGATTTTTTGAAATAAGAAGATGTTTTTAAATTGTTTGGGCAATGGGTCCGATGTAACGGCCAGTATGTTACATCGGTTGGGCCTATAAACCGATGTAAAATCCAACTTTTTTATAACAAAAATTCATCTTATTTATAAAACTGCTATCGTGTTTTAATTTTTTTTATCACTGAACTTTTCACATCGGGGGTAAATAAAGGCCCAATGCAAAATCTTTTATAAAAAATTTCTTTTTATTTACCAAACTGCCACCTTGTTATATTTTTTCTCTAAATCACATGTTTTTCATATCATGGGAAATAAAGGTCTGATGTAAAATCCTTTGACAAATATTTTTCACATCATATATTTTTATACCTGATGTAAAGACCTTTTATCAAATGTCATATTTTTATTAGTGCAAGCAGCAATCAGTGTCTCCCAACAAACATTGCTCAAAAGAAACAACCTGTTGAAAGGAAACTCCCCCCCCCCCCCCCCCCCCAAGAAGGAGTCAATTGGAGAAAAAGACCAAATATGTCCAACCAATGATGATGATGTGATGATATACGATTTCGAATCAAATGAAGAATCTTCACTTAATGTCAATTGTAATGTAGTTTTTATACTTCCACATGTATATGAACAAGTGATGGAAGTGGAGGATTCTTGAGAAGTGGATCAGGCCAAAATGGCTAGGAACAAACTCGTTTGTTAGATTATCATGAACAATGGTGTTGTGGATGAGCAAAAAAAATTTTTCCGAATGTTCTGACCAGTCAATGAAGAATCACCTTAAGCCTCTATTTATAAGAGGAAAGGCAGAAGGAGTTGGAATCAACCAGATTTTTGTTGATGGTGGGGAAACAGTAAACTTGGTGCCTCAATTCATGTTGGAAAAAATCGGGATGTTCGACACAGACATCAATCCATACAACATGGGCTCAATCACCAGGCCTACTATGTTTATGGTGATTGAGGCAAATCCGAACTACAATATGCTATTTGAACGAGAGTGGATCCACAACATATGAGAAGTCACCTCTACGATGCACCAGAGAATAAAAATTTGGAGGGAATATGGGATAGTTGAGAATGTTGAAGCAGGCCAGAGTTACTACATGGCAGAAATCAACCATGTAGATAAAAAAACTTTGATAGAAACTTGGCTAACAAAGGGCCATGCAACCCAGCTGGGGAAGCCTACTCAACCAACAAAAATGCCTTATATTTCCTGACTTTACACCAACTCACGGGTTCTAACGGGACAGGGAAATTATGGGGGAGGAAGAAGAAGTTGAAGGCATCCCAAGATTACGACCAACTGTCTGGACTGACGAAGACAGTCACCATGTCTGAGTCTGAATTTTTTGGAAAGATTTCGGCTTATCTAGCCGAAAACAAATTAAAAACGGCTTTAGAGTCCGAAGTAAAATATATTGATGTTGAAGTCAAAAAATTAAGAATTCCATGAGGATGGGCCAAAGGTACACTTTAAGCCAAAACCCCCGAACAAAGAAGAAGCTTTCGAAGGGAATGACTAGAGGCTGGATGCGATCTATGACGAAGAGCCTTTGAGATTTGAGAAAGATCCTGTAGCACCAAATTCAAAGATGAGGGCAGAAGATCCACTCAAAGAAGTTGATCTAGGTGATGGGATTGTCAAAATACCCATGTAAGTTAGTGCTAAGCTTAGCCCAGAAGTTAAAACAAGAGTAATCCAATTACCGAAAGAATACAAGAATTGCTTTGCTTGGGACTATGACGAAATGCCTAGTTTAAGAAGAGACTTGGTCAAACTAAAGTTGCCTAACAAGGATGGAAAGAAGCCCATCAAGTAGGCTCATAAAAGTTTTGGGCCAGAAGTGATCTCAAAGATTAAGGAAGAGATCAAAAGAATCCTCAGTTGCAAGTTCATTCGGACCACAAGGTATGTCGAATGGAGTGCGAATATAGTTCTTGTTATTAAGAAAAATGGATCTTTGAGGGTTTACATAGATTTCTGAAATTTAAACGTAGCAACCCCCAAATACGAGTATCCAATGCCTGTGGAAAAATGTTAATTGATTCAGCCACAAGTTTCCAATATCTTAGTATGCTTGATAGATATTTTGGATACAATCAAATTTTCATTGCTGAAGAAGACAAACACAAAAAAACTTTCTGTGCCCTAGGGCACTAGGCACCAATGAATTGGTGGTCATGCCTTTTGGTTTAATAAATGTTGGGGCAACGTATTAATGTTAAATGAACCCAATATTTTATAATTTCATCGAAACATTTATGTAGGTTCATATTGATGACATAGTGATAAAAAAGGTATCATACGAAAGTCACATGAATCACCTTCGCCAATCATTCAAAAGAATGAGGAAACATGGCTTGAAGATGAATCCCCTTAAATGTGCCTTCTTTGTGTAGGTTGGAGATTTCTTAGGCTTTGTGGTCCAAAAGAAAGGTATAGAGATAAATCTAAACAAAACGAAAGCCACCATGGAGACTAAAGCGCTGTTAACAAAGAAATAATTGCAATCATTGCTTGGGAAGATAAACTTCTTTAGGCGATTTATTTCGAACTTGAGTGGGTGTACCCAGGCTTTATCTCCTCTTCCACACTTAAAACAAGAAGGATTTGAATGGAAACAAGAGCGTAAATAAGTGTTCGATAAGATCAAGGAATACCTTGGCAACCCTCCTATTTTTCTACCTCCTTGTAGAAATAAGTGTATGAGGTTGTATATTTCTACGTCTGATGCAACTATAGGTAGTATGCTCGCACAAGAGGACGAGAATGGTTTCGAAAAAGCCATTTATTACCTCAGTCGAGTGTTAAATGACACATAAACTAGATATAGTACTATAGAAAAATTATGTCTTTGTTTGTACTTCTCTTGTTCCAAACTAAAATATTATATAAAGCCTGTTGATGTGTATGTTTCTTCTCATTTCAATGTCATCAAACATATGCTTTCTAGGCCAATTTTGCACAATCGAATTGGCAAATGGGCAGTCTTCTTACGCGTGCAGGCCTGGTCATACTAGTCAGAAATTTTCCATTTGAGCCCTTAAATCCAAATCACAATAACTCACTCCACAATGCACAAAATGGAATAAAGATTGAAATAAACTTGAAGAGGAAGCTTCAAATTTCAACTTTGATGTTGATCACTTTTCAAAATGACGTGTGTTCCAACATGAAAAGTGTCTATGAACATGCGCCCACCAACTGGTTGATGAAACTCCAGGCCTGTCACGCATGCTTGCTAGCAAAATGCCCTCTTGAGGCTTCATAACCTAAGCATCATATCTCTCTCCATAGTGCACCAAATGAGATAGTTCTTGTATCAAAGTTGGAGAGGAGGTTTGACGCTTCAATTTTATGTTGATGACTTTCTAAATTGAGTCTATTTAAATCCTCAAAAATGACCATGAAGAAATCTCATTTTATGAACATGACTTGAAATTTTCACTAAATGTCAAACATTTTCCAAGCCATATAACTTTCTCTCCTTTCACTTTTTCAACTTGATCTCACAAGGAAAAAGTTGAAGAACCTTTATTCCTCTTTCCAACAATGTAAAGTTTGCAATTTTTCAATAAAAAATGAAGAAGTTATGGATTTTTGAAATTCAGCCTTATGAGTTTCCATACTTAGTAAATTTTCAAATTTCACCAAGATACCTTCATGAACAAGTTAACTTCAAAATCCATATTTCTATGGAATTTCTTCAACCATAGGCCATGTGATGTTGAAACATGATCATTGACCTGAACTTTCACCATAAATCCACTTGGTCAACAATTGACTTTTGTTGACTTTTGCTCAGATGACTGTTTTACCCCGAATTAATCAATTGAACCTCTTCCAACCAAAATTGATGCTCAATTCTTCAATCATAAATGCTCATAGACGTGTAGAGAAGAATGGAAACAAGTATTTCCCAACAAGTCAAAGATGCCCTGATTGAATCAAAAAACCCTAATTTTGGTCCATTGTGCTAGGAGATGATGATCCAACTTCAAAACCATAATTCATAGGAATATGATGTGAATTTATTTAAACAAAGATGTCTAATATAACAATGAGAGGTTATTTATTCATAAATTTGACCCACACAAGCATTAAACACTTCATTTGGAAAAAACCCAAATCTCAAGAGATGAATAGGAGAATCAGTGTTTCAAAATCAACACTCGCACTTCTCAAACTTCTAATGAATCAATAAGATAATATAGATGTCTTGAGGTGTGAGAAACCCTTGTAACTTTAGGGACTCAAATATTAAGGGCATGAGACCCTTCTTGCTCTGATTGATAACACAACCATCTTTCATAGCTTCCAGATGAACTTGGGAACCAAAATACCTTGATCCTATCACAATGCATGAATGTATATGATGAAACATAAGCCTTTAAAACTATAAAAATAAGAGGGTAAATTTTGGAGGTGAAACACATAGGTGTTTTAAAGTTAATTCCTATGAATGTACATCTACTAATCATGTAAGTTGCTTTCCCACTAGCCTTACCCAATAATCTTTAAGAATTTAATTCCTAACATCATGCTAGAAGCGATCAAATTTATTTTTATACCTTGTTTCCTGCAAAAATCGTTAAAGTGTTCTAAAAAAACCTCCACACATTTAATATGCCTTATTATTAAATCTCACATTATTTTCTTTCTATGAAAGTATTCAGAAGCTAATTATGAATGACCAATAGCATTGAAACCATATAAAATTATAACCCATATATTTAAGACACTTTAGCCATGATTACTCTACCATGTGAAATCTTCAATACTTCATGTTCAAATCTAGTTTATAGCATACATCATCAAAAATGCTTATGGACAAAAAGTATTTCCATAGCCCGCGGACAAACCTTACATTGTGTAGAAGAGCTCACGATTATCGAACATTTTAAGTCCGACTGTACCAACACCCTGAACCATGTTAGCTTGATTTTTACTGAGTCGAATGTCTCCACCTCTTCTAGCTTCAAATTATTCTTTCCCTAGGCACTTGTGAAAAAGGCTTCATGAGTCCATGACCTAAATCTTTTCAGCTTCTAAACTCGATACCACTAGTGCACCTACACTGTCATATTTATCCTCATTTGAGACAACTCTAGTCTAAATAGAATCTTCATTATCCTCCCTTTTGGGATAATCTTTCTTGAAGTGGTCGATCTTCTAACGAATAAAGAATTTTAACACTAACTTATCAAACCTTCTAGATTTAGGCATTCCTTTACACTCACTTATTTCTCTTAAGACACTCAAGGCTTCAACAATATCATTAATCTTCAAATATTTCACTATTCAAAACTCCTTGGATATCACAAAAATTTAGACTTCATATAAACTAATACATCATTTGTTCCAAAATAAGTGTCATACTTGATACTTTCACGTAAATTAAGAAAATGTAATAAATGAAAGAGAAAGAATAACAATTTTACCCAATTACCCTTATTGGCTATTGGTGTATCTAATTTTCATTAATGGAATATGAGAAAATAATAAATTAAAAGTATTAATTAGAGGATATAATTAGAAGATGGAAACTAACATTGCATTGGAAACCAAAAGAGACATTGATTTTGGGACAACTTTATTTTACAGATGTCACATTTATTTTGGGACAAAGTGAGTAATATCTCCCTTACCATAAACAAGGGTGTAGTTGTTTAGTTATTGGCATGCATTTTTTGTAAAACCAGGTGTGTGAATGTCATGACTAATGTCATAACATTCTGATTTATTAGGTACTGGTTTATTAGGTACCTTTGCAGAAAAATAGTGGCATACAGGTACTGCTGTTTATGAGTGTGTATCTGAGAATTTTGCAAAATGATCACATTTACCAAAATCAGTAAACAGGAATTTTGATGTCATAACAAATGTTAAGACATCCTATTCTGATTTAGCAGTTATGCAGTTTGGTTAATTCTGAGACTTTTCAGGAAGATGACTCATTCTTTCCAGGACAGAATCTCTCGTGGACTTTGGGTAAACCTAGCTCAACCCTAACTTGGTTGATAAAGTCTTGTGACCAAGTCTTAAGGTTAAACGGAATTAACCCTAGCTTTTTGTGGAAACCCTAACTGGAGCAACAACTGCTATATATTCAACAGGGCTGCTGTTTGGAATTTATCCTTTTGACAGAAGATTATTTAGGAGCTGTATAGTTTTAACTATTGTAATCCAAGCAAGTATCATTGTGATAAGTGACTTGGAATAGGTTTTAATTGTAAGGGTTTTGTATCACTCAAAGCTTTGAAGCAAGAGTGTTTTGTGTCTCTTGACTAAAGCTTTGAAGCAAAGTCAAGTTAGGTTTATGTATCACTCAAAGCTGTGAAGCAAGAGTGTTTGTGTTGCTTGATTAAAAAGCTGTGAAGCATAATCAAGTGTATGTTTTGAAGAGTGTCTTCATTAATTCATTAGTCAATTGTTTTAAGTATCACTGCTGTGATTGAGAGGGAGTGAGTAGGAACTCAGGTTTAAGTTGTACTTAGATTGAAGTTGCATTGGGTAGGTCTTAAGTGAAGGAGATAAACTGGTTGGTTTATTCCTGAATTAATATCTCTTATAGTGGATTTCCTCCCTGGCTTGGTAGCCCCCAGAGTAGGTGTTGTTGCACACTGAACTGGGTAAACAATTGACTGTGTTCTTTACTGTTTTTGTATTTACTGTCTTATAGAAAGTCAGATACGGTGTCATAACATTGAACGTGACATTGAGTATCTGCAGCCAGAATTTCAATTGGCATTAGAGCAGGCACCCTGCCTGTATTACTGGGTGAGATCTAGGGATATCACTTTCTGGCACTATGGACAAAGAAGGAGTTTTTGGAAACAGACCACCCATTATGGATGGATCAAATTATGACTACTGGAAACCTCGTATGATTGCCTTCTTAAAATCACTGGACAAAAAGGCCTGGAGAGCTGCTGACAAAGGATGGAACCATCCCACCATAACTGAGAAAGATGGGACAATCAGTCTGAAGCCTGAGGAAGATTGGAGTAAAGAAGAAGATGAGTTAGCCCTGGGTAATTCCAAAGCTTTAAATGCCTTGTTCAATGGAATTGATAGAAACATATTCAGACTAGTACATTAATATGAACTGGCCAAGGAAGTTTGGGACACTCTCAAAACTACCCATGAGGGCACTTCCAAAGTAAAAATGTCAAGGCTTCAGATGTTGACTACCAAGTTTGAGAATCTAAAAATGATAGAAGATGAAACCATTCATGAGTTTCACATGAACATCTTGGAGATTGCCAACACCTCAGGAGCATTGGGAGAAAAGATGTCAGAAGAAAAATTGGTGAGAAAGATTCTCAGATCCTTGCCTAAAAGATTTGCAATGAAGGTAACTACCATAGAGGAAGCCCAGGACATCAGCAAGTTGAAAATGGATGAACTCATTGGGTCTCTTCAGACTTTTGAGATGGGGATCACTGAAAATGTTGACAAGAAGAACAAGAGCATAGCACTTGTATCCAACACTGAAGGTGAAAACAAGGAGGATGAAGAAGAAAATATTTCAGAAGCTATAGCCATGCTTGGAAGACAATTCAACAAACTCATCAAAAGAATAGATCCAAAGTCAAAGTCTAATGTTCATAACATCCCCTCTGACATTGACAGTTCCAGTAGAAAACCAAGGTCAGAAGAGAAGGGAAATCAAGGCAGATGAATTCAATGCCATGGTTGTGAAGGATATGGACATATTCGAGCTGAATGTCCTACCTTTCTTAAGAAACAAAAGAAAGGAATGATTGTTACCTGGCCTGACTGTGATTCAGAAAGTAATTCTGAAGAAGAATCTGCCAAACTAGTTACTGCACTAACTGGTGTTTGTACCTCTGAAAGTGACACTAGTGATGAGGAAGTGACATTTGAAGAACTGGCTGATACTTACAAGAAATTGTGTATCAGAAGTGATGAAGTTTGTGTGCAAAATGAGAAGCAATCAAAACTCATCATAAAGTTGGAGGCTGAAAAAAGGGCAGACCTTGAAACTATAAGTCATCTAGAAGGGGAAGTTCAAATGCTGAACTCAAAACTAAACCAGATGACTAAATCTGTCAAGATGCTGACAAATGGAACAGACAAATTGGAAGAAATCCTCCAGGTTGGATAAACTGTGGGAAACAAGTCTGGTCTAGGATTTGTGGCAGCAAAGAAATCTGGTGCAGACAAGAAGATCAGGTCTAATAAACAAATGTCAAAGCAGATGTCTCGACATAACTCTCAACATCAGGAACAGAGACATATGAAGAAAAGGTACCAAAGATGGAGATGTCATCATTGTGGGAGGTATGGCCACATAAAGCCTTTCTGCTTCAAATTGCATGGATACCCTAATCAAAACTCAGGTGTCAAACCTAAGACTAAAAAGGTACCACACACTCCTCAATGGAAGAAAAAGGATATTGCCCTGATAGCCCACACTTCCCTGAGAGTCTCTGCAAAGGAAGACTGGTACTTTGACAGTGGGTGTTCTAAGCACATGACTGGAATCAATAACCTCCTCAATAATGTGAAACCTCACACCACTAGTTTTGTGACCTTTGGAGATGGTGCTAAAGGTAAAATCAAAGGAGTTGGTAATTTGGACTGCCCTGGAGTTCCAAGTCTGAATGAAGTACTACTGGTAAAAGGCCTGACTGCTAATCTCATTAGTATCAGTCAATTGTGTGATCTAGGATTCAAGGTCAATTTCTCAAAATCTGAATGTCTTGTAATTAATGAAAAATAAGAAGTTGTAATGAAAGGAGTCAGATCTAAAGACAACTGTTACTTGTGGGAGATTGAGATCACAAATTTCTCCACTGTGTGTTCCATTGTCAAAGAAGAAAAAGAGGTGAAACTGTGGCACCAGAAACTTGGCCATCTTCATCTAAGAGGAATGAAAAGGATTATCTCCATGGAGGCAGTCAGAGGGATTCCAAGACTGCAAATTGATGAAGGGAGAGTTTGTGGTGAATGTCAGGTTGGTGGAAAGGGATATGCCTTTGTTATTATGGATGACTATTCCAGATTCACCTGGACTATCTTCTTTAGGGAAAAATCTGAGGTGTTTGAAGTTTTAAAAAAACTGTGCAAAAGAATTCAAAAAGAAAAAGAAGGCTGTATTATCAGAATCAGAAGTGGTCATGACAAGGAATTTGAAAACAACAAGTTTTATGAGTTCTGTTCCTCAGAAGGAATTAGTCATGAATTCTCTTCTCCTATAACTCCTCAACAAAATAGGACCATACTGGAATCTGCCAGAGCTATGATCCATGTCAAAAGACTTCCTTTTCATTTTTGTGGTGGAGCTGAATACTTTGCAGATAGTAGTAGCTGTTCTCAAATTATCTGGATAACACAGATGCTCTCTGAGTATAATGTCACACAAGATGTTATGACATTGCACTATGACAATCTGGGTATAATCAACATTTTCAAGCACATTGGTATTAGTCATCACTTAATCAGAGAATGTGTAGAAGAGAAAACAATTAATCTGGAACATGTTGCCACTAAGCTTCTACTGGCTGACATTTTGACCAAGGATCTTGATACAATTCAATTTGAAGACTTGAGGGGAAAGTTGGGTATTTGCCAACATGAGAAATTATAGCAATTAATTTTGCTTAAAACAAGGGTTGAAGGAGTTATTTTTGTTAAGTCTATTTTTAGTGGGTTAATCATATGTTTTCCCAATTCTTTCAAAATTATTAAGAAGTTGAATAGACTCTCATTTGCCTCCTACCTCTCTCGACTTTGCAACCTATTCCTTTCTCTCAATCAAAGTTTTCTCTCAAATTGCTACTGGTGCTCTAAGTCAATCAAAATGTCTCAAACATCATCTTCAACCAAGGCGACCACTTCTTCTTCATCATCTGACCAAGATTCTCGAGCAATCACCACATGCATAGATTCTGAAGTCCTGGAGATCACTCCTCTCAGAGAAATGGCAACTGACCCCTCCAAAGTCAAAAAGCTGAGAACTAGGCATGCAGGAAGATCTCAAGCTACTGCTTCCGGTAATCCTTCTCATCCTTCTTCTTCTATACCAAATAGGGAAGGATCAGCTCAAGTACATCAAGCAATTGCTAGGCTTGTTACAAGAATACTAAGCGAAAACCACTCTGTACCGGGGATTTTTGTCCCATTAAATCAAGAATCAGCAAGCCCAAATGTTGAAGCAAATGCAGATGTCTCTGAGAGTGTTGTGACACCAAATGACAACATTCAGAAATCATCTGAAATCCTTGATGATATTCAGAACCCTTCAGAGAAGACTGTTGATCCACCTGTTATTGATGTGGATGAGGAATACTCAGACAATGAACTAATTGCCAATGTAAACCCTAGCATAGCTAGGAGAATGATGAAAAGAAAGGGTAATCAGAATGCTGCAAAATGTATGACCAAAGAGAAACCTGCTGATAAGAAATCCAAGTCTGAAGGCAAGACTGGGGTAGAATCTGTGAAGACTGGTCTGTCCAAAGGGAAGGTGAAAGCCCAAGTGCATACTGGAAGACAACCAATTACAAAGAAGAGAAAAGAACCTGAGTCTTTTGATTATGATGAGGAATCAGAATTTGAAATTGAGGCTGAAGAAATTTCTATCAGAAGGAAACTCCCTTCCAGCAAAATGGCTAGAGTTCCTGAAGTCCCAACAGACAACATCTCTTTTCACCACCCTGACAATGCCAACAGATGGAAGTATGTTTGCTTGAAGAGAATAGCTTTATAAAGAGAGCTAAACAATGGTGCCATGGATTGCAAGGAAATCATGGACCTGATTAAAGCTGCTGGACTGATGAAGACTGTGGTAAAATTTACCAAGTGCTATGAAAATCTGGTCAAGGAGTTCATAGTTAACTTATCTGATGAATGTGCTGATGGAAGGTCAGCTGACTTTGAATGTGTCTATGTTAGAGGAAGAAGGGTTAATTTCTCTCCATCAGAAATTAACAAATTTCTTGGAAGATCAAATGAGGCTTGCCCTGAATTAGAAGTCACTGACAATGAAGTATGCCAAACCATCACAGCAAGACAAGTCAAGTGCTGGCCCTTGAAAGGCAAGCTGAATGCCAGCAAACTAAGCATGAAATTTTCCATCCTGCACAAGATTGGTGCAGCCAACTGGGTCCCTACCAACCACAAATCAACTATCTCCACAGGATTGGGGAGATTCATTTATGATGTGGGAACCAAGACTGAATTTGACTATGGCAGGTATATTTTTGAACAAACTTTAAAACATGCTGGTAGCTTTGCTGTCAAAGGCCCTATTGCCTTTCCCTCCCTCCTTTGTAGAATTATCCTTGCACAGTACCCTGATATCCTGGTGGCAAGAGATACTGCTTGCAAAAGAGCTCCTGCTCTTGGGTTACACTACAAGCTGTTTCAGGGATCTCATGTTCCTGATATTATCATAACATCAGCTGAGACATCATCTGTAAAAACCCAGTCTAAAACATCTGATGTTATAGCTATATTGAAAGAGACCTGCAAAGAGCTGGAGACTAGGAAAAAGACTCTAGAAAACCTAATTGCCAGGTTAGAAAAGGAGGAAGTTGAAGGAAACAGAAGGGAAGAGGGTGCTGCTGAAGATCAACTTAATACTGAAGAAAGTAGCTCCTCTGAAGGGGACAATGCTTAAAGGTTGGTGTAGTTGATGCTGGTTCCTGGTGGAGTTTGCAAGTGTGTTCAGTTTTTAGTTGTTGTTTTTACTACTTTGTTTGGGATGACTGTATAACTTTTAAGAACATGTATCTTTGGCCCATTTGTGGCTAAAGAGGGGGAGATATTATTCTGTGGTCAATTACTTGATAAACACTATATTTTTCTACAGTCACATTTATTCTACTGCTATCTCTGATTGCTTAGGGGCTTTAGCCAAAAATCTGCCAAAGGGGGAGTTTGTATTTGTTTAGTTATTGGCATGCATTTTTGGTAAAACCAGGTGTGTGAATGTCATGACTAATGTCATAACATTCTGATTTATTAGGTACTGGTTTATTAGGTACCTTTGCAGAAAAATAGTGGCATACAGGTACTGCTGTTTATGAGTGTGTATCTGAGCATTTTGCAAAATGATCACATTTACCAAAATCAGTAAACAGGAATTCTGATGTCATAACAAATGTTAAGACATCCTATTCTGATTTAGCAGTTATGCAGTTTGGTTAATTCTGAGACTTTTCAGGAAGATGACTCATTCTTTCCAGGACAGAATCTCTCGTGGACTTTGGGTAAACCTAGCTCAACCCTAACCTGGTTGATAAAGTCTTGTGACCAAGTCTTAAGGTCAAACGAAATTAACCCTAGCTTTTTGTGGAAACCCTAACTGGAGCAACAGCTGCTATATATTCAACAGGGATGCTGTTTGGAATTTATCCTTTTGACAAAAGATTATTTAGGAGCTGTATAGTTTTAACTATTGTAATCCAAGCAAGTATCATTGTGATAAGTGACTTGGAATAGGTTTTAATTGTAAGGGTTTTGTATCACTCAAAGCTTTGAAGCAAGAGTGTTTTGTGTCTCTTGACTAAAGCTTTGAAGCAAAGTCAAGTTAGGTTTATGTATCACTCAAAGCTGTGATGCAAGAGTGTTTGTGTTGCTTGATTAAAAAGCTGTGAAGCATAATCAAGTGTATATTTTGAAGAGTGTCTTCATTAATTCATTAGTCGATTGTTTTAAGTATCACTGCTGTGATTGAGGGGGAGTGAGTAGGAACTCAGGTTTAAGTTGTACTTAGATTGAAGTTGCATTGGGTAGGTCTTAAGTGAAGGAGATAAACTGGTTGGTTTATTCCTGAATTAATATCTCTTATAGTGGATTTCCTCCCTGGCTTGGTAGCCCCCAGAGTAGGTGTTGTTGCACACTGAACTGGGTAAACAATTGACTGTGTTCTTTACTGTTTTTGTATTTACTGTCTTATAGAAAGTCAGATACGGTGTCATAACATTGAACGTGACATTGAGTATCTGCAGCCAGAATTTCAAAGGGAATCATTTAGATTCTCAAAGAATATGGATAATGAGGTTGAAAAAAGTATAACTTCATTTTCATCATCAATCTTCACCTCAATATTATACGGATCATCAATGATCTTGTGAAATTTCGTCAATTGCCCCACTATGGATTTGATCTCTACCATTCTAAATGAATGAAGTTGTTTCACATATAAAATATGACTCAAAGAATTAGTCATACACAACGATTGAAGCTTTGTCGACATTGAAGTCATAGTATTCTCCCAGACGACTTCCCTTAGATAATGACACTCATGTCTTATACATGATAATGCCTTAAACACATTTCTATTGAGTAAAGATTGCTTGCATCTTCACTTTCACAACCGAATATCATTATCTCTGAAAAACTTGTTGATCTTCCATTTAAAACTCTTAGTGCTATGTTGTAAACAAAACACCTTTGTCCAAAGGTGAACACCATTTGTTGTGAAATTGAAAGGTTTCGAGAAAATGGTTACTTTAGTTCCTAAAAATAAAATTTATTTTCTACCCAATGGCTTTTAAATCTCTCCAACTCTATATATGAATTACACAGACCCAAGATGTTTAGAAGTGTTTTTCTTTTTCAATCCTCAAAAATATCTCCAAATATCGGTCAAATTCCAAGAGCTCCAAGGAATTTCTACCATTGTCTCCCTAACTAGAATTACCAGATCTTCCTTCATTATTATTCTCTTGACAATCAAAAGTGATAGAGATTAATATTTATAACTTCTGAAATTAAAACAACTCCACAACGAGTCCAAAATACGACCCATTGCAGAATGAAACGACAAACTAAACTGAATTTCGACCGACTTGAACATCCAATAACCCATTGCCACTTGGCCATCATCGATCCTAGTGGAAAAGCGACACTATCCATCTCTTTTTCCACCGCCTCGTGGGAGTGCCACCATGCGACTCTGGTGCATACCACCACTGACTCCCCTACAATTCTTCACAATTTTGATTTCTAACAGTCTCGAAATTTGATTTTCTTCTTTTCATCACTTACGATTTTGAGAGACACTTACACACCGAAAGTAGCAATGAGCAAATTTTACGCCACATCTCTTTCTAAAACTTTAAATCATTGGATATACAAGTCACTTCTCTTTTATATATAATATTTTCTCCATTTTTAATTAATGTGTGCCTTAACCAAATTACTCAGGGTTAATATTTGTATGTTTGAATCAGGGTTGTCTTTAAGGATACAGGAAAAGAGTTTCAAATTAATCAAGATTAAATGATAATTAAATTGGATGTTATAAAATATTTATCTGATTAAATCTTAATTAAATAAAATTTAAATTTATTGTGTTATAGTTAAACTAAGATTAATCTACATAAAATAAAACCTTCAAAAATTTAAAATAATTCTAATTTAATTATGTATTTTTTTAGAAAAATCATTAAAAAAAAATCAGTGATTTTAAAAAATTTGTCTTCCTTATCGCACTAACAAAAATCACAATTGATTTATCAAAATAAAATAAAATTGGCACCTCTATTTTGGGAAAGCAATAGCTAAATTGCAGCCGCAACTCAGGTGTTTTCAATTGCCCGCAAAAAGGGTTATCGTCTTAAAGTAACAAATGTCTTCTATGATTGAATTTGTATACAAACAAATGAAAAAATAATTGATGAAAGAAATGTTTGCGGTTTGTATTGTTATTTGAACATAGCAGAATCTTCAATATCAAGCCGCAGATTAGCTGTTTTCTTTTGCCACAAGAAATGCAAACTTTTGTAAAGTTTTTCCTTAACTTTTGTTTTATTTGAATAGAAAATTGGAAATAGAATGTGACCTAGATCATCATGTTCTTCACATCTGTCTCATATAAAGGAAATGAAATCATGTCTCATATAAAGGAAATGAAATCATGTCTCATATAAAGAAATCTAAAACTTGTCATGGAAATATGTATAAGTTTTTAAATTTAATAAACTAGTAATTAATTTTTTAATTTTATTGGCAAAGACCCAAAATTGCTAAGGCACAAGCCAATTCATATTCACTCCATATGACGTAATGTATAATGTCGCGAAATATAAGGTACACATTCAGATATTTATTTTTTACTATACTCCATTTGAATCTTGAATTAATTTGAGTGTTGGAGTAATAATCTTATTTATTCACCCTGCGCAGTGGCGGGGCCAAGGTCGTGCACTTGTCCGGACTCTTCTATATGTAACCTCAAGCCTAACCTTAACTACACGCTCGAATTCGCTCTCACAATAGTAACATTCGCGCGGACTCTCGTTTGGATTCATGCACCTTTTTGGTTCAGCCATAATTTCTACGAAGTGTTCGACAAAATGTCTCCAGTGGTTTCTTTTCTTTTCTTCTGCTTCTGTTTTGATTATCTTGTGATGGAATGTTGAATTGTTATACTAATTATGATGCAGCCCATGAGTTAGTTATTGTATTGTTGTTATCGCTGTTTTGAAACTCGCACGCCACGTGTTCAATGAAATGCATAGGTCAGTTTCTTGCTTCTTTTCCTTGAGTAGTGTAGTTGGTTAAGGTTCACAATATTGAGTAGTGTAGTTGGTGGAGCTAACTAAATTTTTTTAATCACTTTTACTATGAAATTCAGTAAATTCTTCTTAAATCATAAAGTAATTAAGTCCTCACCTTCCCCTACACTATGTTGTGTGGAGATAGTGCCTAAAGATGAAGAGAATTATCATACTACATCATTTAATTCAGGAGATAGATCTACATATAGTAAGAACTATCATATGTGATGTACATATAGTAAGAACCGCTACTGTGATTTGATTACTTAAACAACAAATTAAAATTGTTGATTTTTAGTTTAACATTATGTAGCAAACACTAACTCTTCAAATTGTTGATCTTGCTAAAGAAAATACAGAAAAAGATCTTGACATATACGGTATATGGGTGCATTTTTTAATTTCTTTTTCCCCCTCTCTTATATGTGTACTCTTGTCATGTTTATTTTCACAACTGCTTAAGATGCTTCTAGATTTTTTTTTTTTTACTTTATGTCTTGTATGGCTGTTTTTATGTACAAGGTATTCTATTGTAGAGATATGTGCGTGTTTGAAATCACGATGTTAAAGAAATCATAACTGTGATTCTGTTGAATATCCAAAGTATAGCTTTTGGAAAAATCATGATAGTAAATTGTACCCTCAATTCAAACATGTTTTCAAATCTTTCTTAGGAGTGTTTTAAAGAAGAGAAACAAATAACTTGATCTGATAAAATGATTTGTGGAATTTGAAATTTATATACGACAATGTCTTTCAATTACCCGGGAGAAAGGATCTCTTTATATGACTACACTAATCACACCGAAGCAAGAATCAACACCTAATTCTGTTAGTATATGAATCAATCATACATTCTTTTTATCTTGGCTTTGCATTATTTTCGCACATGTTTGTAGAGTATAGTTGATAAGTGTAAAAGTGTAGTTATTTTGTATATACTTTTTGTTGCACTCATCGACTCTTGGTTGTTAATATCAATTGAATAACCTAACTTTGTGTATAAATATATTTAGTTTGTGTATATAAAGTGTATTGTTTGATAGTTTTTCATTCATTTTATAGGTATTGATGCGTATTTGGAGCATGAGCAATAAAGTGTCGAAGACACGGCTTTAAACGTGAGATTTTGAGTAACTCGTCGACGAATAAGGCTCAAAATCAAAGAATAATAAATCATAAATTTGGTTTATATTTTGTCATTGTTAGAAAGAGCATTGAATAAGCTTTCCAACGCTTCGAATCGGGCGCGAATCGGAGTACGATTCAAAAGTTATGGCCGAAACAGTGCAGAAGTCTGTGCCGATTTTTCAACCTTCTATCATCCGTCACCGGACGATGCTTTTGGTCGCCAGGCGACGCTAGGCGAGCTGTAGCGTGGAAAAAACACGGTTTTGGTCGCCGATTGCCGGACGATGCTGGACACTCAAAAATGCGTATTTAGGTGTAAAAACACATTTTTTGGATATGGTTTTGGATATTTTTGATCCCAACTCCATCAACCTTCATTTTTTGATAGGATTAGCTTAGAAAATAACATTGAAGCTTGCATATGGATAATCTGGGGTGGAATGCTCATCAATCGGCGCTGACAAACCGAGAGATTTGTGGTTCATTTCTCTTCCTCTTTGTGTATTCTTTATGTGTTGAGTTTGTATATATATTTACTTTGAACTCATGTATATTTGTCGCCCATGGCGTTATATTAAACCTGTTTTATAAATCTTTATCAATTGTTGTCCTGTATTTTTGCTTTGTGCTAGGGATTTGAGTTGTTATATACATATACTGCTTAGATTCTTATCTAGGATGATTATCTGTTAGTTTCTGAACTATAGAGATAGATTTAGAGATGACATCTACTTGGGTATCAGAGCTTAATGCCTCTGTGTGGTTGTGTTGTGCTGAGAGATCGTCAGTGCGATTAAATAATTGTCTTTTGTGTTGTTGAGGAGGTAGAGAGATCATTTCCTTGGTGATACAGTCGGTTTCTCAATTTGGGTTAGAAATGACTTAGGTTGTGAGTGATACGTAGTGACATTGATGAGTATTATTAAGTTGAATGTAACTGGTCGATAGATTTAAGTCTGTTATGAGTAGATTATATGCAGGCTTGATAAGTTCTTCCTTAGTTTTTACTTTTGTTTATATTTATTTTCTGTTGATAACATTTTCTTTACAAACCCATTTATTCCCAAACTCATTAACAAGAGATTTGTCGAACGGAAATTCAATAACCAATCTTTGTGGACACGGTAAATTCTCGGATAAATATTTCCAAAACTTTTGTTGGTTGCCGCTACACTGCTCCAACAAAATGGCGCCGTTACCGGGGATTGGTTCTATTTTCTTCACATTGCGATAATTCTTTTGTTTTTGAATTTTGTAATTAATGTATATGTTGTACAGAAATTGTACATTAACTTGTATATGATACTCGTGCATATATGTGTTTTTCTTTGTTTTCACGTATTATTGTGAATTGTCTCATTTACGTAAAGTTTGTTGTGTGATTGTTAGGACACTTTCTTTAGGATTGTGCGGTGTGACAATACCATGGCATGATGTGAGGAGGTTACTAACTCGCACAATAAAGGAGTCCAGCTTACGACGTAAAACAAGCATGGTTGTTTGTATTTGTTTATGGGTGTGGTGATTTGTGTTTTAACAAGTTGAAACAAGGAAATGTTCTGAATTTCAAATCTTCATTTTTCAACTTGTTAATTCATTTTCACCTGATTTTCATATCTTTATTTGTATTTATTTTGTTATGCCAATTTGTGTTTTCCGAAAGCGTGTCGTGTTTAGCTTGAGGAGTTTTGTTCGTTGTATATATTATAAATTTTGTACATTGAAATTTTATAGGAGTATTATTTTTCTAATTCTTTTGTTGTTGTTTGGACTCAAGTTTTAATCCGGTAACTTGTAAAATATTGAGGTGAATTGTCAAGTTTGATCGTTTCGACTTGCGAATGTGTGGTAATGATTTTGTTAAAGTTTTGTACACGTTCGAGGTATGTGTTTATCTCTTTCTATACTTTAGCATATTCATGATACTTAGACGTTTTACAATTTTTATACCATTCATTCTTTTGTATACTTGTTCATTTATGAATCACTTTAGTTCCTATCCTTTTTGTGAGGTAGCTTTCCATTGTTCACATATGCTGGAAACCACAATTCTTGTTTTAATTGGATTTTATTATGCTTAATATTTTGTTTTGTGTTAATTGTATGAATGGAATAAAGTGATCAAGGTATTTCTTGTTCCATTTTGAGCACAACTACCTATCCAAATAGTCAATTCACCTTGTGAGTGTGTGATCATTAGTAACCCCTTTGAGCTTTTTGTCGATATCCATGTTGTATTTGCTAAATGCTTGTCTATGAGTGTTTAGTTTCTCTTTTTGTATGGATATTGATTCCTTGTTTTCTTGAACCCTTAACTATGATTTATAGTTGAACTTTTACCTTGCCTTAGAAATTATGAAGTATTCATATTATGATGATGGTTGAATTCAAGTTGGGGAGATGAATGCTTATGTGCTTATGATGTGATTGCTATGAGGTTGAATAGAAAAATAAAAGAAAAGAAAGAAAAAATTGTGAAAAAGAAGTGATAGAAAAAGAAAGAAAAAAATAGAAAAGCCTTGAAAAAGAAAAACAAAAAAGAGTATGGAATAATATTTTATTAATAAGTGATGTGTGTTGGTGTGAAACTTGTGATGAAGAAGAAGTTTGATTTAAATTCTATTGTTTGAAACTTTGTGGAAGTAATTACTCCCTTAGGTTTAGGCAGGTTTTTGTTTCGATTAGCTTTAGGACTTATCACTTGTTTGTTAACCAAGCCACATTACAACCTTGAAAAGCCCTTGAGATTCTTGCTTTTATACTTTCAATGTAAATTTTTGGATGAATGCATAATTTAGTCTATTGTTTGTAAGATTGTTGGATGAGTGAAAATACACTATTTTTGTGTGTTTTTCATCTACCGATGATTGTGTTTGCTATGTGTGATTCATTGGTGAACTAGTATTATTTTAGAATTTTTGGCATAATTTTTGTATTTGGCATTTATTTCATGTTTATGTTATAGTCGTATTTTAGTGGTAAGTGTTTACTTTGTGTGTACTGTTTTTCATTTGAACCATTGCATTTGTTTTATGTTTTCAAAACTTGTTGATTCGTGATTATTTGATTTATAATTATTTTTTCTTTAGTTTATTAGACTTTGTTTGAGGACAAACAATGATTCAAGTTGGGGAGAGTTTGATAAGTGCAAAAGTGTAGTTATTTTGTATATACTTTTTGTTGCACCTATCGACTCTTGGTTGTTAATATCAGTTGAATAACCTAACTTTATGTATAAATATATTTAGTTTGTGTATAATGCATTTTCATGTATAAAGTGTATCATTTTGATAATTTTCCATTCATTTGATAGGTATTGATGCGTATTTGGAGCATGAGCAATAAAGTATCGAAGACACGGCTTCAAACGTGCGATTTTGAGCAACTCGTCAACGAATAAGGCTCAAAATGAAAGAATAATAAATCATAAATTTGGTTTATATTTTTTCATTGTTAAAAAGAGCATTTAATAAAATTTCCAACACTTCGAACCAGGCGCGAATCGGAGTTACAATTCAAAAGTTATGACTGAAACAGTGCAGAATGTTATGTTGATTTTTCAACCTTCTGTCATCCTTCGTCGGGCGAAGCTTTTGATCACCAGGCGACGCTAGGCGACTTGTAGCGTGGGAAAAATGTTTTTTTGGTCGCCGAGTGAAGCTTTTTGATCGTCGGGCGATGCTGGACAGTCAGAAATGCGTATTTAGGTGTAAAAACACATTTTTTGGTATCGTTTTGAGTATTTTTGATCCCAACTCCATCAACCTTCATTTTTAGATAGGATTAGCTTAGAAAACAACATTGAAGCTTGCATACGGATGATCCGGGGTGGATTGCTCATCAATCGGCGCTGACAAACTGAGAGGTTTGTGGTTCATTTCTCTTCCTCTTTGTGTATTCTTTATGTGTTGAGTTTGTATATGTATTTACTTTGAACTCATGTATATTTGTCGCCAATGGCGTTATATTAAACTTGCTTTATAAATCTTTATCGATTATTGTCCTAGATTTTTGCTCACTGCTACGGATTTGAGTTGTTATAGACATATACTGCTTAGATTCTTATCTAGGATGATTATCTGTTAGTATCTGAACTCTAGAGATATATTTAGAGCTGACATCTACTTGGATATCAGAGCTTAATGCCTCTGTGTGGTTGTGTTATGCTGAGAGATCGTTAGTGTGATTACATAATTGTCTTCTGTGTTGTTGAGGAGGTAGAAAGATAATTTCTTTGGTGATACAGTCGGTCTCTCAATTTGGGTTAGAAATGACTTAGATTGTGAGTGATACGTAGTGACATTGATGAGTATTGTTAGGTTGAATGTAACTGGTAGATAGATTTAAGTATGTGGTGAATAGATTATATACAGGCTTGATAAGTTCTTCCTTAGTTTTTACTTTTGTTTATATTTATTTTCTGTTGATAATATTTTCTTTACAAATCCATTTATCCCTAAACTTATTAACGAGAAATTTGTCGAACGGCAATTCAATAACCAATCTTTGTGGGCACGATAAATTCCTGGATAAATATTTCTAAAATTTTTGTTGCTTGCCACTACACTGCTCCAACAATAATGATCTTCAAATGTTTGGTTGTTATGACAACTGGCCTATACACTTCCAAATCATTCAAATTATTTGTCATTTAAAATTTTAAATAAGTGTGTATCAGATAATCATATGTATGATACATTTATACATATTTTTAGATCATCACTTCTGATTCACTGACTTTAATTTTGATTGATGACTATTTATATATTATATACCATCTAAACTTACCGTCTTTATATTTTTGTCCAAATTTCATAATTTTTCTAGTTTCGGCATTGACCCTGCATCGTTGTATCTGAGATCAAGACATTCACTAATATATTGTATCAATTACTTTGTACCATCAATTCATAATCAAATTTACTATCATGTTTTATGTTTTTTGTTGTTAGGATATATCATGCTTCTCGTCATAGTATAAGACACATGACATCCACTACGAATCTGGATGTCAATATAGAAAGTGTACAAAATCATTGATAGTAACTTTTTAGTGAGTACCACTATCGAACACAAAGATTAGAATTAGTATTGAATATTACATTTTACTCATCCAACAAAAAGTTTTCTTAGGTTTGTTTTCGAGATTTGATGAAGGAAGGTAAAATTTGTGAAATTAATAATTAAAAGATTGTTAGAGATGAGTATAAATTAGGTTTCTCTTTGCCCTCTTTGTTTGATATTGCTAATTTAAATTATTATATGTTATTACCTATTTCCAAGATTATTTAATCATACTTTCTTAGTAATTAAACCTTTACTAACTTAAACAAACTCCTTAATCTTTTGGTAAATTACAATTAGGGTTAAGCATATATATTTAACATAAATACATGAGTAACAAACTCCTTAATCTTTTGGCAAATTACAATTAGGGTTAAGCATATATATTTAACATAAATACATGAGTTTCAAGGATCCACCTTTGTCCATTTGTGATGGTAAACTAAAATATCTAATTTGAAACCTTTACTAATTTCTCTTGCATTTGACAAAGTAAACCATACAAACATCAAATATAAATATTAGATAAATAACATAAAACAATAAGAACCAACAATTACATAACAGATTACCAAATTATTCCTAAGATCAAATGTTTATCATATTAGAACATAGTTTGGTTCTACATCTTAGTAATAGTTTTGATGATAACAAATACATGTATGTTCTCTAATCTTTTGATAAAATGAACAGAGAAGTTCTGACAAAAGAGTATAGAAAATGATGAGAGAATTGCATTTTGAAGTTCTGATAAAGAAGCATAGAAGTTGGCGAACAATTTGCGCTAAGAAGATCTGATAAGAAGAAGTTGTGATGTATCACGCTCAATTAAATTATCATGCTCAATAGAAGAAGTTCTTATATTATAACATCTGAAGCACCAAAGCTGCAAGTTAAATTTTGATACTCTGGTAAGTGAAGTTCTGGAAGAACAAATGAAGTCTCAAAGCACTCATCTATTCCGAAAGTTCTAAGACTCGACACTTAAGCTCAATATACTCTGATAAGTGAATATTTTGAAAGTATAAATAAGCTTCAACGTGTCTGTCTCATTCAAGTTCTGATCAAATGAATCTCAAGAAACTCTAATGATTTAAAGTCTCAACGATTAATATTTCTATTATGGTCAGATTTCAAAGAAGAAAAGTTCTCATAAGTTACAATTCATTCATTAAAAATAAAAGAGTAACGGCTGGAACAAGCCAAGATCTGTATTTTTGGAAAGTGCATTAACAACATTTTATTAATCATCCAAAGATAGTTTCTTATGTTTTCAACGGTTCAATTCACTTCCTTTATATAATGAGACTATGAGGATGGATAAAAAAATCACATACAATAGAAATAACTTAGACGCGCATATCAAGAGAACATCACTCACACATAACAACAAGAGCGATCAAGAAAAAATATCCATTTTATTATTGTGCTTTAATCTTGTGTAAACATCACAATTATGATATAGTTTTTTAGAAGCATTTGTTAAACACGTTACTTATGTTAGAAAAGTTATAATTCCTTGAGAAACCAAGTTATGGTTTAGTCTCGAGAAGACATTGACGGTAGTCTTTGTGAGTTGTGATTCCTTGAGAAATCAAGTTGAGGTTTAGTCTCAAGAAGACGTTGACAGTTGTCTTCGTGAATTGTAATCAAATTTTGATTAGTGGATTAAGACCTCGATTGAGATAGGAGAAATCACCTTGGCGGGTGAAATGGAGTTGTTTGAGTTCAAACAAACCAGGATAAACAAACGTGTCATACTGCTTTTATTTTTTGAAAACCCCAATTCAAACCTCCTTTTCTTGTGTTTTTCTATCCTTATATCCTTCACAAAAGGGTGTTTAGCTATACATACTGAAAATAAACATAATTAAAAGGATCAAGGAAACAATACATGGATCAAACAAGAAATTATTGAGCTATAATGATTAAAAATGATAAACTTCTCTCCTTCAAAACTATGCTAAAGCCACTCTTCTATTAAAAATTTGAATCCTTATCATGTGGCATAAGTTTAACATTTATACTAGAGTTTTGCATGTGAAAATGCACAATGATTCATTAATAATCTAAATGACATAACTGAGTGATTCATAATTTGTGTGATAATCCATTTAGATTGTGACACATTATTTTTATAATCACTACAATAAATAACGCTTTTAACCTCTAACTCGAAATGTTTTTTACCTCGGCTAAAGTAGCAAGGTAACACGGAACGTCATGAAAAGTGCGTACTTAACACCTCGGTGATTAAAAAATCAAGGGGTATAATTATATTCACATGGGTTTAAATCCCAACAGCTGCACTTTTATTATTTTCAAAACTAGCGTATTTTTATCTCAGTTTATTCAAAAAACTGAGAGGTATGATTATTATTATTATTATTATTATTATTATTATTATTATTATTATTATTATTATTATTATTATTATTATTATTATTATTATTATTATTATTAAAGGTGTTACATTGTTTACCCATAATTTTACATTGCTTATCCAATATTACATTATTTACACAGAATATTAAAATTAAAATAAAAGTCAAATCCTCTAGAGTTCAAGATAAAAATCAAATTCCATAAGGATCTAGGTAAAAATCAAATCGCTTCAAGATTTAGACTTTAGATCTTCGAACTATTGAATCTTGGGAAAGATCTTATGTTTGATCTTACATGCAATTGTTTCTAATGAAAAAAGAAGGGTAAGATAATTAATATAAAAAATCAAATCATTTTCAGTTCGAATAAATATTTAAGAAAACAAATCTTGAACCTAGAAAATTTTCTGCTCTTGCAATCCATCATAGAGAATTTTTCCAAACGTCATGAGGTTTCAAGTGTTTCATATGTTTTATTTAGGTTATATTTTCAATATTCAGCACACTTTTATAATGGATGTCCCTTAGGTTTCATGCAGATCACTAAAGACAACATCTTGACCATTGGTAATCATTAAATTAACGATAAAGATTTGTTCAGGCCGATGTATATAGTATATAAAAATGCTTAACTATCACCTCTGTCATGACAAATCACCGAGGTGAATGCATGTTTTATTTTTTTATTACATTTTTTCACAGTATATTAAAAATACATTGTATGTGAAGCAAGCAGAGAAAAATAAACAATGAAGTCGTCATGGAATATTTATTTATCCCACAGAAGGGAAGGAGAAATATTGAAGAAAACCTCATAAAGGAGAAATCAAGGTCTCTCGATCAAGAGAACAGGTACAAGAGTCGATTACATAAGGGAAATGTATTAGAACCCCTCATGTCTGTAGTACTCCAACAGGATCCACTATTGTTGTTCTAATCAAAAGGTGTGATATCTTAAGACTTGCTAAATGGAATGCAACAATGCAAAGTATTTACAAAAAGAAAAGTTTTTATAAATTTTGCACGCTGCGGTTGCGAACCTTTATGCCTACGTACCACCTTTCGTGCAATAGTGGATCAAGGCACTCGTAATTCACCTAAAAAGGTGTTTTGGTTTGTTTTATATTTTTTAGGAGGATAATGTTACATTCGCACTCTAGCGGTTAACATATTTCAACCCGACTTTTAGGGACTTACGCGTCGTATTGCGCAGAGGGGAAATAACACATCATTTTTGTGAAAAGGTTTTCAAAAGAAAAGCTCGAAGGCGGACCAAAGTCAGACCAATGGCAAAAGGTTTGAATTTGTTTGTATTTTTTATCTTGAAAAAGGATTTGGTGATTTGAACCACATTAAAGTCTATGATCGCAAAGGAATCACAAGGTTCAAGAATGCACCCTCTCATGCTCTTTCCAATACTTAAGGCTCGTGACACATGATTCGCCTCTTTATTATTAAGTGTTTTTGGAGTTTTGATTAAGAAAAAGAAGTTTTACTCTTAAAGATTCAAAAGGGGAATGAAAAAGTCTAAGAGAGACAAGAAATCCTAATATTGTCATGTACAATGGACCAAGAGTTAAGATTGTAAAGGGAAATTCTAACTAATTGTTTTCATGCTTGGATTAGATCCTAAGGTCTAATTAATTCAATTTAATCAAGAGATTAAAATTGACTTAAAAATCTTAAGGGAGAATGTATGGATATCAATCCTAAGGTTTATTTCAATTCAAATCTTTAACTAAGATCCTATGGATATCGCTGTTGTGATACGGTGGCAGAACTGACTATTTTTGTTACTACTGGTTTTGCGTTTTTTGTTCACAAATGTACGGTAAGCAAGAGTCGCCATTGACTTTTATTTCATCCAACAAAGGAAAAGGAAAAAGAACAGAAAAAACCTTTTTTGAGATGTTTCTGAGTACGGGGGGTAGATTATAGAAAGGGAAGGTGTTAGCACCCTTTCTATCCGTGGTTTTTCACGGGCTCTTAGGTGCTTGCTCATTCTTAAATTGCTTTTGTGTGTTTGTGTGTTTGAAGAGTTTTAAAATTGCCTTAGTGCGGCGTTTCACTTTATGGTAACCCTTGTATCAGTCCTCAAGAGTGTGATAAAGTGTTTTTTGAAAACTTTAGTTTGAAAGTGTAATTGTGAAAAAAGTTGTTGTTTTGAGCAAGTACTTAAGAGTTTCTACCTACTCAAAAAAGGTTGTTCATTATCTTGTTTCCTTTAGATAATTCTATCTTACTATTAAGGAGTAGGTAGCTCTATCGTTGGAGTTTAAGGGACAATCGAAAGGGACGAGTATGATCACTAAAGCAATAATTTGGAAACCTTAATAGTTACCCTAGAGTCCTAAAGATCTCTCCGAGGCAACATTCGAATGAGTCATTTTTTATCTTTCGGGACTAGAGGGAAACCACTAAAACTCCCTATACTTCGTGACCGTTTACTGAAGGCAACCGAAGTGGGGCAAACCCTAGGAGTGAGCATGTGCAAGTGTTTATTTTTCAATTATTTATCTTCGCACAATTAGGGTTTTCTACTGCTTTAAATTATTGATTTATCTTTCGCATACAATCATATTATCAATCATCTAACAGTTTATAATGACGGAAAGTAGAATGTAAGAAATTTAAACCTAGCTATTACAAGGCTTTGGGGAGGGGATTACATAATCAAAAACTTTGGGAAAAACAGTAAATGAAAATAGTAAACCTAAGTTAAAACTATTACAAACTCGGAGCAATTACATTAATTGGAAAAATAATGAAATAAATACGCGCGATGAAATTAAATACGAGGGAGTAAAATCAAATTCAACGACATTTAATTTAATAAATAGAGAAAAATATTTTTTGGATTTTTTTGAGAAAAAATAATTAATTTTGCAAATTAACCTAATTTCTAATTAATTTTAATTATGGAAAAAAAAAGAATTTAAGTTATCCTAATTAACCTAATTAATTAATATAATTAAATATTAAAAAAAAACATAATTCTAATATATTTTTTGTGTTTTTATGATTTTTGATTTAATAAAAAAGGATTTTTAAAGCAATTAAAAATAAATAAAACAAAAAAGTTAAAGTTATTTAAAATAAAAAAATTGGGATGGGCCTGATGTTAGAATCAAATCTGGGGGTGCAGAGTTAAACTTTCCAGGCCCAGAATAGTTGGCCCAAGGTTGCGCCTGATCCAGTGTCATTAGCCTTTGGAGGGTTCACCATGTGTTACGCCTGTGGTGTGCTAGATCTGGACGGATGATGGATCTAGTGGATGAGCTGTTGAGGTGCATGGTAGGCGCGTTGACTAGTGGTGCATTAGATTCTGCATAGAAATGTTAGAAAATGCAAAATTGGTTTTCCAGGATCGAACCCAGGTCCTTGACTTTGCACACTCGTCCCCTGGCCATCTGAGCTTCCAAGCTTAGTTGTTCAAATAACAACACAATGATATTATATAGGAAAACGAGATTAATATCTGGAAATTTAAAAAAATGCGCGCCAGATTCAAACTGGCCAGTGATGGGTTGCCATCTAGTCGTCTTCTCCAAAGAACCGTCGTTTTAGGCATAAAGGTTTTACCTACAGACAACTTCCGTAGCTATAACCCCTGCATTTTCAAAAATTCAGCACAAGCAATATAAATCTCAGATAAGGCCATGGATCGATCGCTCGTGATTTCCTGAATACGAATTGACCCTTGATCGGGCCTAATTTAACCTGTACATGGAGTCCCCAATTTGGGACCTTCAGAACCCTAGCTATGGTGAATATGATTCATGCGCTTAAACTCCAATTAAACCAACCAGAATCATTGAAAATATGACGATGAACATGAATATATAGCTAGAATGTGTTTATGATACCAGAATTAAAGGAATCGGAATCAAGAACATATGCAAACCTTGATGAGGGTTATGCACGATCCTGCAAGCTTCAAGCCCTGGGAATGATTGCAAAGGCTTCAATGAATGTTCAGGAGTACTGTGGTGTCCTTAGAATGCTCTGAATTGGCCTCTAGAGAAATATGAGGTATGCACTTTTTGACAAAGAGTTGAACTTTGTTCTTGCTCTTAGGGAGGCAGGATGCGCGTGAATTCCTCCTCTTATGGTTCACAATGCTTTGTTATAAGTACTGAATCAAATTAGGTCAATAGATTTAGAAAAAATCCAAAGATGTAATGGTCTTGAATTTTGATTCAAATATTTCCAAAATTGGATATTTCCTCTTGTTTTAGAGCTTGCACGATTTGTTTGGGTCATTGACAGCATATGAGATCTATAATTCAATGCAAAACAAATCTCATTCCACAAATTTGATTTAACTTGATTTTATTTGGATTTTAAATAAATAAAATCAAAGTAAATCAAATAAATAAGTGAATAAGGCATAGAGGGTCCCATAGGTCGTGGACCATGCTAGTACTGAGATTCAATCTTGAAAAGATGGGCCCATGTGGAAAAAATGCAATTTTGAGCATTGTTGACTTTGGGCAAATTTCCAAAATGGCCAACTTTGACAATGCATATTTCTCTCAATTTTGACCCTAAGATGGTGTTCTGTGACTTTTTAGAAAGATTAGGATGTCCCCTAAGCAACTTATTTGGTTTCATCTCAATTGGATCTTCCATGTTCATGTAAAAAGCTTTGACCCAAAAGGTGTTTTTGTTGACTTTTGAAAAGGACCTATAATGTCTGAATTTATATCTTTTCATGAGTGCATTTTTGAACTTCAGGGATGAATATGAGTTGTAGGGAATTGGATTCTCTTCAAAATGATCATTGGATGAGGAATTTATGATAAGGTATGAGAAAGTTATGTCTGATCAAAGTTTGGTTGACTTTTCCTATAGAAACCCTAATTTAGAAACTTTTGAGTTTTGATGAATTAGGAGCATTCCTTGAGGAATCATGATAAACCCTTGATCAAATTATGGATATTACTTCCAAATAATGATGTTGACCAAAAATATTGAAGTTTGACTGTATGTGGGTCACATTTGACTTTTGACCTAGTATAGTTGATTTTCAGGCATCTGAGCAGTTGATTGAGCAAACTTCTTGTGTAAGGCATGAAACTTGGCATGGATGATCTTGAGGACATATATGGCAATAGAAATCATTTAGGACCCTTGGAACTCAAACATCTTGATGAGGAGTGAAACCCTAGTTTGAGACTCATTGTCTTAGAAGGAGGATTTTTCTGGTCAATCCTAGTCAACTTGAACAATTGAGGACCTCTAGGAGTATGTTTTTGTGTGAAAATGGGAGTGCAAATTTTGGGTACAACAGCTGTCATACCCCAAATTTGTCCTATCCTTTATAAGGATCGTCTGGCTTATGCATCATGCATCCTTCGTATACATACTTCTCAGTAGGTCATTTAGCATTGCATGCATCTTTAATCAATAAGTAGTCATGGGATCAAGGAATTTCTGTCCAAAAGCTACACACAAAAAAGATTATTCTGCCAGGCAGTATAACAAGGCTAAAACAAGGGTTTTTCAAAGTTTGAATGTGTTCCGCGTGTTTCATAAGCCATAAAAGCAATAATAAATCAATACATAATGATGTTAATCTCTCATGTATTTCAGCACACTCTGAATCATGGAGAAATCAGGTGTTTCATTCAATTTGAGACGGTGCCAATCAGAAACAATGTTTTGGTTGATTTGAGTTTAGAAATTCGCAGCTTTCAATCAGGATATTGTTTTGAAATAAATCCTAGGGCATTGGAACCATCTAGGTATTTTCTTCATTTCATCTGTTCAAACCGAATCCATTTTTGTGAAGAAAGTCTCCAAGAATACGATTTCCCTGAAATGGTGTTTGAATTTAATTGTTGGTCATCTGTTTCCTGGGTGTTCGAAAATTCATAACTTTCATCTGATTTAGTATTTTCGGTTTATTCTTCGAGCATTGAGACCGCCTTAATTTTATTATCATTTCTCGTGTTTGAATCGAAGGCTAATTTTGTGAAGAATATCTCCGAGAATTTTAATTCGTTGAAGACAGTGTACTAAATTTAATTGTTGGTACGTCGTTTTGTGGGTACTAGAAAATTCATAACTTCTGATTGAAATACTGTTTTTGAGAGGTTCTTGAGGTGTTAAAACCATCTTAATACCATCTTCAATTTATATGTTCGACTCGGAAGCTGATTCGGTAAGGAAGATCTCCGAATATGCGGATACTTTGAGAAGATACAGAGAAAATACGATGAAATATGTGTGCTAAACCGTTATTTTTCAGACGTTCAAAAATTCATAACTTTCGCCCGGTTCGATTTTTTTAGTGTTTCTTTGGGAGAAAAATTCGTCTTGATGTCATCCTCATTCCGTATGTTCGGGTCGAGAACTGATTCTTTGAG